>OX104134.1:92260486-92293957 GCA_944470555.2 Heterobilharzia americana
AGGTCAAAGTTCCGCTCAGCAGGACAGACAATACCTGTGGAAATGATGACAAGCTTACTGCAGAAATAACCAGCAACGCTCACGGCCATCAGGACAAATTATGAAACTATTTTCACAGAAGTACTTATAGCTCACTTCTTTTTGAAGCTTGCGCTGTTGACGTTGTCTAGAATCGCAATGTAAGCTTTACTACCAGACTATTCAGCTTAGCTGATAGAATACCACTGAAAGTAGCTATATGTGTCAGCTTATTATATGGTTGAAGACCTTCACTAGCTGAAAACTTCACTTTGAATTTAGTAATGGAACAACAGAACATTTCTTCATGAAATTATGCTGGAAGGTTGTTAAGAAAAGCAACGATACCAGGAAGCTCAGTGATTGCTTCCTTTAGTGACCAACGAAAACTACCAAAGGCAGACGGATAGAATAGTTGAGGTAACACAATGAAAATAGTAGGCTGACTTTAAATAAGCCCTACGACAAAGCAAACAAAGAAAATAAAATAAATAGAAAATGGAAGATGACTTCCTCAGTAAGTGATCGTTTATTTTTAACAAACAAATAGAAAAAATAATGAGTAGAATCAAAACAAAAGGAGGTGGGTATCATGGAGAGGAGAATTTGTTTGTTAAGCATTACAAAGGTAGCTTTTATTTAAACAGATCTCATGGATGAAACAGTTTTCATGACTGTCTGACATTATAGAAAGCTTAAGTCCACTAACTTCAAGCAATTGGTGGATATATCCAGAAATACATGAGTAGTATCTCTAGTGAAAACTATATGATTTAGAGTAGCAGAAACCTTGACCCATTAGCATTCACCCAACGAAACATAAGTTTCACTCGACAACCAAGTGTGCATTCATGTAGTAGGTGATGTGTAACATTTATTGAGCGAAAGTCAGTGGTATCACTTGGCTGCTCATGCAAAAATTGTGTCCAAAACATAATCCAATAAATAATATTCTGTCACTGTGTCATACATCTAACAAGGTTACTAAACTGCTATCAAACTGGACTCTAGCAAAATAACATCATAATAAAATTCTTGAATAGTTTATTTGCTTCACCCTCCTGTGAAGTACTTAGACGTTGTCTAGCATGAGGCTAAAACGTTTGTTAACCAATAACTCAGGTCAAAAAACAACTTAATCTAAACATCCATACCCTAAGCGACAAACACCCTCCAACATTTCCAAACTATAAGAGTTTCATTTTGTTCACACTTCATGTACCTACCGAACTATTTATTCCATAAATGGGTAACAGTTTGGTCTTTTGACATTCAAATGCTTCAGTATCTGGTGTAGTCACCGTCTAATCATTGGGTGTCAACTGTATCAGGTCATGTGTTATGAGGCTTAATTGTACCAGTCAGTCAAATGTCTAGTTCACCAGATATCAAGTCAGCATTGTCATCAACAGAACACCATGTATGTCGATTTAAACACATACATGATGAAAACGCCACGATCATCCAAGAAATGATAGATAGACACGGAGCTTCATACAATTCTTCCCTTTCAGGAACTTGAATAAACCAGGAAGAATAAAGGCAGCAGAATTAGCATCAATCAATCAATCAATCATTATCAACATAGGACCATGCATTACTGCGTAACGGTCCGAGTTGCCACATCTCACGTCAGTTCATCAAGTAGAAAGGTAGTGAGGTGAAGGATGAAGATAAGTGAATGCAGTCAAAAGAAATATAAAGTACGAGAAGAAAGGAAAGAGGAGCGACAAAATGGTGAGATTCGGTATAGCGTTGTTAAGATGAGGATAATGTGTGTATACATCTGCGCCACTGACTTCGGTTCTGAGCCATATCACTTAGAGTCAGTCTCCAACCACTGGTTCCTCTTGTCCCGCGGACCCTAACCACCTAGTCTGCATCGTCCTACATGGCTTAAACCAACAGTCAGAGACTTCATACATTGGTGCCATGTTTTAGTCTGGCCACCTCGGGCCCTTTTCCAGCCTGGACCCACCTCAGCCAACATTGTGTGACGAGGCAATCGGTGACTAGGCATACGTAGTACGTGTCCCAACCATCTCAGTTGATGAAGGTTCATAACCTCGTCAACTGACTTACCTGTAGAATTAACATGCATATACTTCATGGACACTCCTCAGCTGCTTTATACAACTTATAGAATATAATGTTTTATGATGAACAATGTGTTATACAACGTACTTAAATCAATAAATAAATCGATAAGAATGTTTCGAATTCAGTTGGAAGGTAACAAAGATTTAGGTTGACCGACACGGTGTGGATCAGACTAAATGTTCATTGAGAAAGTCTAAAGTGGACAAGCTCTCAACTCTTGTCACCTTCAACTGTATCTACCAATTAGCATGTATGTGCCAAAGCATATACATTGGAAGAACAGAGAGAAGGGTTCTTATCCACATTTCTGAAGAACTTGAGTATTGAGAGTCCATGGAGTTTAAATACACTGCATTCGTCTAGCATTTGCTTGATACTAGACGTGAATTCGATGTAGTAAAGTCATTCAAAGTAATCAATAAACAATGTAAACCCACTCTTTTGTGGTTTGCTGAATCAGTTACAATGAAAAGACTCAAATATGATCAATGTGTTGAGAAAGCTACTGTTGTGAATCTTACATCACCTTGGTAATTTTAATCTCCTAAATTTGTAAGTACAAGATTATAAAATTATAACATAGATTGTTAGTCACCATAAAAGTTTTATTGGTTGACCTTAAACTAACGGATCGAATGTTATGATTTTATTTTAATCTGAAAAATATTTAACCATTTTACTGCTAAACAAAGGTAAACTTTGGTTTGAATTTGAGCACCAGGTTTCTAATATTTCTCCAGCTAATGTAACTCTGAGATGAATACCAACCTGAAATCAATCAATAAATCTGCATAGACCTCGAAGTTGAATTATTCTAGTGCTTATTGATAACTAGCTTCGAGAGGTGATTTCCGAAGCCCTAATGAGAAGTCGTGACCGGTGAGGTCAACGAAGTCGAACATGAGGACAGTCACTCAACGATGGCATTGGATAGATAGATAGTGATAGAAGTACGAAATATTAACCACTGAATTCCAACCTAGTAGTTCAATGGTAACGTGCTGGCCGCAGAACCTTAGGTCTGATCCCCGTTGAGGTCATGGGTACGCGCCGCTGAGGGTCCCATACTAGGACGAAACAGCTGCCCAGTGCTTCCACGTTTCCAAAATTTAGACTGTCATTTACTGATACTTGTAGTTTTCCGTTGGTCATTATGATGAAGTAAATCGATCAACCTCTGTTGATATGTGCAATTATTACTGCTCAGTGGGATGCAGACATACCTTGCTGACGATTTTAAGGCAAAAAGATATATGCATCCAGGATTTCCGTGGTAACCATTACCAAGGATACCACAGCATAGTTCGATTGGCTGAAGCATTAGTCATGTGTAAACTTCTAATACCAATAAGAATCCCAACTGAACAACCATTAAATTCAAAAACAACTTGCTATCATACACAACCTACTAGAACAACTTTTACTTTACTGGAAAAAAACTTCTTCCAACAGCTCTGATCGGATATTTTTTTTGTACTGTAAAAGTCAAAGGTGAAAAAAATGATAGGCTTTCATTTCCGTGACATAGCTGTTGCACCCGTAAGACACAATGATGCAATAGGTTCTACTACAGTGACCAACTTTCACTCGCTTAACGGTTGAAATCAGTCACTTAAACATACTATAGATCAGTAGATTCAGCGTCTTATTCTGTATACATAAGTGAAACACAGTTTCAAACCCACTTCGCATTTCCTAATCCAAGCAGTCAGCATTATAAGCCTTCAGACACAGTGTGGTTAAAAGTCTGATGAAAAAATCTTGTATGAAATGATTAAGTTTCAACAATACATTCTAGAACAGGAAAACTGATCGCTAGTAATGTAAGAGTGAAAAAAATGGATGATATAGTAGGGCAATGACTCTCACAACTCTCCCTAGTTCTTACAAAACAATTCAGTCAAAAAGCACACGAAGGACTGATGACTGGTTTTCAGTCAAAAGTGGGCATAGGGTTAGCAACCCTACACCGGAAAACCAATCCAATCGCTAAACAAACTTCAAACAACAAAGAAATCATAAAAAATAATATTAAACTTATTCCTCGCCAGAATCGGAGAGACCAAATGACACCGGTTGGTGAAAGCCTTCGGGAAGCCAGTCAGCCAATGTGTCTTCTCTTCTCTTCTCTTCTCTCGATGAAAGCAAATGTACTGATGCCGACATGGAATGTCCGCACCATGTATCAACCTAGCAAGCCTGACCAGATTGCAAAACAGATGAGAAGGTATAGCATAGAAGTGCTAGGAATCTGTGGAAGCAGATGGAATGCAAGTGGACTCTCCAAACTATCAACTGGACAGTCAGTAATCTACTCCGATATTGTCATCCAGACGACAACCACCAGCACACTAAGTTTTGCAGTCGCTATCATCATATCCCCTTCAAGAGCATCGAAGACTCTCTCTCTCTCTCTCATGCAGTGGGAACAAATCTCCTCCTCCACGATCAGCATCATGACAGCAACATTCAACTCAAAAGGAAGCAAAGTCACAATCACACAATGCTACGCTACGCACCTACAAATAATACAGATCAACAGAACAAGGAGTCATTCTACAGACAACTGCAATCAGTAATAGACAAGACCACACCCCAGATGGAGACATCAAAATTCATCCTAATCGGTGACATGAATGCCAAACTGGACAGTGGACAACACAGAAAGAGAACAAATCATGGGTCAAGTAGCACTCGGTGAAATGATGTATGAGAATGCAAAACTGTTTGCAGACTTCTGCACCTTTAATAATTTGGTGATTGGAGTCAGGCAGTGTGTACAAACACAAAGATATTCACAAAGCAACATGGATTTGATTTCACCAGACACCACACCAGGACACACTACACTACACTAAAAATCAGATCCACTTCATCTCAATCTCAAGAAAGTGAAGACACAGCCTACTGGACACAAGTTCACATCAAGAAGGGGAGCACATGTAGATTCACACCACTCACTTCACTATCTAGTGCAAGCAACATACCTTCAAAATCAAGTTGAAAGCCTTCAAAGAAGTTGGTGATAGGCCACAGTCCAAGTTTACCACCCAGAATAGACACTGAACTGAAGGACGAAACTTCAAAGGACATCTTCACGTCAGCCAGTCATCAGGACAAAATGGCAGACATTAGGCAACATCCACGAGAAAACCCATGTGCAAGAACACTGGAACTCTCTGAGAGAGACGTGGAAAGAAACCTGCATAACTATGTTAGGAAGGAAGAAGAAGCAGCCAGACAAGGAATGGATCTCCATGGACACATGGAAGCTGATCAATGACGGAGAGGAAGATGGTGAAGCAGAAAATAAACCGGTGCGGTGCAGTGCAGTGAATGGATGAACAACGAAAAGAGGAAATAAACACAACATACAAAACACTACACTGGACAAAGAAGTGAAGAAGAGTGTGTGGAAAGACAAAAGACACTTCTACGACACATTGGCAAGTAAAGCAGAACAGGCCGTAGGTAGGAGGGACAGAGACCTGACAACACAATATCAAATAACCGGGATACGATCAGGGAGGAAAGAGATGAACACAGCACAGATGAAACCAATGAAAGATAGTGAAAGAAGTGAAGTTACCAAAGAGGAGAAACAAAGGGCTGACCACTTCAGAAAAATCTTGAGTCGACTACCAGAAATGCCACCAGCAGACCAGCCACAGAATTACCAGTCAACGCAAGCCCTCCGACAAAAGCAGAAGTGAAGTCCTGAACTCGATAAAGCTGCTGAAGGCCGGCAAAGCAGCAGGATCAGATGGAATTCCACCAGAAGCACTGAAAACAGACACAAAGACAACACCAGATATGCTCACACCAATAATGCAGAAGGTCTAGAGGGAAAAAAAGGAAAGGTGACTGGCGATTGGAATAACGGCCACCTGGTCAAACTTCCAAACAAATGTGACCTAAGTGTTTGCAAGAACTGGCGTGGAACCATACTCCTGTTCACCCAAAGCAAAATATTAAGCCGCATCATACTGGAGAGACTAAAGGATGCACTGGATTCAAAACTACGACAGAAACAGGCTGGCTGACCTCAGGAAGTACAAATCATGTGTGAGTCAAATCGCAACACTACGCTACTCATCATCATCATCATCATCATCACAGAACACAGCATAGAATGGCAGTCAACTCTCTACCTCAATTTCATCGACTTCGAAAAGGCCCGCGATAGCATCCACAGAAAAGTAATTTGGCAGGCAGCTGCTTCAACACTACCATCTCAGTGCCACAAACCCCTATCAAGCACATTCAACAGCTATCTGCTATGCTATATTATGCTACACGCCAAGTGATTCACACAGTAATAGAAAGCTCAGTGATGCCTCTGAAGTGAAGACAGTGGATAGGAGTGAGACAAGGCAGCCGGCTATCACCGATCATCTTCCTGATTGTGGTCGACTCGACTCGACTCGACTGGATCATACAACAAACTGTAAGGAGCAAGAACATGCGTATATACTGGCTGGACCGATGAAAAGACCCCAGAAAAAGATTTACATTTCACCGATGATGATGATTACGTATGTCTGATGCCTTGTCTCGCAATCTACAGGCGACAAGTTGACAGAAGAGGCAGTGCAGTAAAGACAGGACTTCCTTCAGGTGAACGTAGAGAAGACAGAGGTAGAGGTGATGAAGATACCCAACCAACAACACCATGAACACCAACAACAACAACAACATGCACCCATCAACATGAATGAGAGAAATCTAAAGGAAGTTGCCTCTTTCACCTACCTGTCTAGGCAGCATCGTTTCAACTACAGATGGCACAGGCACAGATGAGAACGTCAAAGCCAGGATTGGAAAGACAGCAAGACCGGTTTTCATTAATCTGAAACTAGTGTGGAGATCTACTTCACTCAGCATAAAGCGTGAAAAAGATCTGGATTTTCAACAGTAATGTCAGTGAAGTAAGTCAATGCTTCTATGTGATGGTTGACAGACTTGGCGTGTTAGGTCGTGGAGTGGACCTCAAAGGGGAGACGATGAGTTGGGCGTCCCAGCTGAGGGTGACATGAAAGCGATCGTGTGAGGAAAGAATGAAAGCTTCTGGAAGTCTTTGAGCCAGATTGAAAAGACTGCAGAGAAGAGAGTGGAATGGCAACGTGCTACTGAAGCCCTATGTTCCACTAAGAACCCAAGGACAAGTAATAATACTAATTTGGCACAGGGTTAGGACGTTGCAAAAACGGTAGCAAGATTTTTAGAGACTAGGAGTGGGGTTTCAGCGGCTAGGATCGTTGGCAATGGTCATAGAGTGAGAAATTGGGGATGCTGTAGAAGCTTAATGTTGGTATCAGGAAGTCAAGGCTAAGAAAAAAGGGAAGGTGAGGAAGGTGGGTCATTTTTGTTTGTTTTGTGCACTACTGAAAGCGTGAAAGCGACTGGTACTTCCCAACTGCTCATACCTTGGAAGTTGTTTCTGCAGGGCACCTTACAGAATAAAAGAAAAAGACTTATGTGACCACAGAGCCCATGAGACATCCGCTTGGGTCTGGCACACACAGCCTTTTGAGGACTCTTAGTTTGAGATTTCGTTTTTCTGAAGCCCCATGTCACCCGCAGTGGTATACTGTACGGCAATGAGTGGTTTACTGTTTTCGAGGGCAAATTTTTTGATTTTGCTCCCAACTCATAGAATTAGAATCAATATGGTACTGCTCTTCATCCACGGAAAACACCTTCATTCATCCCACCCATCCAGGCAGCACTACGACTTCGTCCTCGGCCCCCATCATAGTGTAGGAGCTTACACTACGATGGTAACTGCTTTTCGTTTTACCACTATCTAGCAGATCCTTTTGGTATGGTAGGAGTTCGAGGGAATAAGCGTCCCAGTCAGTGTAGCTCGTTGGGTCGTTGTAATATGCAAGCTCGACCACCACGTTAAGGAAGTAGCTATTGTTTGGGGAGCAGATTCATACTGTTCAATATTGAATTACATCTGATTATAATGAAACAATTAATACTCTGACAAAAAATTTGGTTGTAAGCATTACAAAAGTAAGTGTTAGTTGTTTATGAATACTAGTTTATAATTCCGGTTCAAATAACATTGAACTTTTTCTTTGACTAGTTGATAGTGATAAAATGAAGTTAATCGATATTAAATGAATTAGTTATTTGTGTAGCTTGACTGGTCTTAAGGTAGTTTTCACAAAAGACTGACAACACCACCTGTGGAACCATTGAAAACCAAGGAGAACTGAACGGCTATGTTCCGTTCCGTTTAGGACTTTCCCGCGGTCCATACTCATCACCTGATGAACAGGGTTAATAGAAGAATAAGAACCACACTAAAAGTCATTTTCTCAGCAACTAAATTAGTTTCCATATGCAAAACATAGTGTTCATTACAACAGTCAAAAGTTGACAGGTTTCCGGATCATGCCAGCATAGATTGTATTTACCAATTCATATGTACATCTCAGAGCACATACATGGGAGTGACAGAGAGCAGGGATCAGACTAGATTTTGTGAACCCATTCCAATTCAATAAAGTATAAAGGAGTCGAACTGTCTCGATAGTTCTACTGCTTAACATCTGGTGGACACAGAACACGACGTTTAGATTACGAATGCAGTTAAAACAATCAACAAACAAAACAATTCTAACTTACTATGATTCGTACAAGCAATAGCCATCGGAAGAATTAAATCAAACTTGTGTGTCCACAAAAAGGCAGTTGTTGACCTCCAAGTTTCATGGTAACCTATGTTATTTAGTACAAGGCGTTTTTCCTTTTACGACCGATTCCCATTCTATCACTACAATCTTATTACCTGACCTAATAAATTTGACCTTAACCCATATTGAGTCTTTAACTTTGTACTTCACACCATAAACTTACCGCATACACTTACGTAATTCTTTCCGTTCCATTCCATTTTCTATTTCTGACACTCAGTAACTTTAGTTTTGATTAATAAATAATTTATTGGATTTAGACTTGCTTAATCTGTACCATTACTTTCACTAGGTTTCATCAATCGACTATCTTCCGCTTAAGGTATGCAGATTGTGCTTCTCAGTAATATATCTTACAATGTTTATAGCCACGCTGTAAGCAGTTGAAAAGGCGAAGAAATACAATGAATTAATCGTATTCTGAAAAATTTGTTATTACTGCTTTGTTATATATTTTACCAGTATGTCAAGGTTTCAAACCTCCCTCCACCTAATAAGGATTGAAAAGCCAGATAGTATTACATACCCTTAGTGAACAAATCATGAACATTTATGTGGTTACCGATTTCAATATATCAGTTACGTTGGAAACACACCAAAATACAATACATTTATACTTATACACCCAAAAAAGAACGACAAAAAAAGCAAACCTACTGTAGAAAAAAGAAACGTATATCCATATACTAATGCTGGTATCCATAGTCGGTGTATAACAGATAATAGAATAGCTGGAACAAAACCAAAGTTAGATAAAGACAAGATGAGTGCATCATATGATAGTATTTGCCTTTGTGGATCAAGACCAAATGTTTGAAAATATTTTATTGGTAGAGGCATACATCCTAATCCACCATAACCAATAGGACATGCACATGTGGATACATGAATTGCTCTTTGAAAAAGATTTATGCATACACCTTCACCAGGTATTTTAGTATTTTTTCTGACTGCAGATGGTTTAAATGGACTTTCATAGACTGACGAAGAAATTTTTTGTCTGTCACTGGATACATTATCATCCATATCGTTATTATTATATGACCACCATGGTGGACGCCATCGCTGACTACCATCTCTAGAACGTAAAACATTTTCCTAATATAAAAAAGAAACTGATTTCAAGTAAAAGTAAAACACTTTCATTTGATAACAAGCAAAACAGAAGATCAGTAAAAGGAGTGAATATATCATGAATATTGTTTCTATGGCTTAAAATAGGTCTACACATGCCTGCCACATGATGCAGCTCACAGGCTAAACGCTTAATTACTATTTTAATTCCCCGTTGTTTTACTAGATCGAACTGTTCAACTTCTGTTGGCATATGGTCTCCTATGCGGATGCCTCGATATTGCCTAAATAGTTAGGATAATTTACTTGGTTGTGGCTAGTAGAGGAATCCGGGACGCGAGTTTCATCCTATTTGGGACCCGTCAATTGGATGTACCTGCACCTTAGTGAGTGACGTTGTTCTCACTGAAACTCGAACCTCGTATCCATCGCTTCAAACGCCAAAGAGTTATCCATAAGCCCACTGGGCGAGATAGCCACCTCTTATACAACGGGTATTAGCTATTACTATTTATTGATATGCTTGTAATTCTAGATTGTTTTACTGAACCGATTTGTTCGACCTTAACGCCTAACTTTGAATTAATGGTTTTAAATTCTTGCTGGCCAAATTTCAGAAATGAAAAATTTCGCATCAGTTTTATATACAACGCTGATCTAACAGGATTAATACAAGTGACAAACAAACTATTCGAAGAGATAATAAACACCCGCAGAGCTAAATACCTCAACACAATAGTGTTATGCTCCTAGTAAACTGAACAAAGATGATATCGTTAACACAGGATCACTTCTTCCTGACACTTTGAGATTCAAAGTTAGAACCTATAAGTAAAAAAACTAGCTGAAGACATCTACAAAGATTTATAGTTGTTGTCATCGAGTGGTGTCCGTTAGGCCTAGAATACCCAGATGACATAGTCCTGTTAGGTGAAGACGCTGACAAGATGCAGAGTCTTCTTAACACTTTGAGTGGGAATTTGAGAATGTTTGGGATGCGGTTCTCACCACCCGAATGCAAACTGTTGCTCCAGGATTGATCTTCAACGGTGCCACGGCTAACAATAAAGAGTGTAGTGGTTGAGTGTGTCGGCCTCTTCACTTACCTGGGAAGTAGGATCAACCCTGGTGGCTCAGTGGCCGATGAAATCTCTGCACGAATACAAAGGCTCAGTTGGCTTTCGCCAACTTACACCACCTATGGCGCCACCGTGATATCCGATTATCTATTAAGGGTCGCGTTTACTGCACAGCAGTTCTCTCTGTTCTACTCTATGGCTGTGAAACGTGGCCATTGAAAGTGGAAGATATAAAAAGGCTTCAGGTGTTTGACCACCGTTGTTTTCGTAGTATAGGCCGTATTCCGTGGTGTCATCACGTGAGTAACGCAGAATTCAGGTGTAGAGTTTTAGGGAAAAGAGTTAAGTCGGTTGACGAGGTTGTGAACCTTCATAGACTGAGATGGTTAGGATATGTGTTACGTATGCCTAGTCGCCGACTGCTTCATCACACAATGTTGGCCGAAGTAGATTCGGGCTGGAAAAAGGCCCGAGCTGTGGCAACTCAGACCGTTACGCAGTAATGCCGTGTCCCATATTGATTTGGATGGATGGATGGACAAAGATTCATTCCAGTTCTTTGAAGATGTAAGTCAAATTGACATTTCTAATGATTTCATGATCCCATTCCATATAATTTCTTTGTTGACAAAGATTCCTATTTATGAGACCTATGAGATTATCTGCTAGCATCCAGAACTCCTTTCCCCACCAATTTCGAAATTCAGACGCTTGTTGTTAATGTGTAAATAAAGACGTTCAGTTTTAGTTCGATTATACTACATACTATCAAACTCATGGAGCAGGAGTGAGCAATCCATTAGACCCAGTGTTGGCAGGCATTCTTATGGATGACCTTGAGTATTCAAAACTTAGAGACGAAAATGAAGAAACGATGTCTTACTTCAGATACGTCAATGACACGTTTATCGCGTGCAACGACCTACATCCTACTTACTAGATGCTCGTGAAAACAATGAATTCATCATGAAAAATGAAAATAACGGTAAGTCTTGTAGCGTAGGAACGATGATGTTCATCAAAGTTCCATTGATGCAATGGACTAGATCTGAATTTCAACAGCTTTTGCTCAATCAGTTTTAATTGAGCATTAGTTAACATACTAATTTATAAAGTCAGAACGTTATATCCAAACAATAAATTTAAGAAAATTTGCTGAGCACTGAAAAACTCCTGAGGGACAACGGTTACCCACAGAAGTGGACCACTAAGTATGGAAGATCTGAAAACAATAACTAATGAAAGTTACAATGAGCAAGAAGCCAGTTTTTACTGAACTCAACTCCAAAGACTGTATAGCGCGTAAAACCAAAAGAAACCTTAACACCGCACACAGCAAAAAATATCCTGGAGCTGAGTTGATCCCTCTCTACAGAACAGTCTGTTCGTTAGCGCAATCGAAGGATCCCAGATTCCCAAACATGTTATTCCTAATGGCATGCACAAGTTTATGTGTATTTGAAGGAGCACCAGCAGTTAGATATAGAGAACAGAAAGAAGGATATATTGTGGATTTTTTTATCACTTGGCAAAAAGTCTAGGTTGAAGAGAAAGACACGCTTTTAACAGTTCTGTCACCCGGCGTCAGAACACGAGATATGAAGTAGATACACTAAAATCCTTCAAGAAAACCAAGAAATAGAATAATTCAAACCTTCTGCAGTTTACTGAGGCTATCAAGCAACTGAAGCCTGAATTATATGTTCGAAAAGAAGCGGTGATCAGCCTTTATTCCTTTTCACTCTTCTTCTTATTGGATAATATAACCATTCAAATGAAAATGTCCCTGTTTGTAAAAACAATTTCATGACCATTTTCACTCAATGAGTTTAAATCATTATATCGTTGGTTAGTTTGTCGACATTAATCATCACCAATAGTATCTGTTGATCTTCCGGCGTAATATTTCTTTTTAAACACCAAAACACTTCGTTACTATCCGCTTTAGTTTTCTTGAATTCTTTGGTGAATAAGATATATGGCTAAAACTTATCAGCATGTACTAGGTAAGTTTATACAAATGTTTAGATTTCTTATCATACCATGTCAATTCGTGGTAACTTTTAAATATTTCGGATTGTAAACAGCTGATGAGGAACCAGAGAAATTAACCGGTACCATGTTATTCTGTCTCAATCATTTTCTTTCTTACATCCGCAAAATAGGTTTAATAGCCCACTGTAAATATGAGGTATATGTACAGAAGTCAATTCATTGAGAATCAAGCTAACCAATTTTGAAACCCTTTCTGTGAAAAATCAGTTGTTTCGAATAATTTCCAACATGAAAGTGAATGTATAGGTGCATATCAAATTGAATTTAGGGTTTGTGAGGATTTAGTAATTTTTCAAGTTACTGTTCATCATAGACTAATATCAGTTGGAGAGAGAGGTGATTCCTGAAGTTCTGATGAAGAGTCGTGGTCGATGAGGCAAATGTGGTGGCCGTGAGGACAAATACTGAACAACCAAAGTGGGTGATGGTCGCGCCATGTCATGAACTGACGGAAGTTGGAAATATGGAGCACTGGGTTCCGATCCAGTGGCTCAATGGTAATGTGTTAGCCACGGAACCTGAAGATCCTGGATTCGACCCCTAGGCAGGGTGGGGGCAAGGGTGAGCACTGCTGAAGAGTCCCACACTGGAACGAAACAGCTGTCCAGTGCTCCCTGGTTACCAGTGTTCCCCCAACTGATGTCACTTCATGGTGCATATCAAATTGGTTTGACTGGGACGCCATAAATGTTTTAGCCCTTAATATTCTAACCGACCAACGCCAGCAAAGAGAATAGGAGAAACAGACAACAAACTCCACAGGACTTGAAAAGTTGTAACTAATTGTCTTCGTCAATGTCCAATACACATAAATAGGGATAAGTTTCAGTAGTTATGCAATATTAGTATATCGGATATTTGTAGTAACTTTCGGATAAAGTTAACTGGGGTAGACAACAGATAGCAAAGCGCTCATGTCGATCAGCAGTTCTCACCAGCAAGACCAAGGTGATCTAAACACTACATGACCATTTCGCTGATTTGCCGTTGAGCTTATCAACGGTGTTCACAGATTCATTAAGTTCAAAGAGTAGAATTGTTCAAAATTATCAAATTCTAGCTGGTTGCTCGATCAGGTTGGTCATGCCTAGAATCAAATCAAGTGTTTGCAAAATATGCAGCGTTCAGACTGAGTAGTTCTCTGAGCTACAGTTTAAGCTGGAAAATGTTTCAACATTAAGTTTTACAAGGGCGCCCTGATGCACTGATCGCGATGTCTAACACAAGATTGATACATAACATATCCCAACTAAAACCGTAGCTCAGAGGACAACCTACTCTAAAGATCCACACACTGAGCAACAAATATTTGCCACAATTTGGAAATACACAATCTGTGGTGATATATGCCATTATGGTTTCTTATGAAAAATAAAATATTCATGTGACATAGTGTAATCTAACTGACATGAAGGCTGGAACAATTCGACTCTCTGAGTTGATGAACTTGACACCAAATGAGCAAAATGCTTGACAGGTGTTTAGTTTACCTTGACCTGGCTAGCACGCACTGCTAATAGGCGTGAGTGGTCTACAACTACTGGTGTCAGTTAGCAATATATCTTGTTCAACTCCCGTTTTCAAGCATTTCTCTAAAGGTAAATCGTTAAAAGTTTTATATTCATTTGAAGTTTTCTTTTTAAAAACATAAAGGAAATACTGTATGCTCATGACTGTTTGTGCATCTAGGACTCACTTAGTTCAAAGGCCATCCAACTTTTATTGAAATACATGTCTAAACCGCATCTCAGTTCAAGTTGTGTGTACAGATTAGTATTCTGAATCTTTTAAAACAGAGTGTATACGTGTTCAGTTCATATTGAGTGGGATTTAACTTCAGCAGGTGATGTTGTTTAGTCCCCAGTGTTTGTCTATGGGAAGATTGAATTTTATACCTAATTCCATGTAAGCTGTACATATTTGTGAGTAAAAGTGAAGTTGTTTAGAAGACCACTTTAGATAAAGGAATTATTTGACACATAACTCGTATTACCCGTATCTAATAAATTCAATAACCTAATCAATGTATTTCAAACTGAAAACCAAATTATTTCCTTGACAAATTTTCGTTGAAATCCATGAAACCAAGGTCTGGGACTTCTTGCCAACTGACTATGAATATACGAACTCAAAATAGGGTTCACCCCTATGTCAGGTCGCTTAGCATGTTGGTCAGATTGCAAACTTGATAGATAGACTTCGGTCACGCATAGCAGTAAGAACAGTACAACTACGTCGGTAATTAATATAACATAGCCCTATAGGAGGTCAACAGAGAACCTAGTAGCTTAGTGGTAACTTCGCTGACTGCAGCACTTAATGAAGTGGGTTCGAACCTCACAGATGACATCAGTTCCATAGGAGTTGGTGATACTACTTGTTGACGAGTCCCAATAAAATAGATAACTAGGTGAAGCATGGTTTCTTACCCACCACCTCCAGTCAACTAACCGAAAACAATCCGGTCGTATAAGCACGAAACGTAAGTTTCGCACGTATTCTTCAGTTGGAGTTACGAGCAAACTGGTTACAACAAATTAGAAACGAAGTCGACTGGTAAGTAACAATTACTTTTCAATGAAACGCCATGTAACAATAACCGACGGGTTAGAAGAAGAAGCTTATAAAAACAGGTACAAAATAACCCTACTCAATAACTTAACAGGAAATTGTTTCTTAAAAGAACCATCACATTGACAACAATATACTCGACCAAATTTTACGTCTTCCTTCCTTTCCTTCATCATTGGAAAAAGGCTTATCTCTGAATTTTAGCTATAAACTGTTCATCAAAATGCTTGATTTGCCTAAGTTGCAGCATGAAACGCATCTAGGGAACCGTTGAAGAATCGCAAAATAGTGGTAAAACAACCATCTAGTATCTACCCCTTTTAAAGGGGTTCCTTTACTAACTTAAATTCTTCATGTAAACAGTCTTTGCTTACTCAGTCAATCACTTGCTCCTTTCCACTTAGTTCTCAGATGTCTATCTGATAATAATATATATGATAAGTACACCTGAATCAGGAAACAACCAGAAAGAAAAAATCAGTGGCTGAAGCATTGCTGAAAACAACTGACCAACAGTCAGCTTTAGTAAGTTATTTATCAGTTTTGACTATTCATCGCTTAGTTGTATGCATGCATCTGTAATAGCAGAACGTTGCGATAATAGGCATAAGTAAGCTAGAAGTGTCATTTTCTTAGCTGTACAATTAACGTGTTGTTTCATTTCAAGGTAAAAAGTTAACCGAAAAGTTTGTCTACCTAATGGATTCATGATAGTTCAGTTTACATCAAATAACAGTGATGTAAATCGATTTGTGTTGGTTTGATTTAATTGGTCGTCTTCACATCTTCACGTTTCAGCCATAGAGCGAATAACGCTGAACTATTTGTAGACTGTTTTATGACGTCATCACACTTATGGTATTTGCATACAAACATTGTTGACTAGGGTTCCTTATTCAAATCAGTTTGGTCTTATGTAATTTTCTTGGCTATGGCTAGCAGCTGAATCTGAGATTTCACCAACAACCAGCCCCTTTAAGCTGATGTAACTCCTCGAATAAGTGAAGTATTCATTAACGCATTCTACCACTTCACTCTTCAGCCCTATATTAGGAGTTGGTGCACACTAACCTTGAAGTATTAGCTTACTTTGGACAGGTGAAAATCACATTTCAGACATGATCACAGTACCAACCAAGGCCTTCAGAAGCCTCTACATTTTGTCAGCATCTTTACCTAACGGGACAATGTCGTCTGTATACTACAAGTCAACCACATGCCCTCCAGAGAGCAGACCAATCCCCATGAGGAGGCACCTATGGTTGTTTTCATCGGTAAATCTATAATAAATGCAAACAGGAACTATGATAGCGGGTATCCCTGGTGGATACTACTGATAACCGTCAACTCAGATAGAAACTTTCCATAAGCCATCACACAGCTGCCTGAATTCCAGTAGAAAGCTTTGCTCAGGAACTCTCTTCATAGTCGGACACTGCAAGAACACCTTATGGTCTACAGAGCTAAATGCTACCTTCAGGTCAAGAACAACAACTTTTATATGCCACCGGCGCGTACGCCTGTGTGCTATATCCTGATGAAGGATGAAGATTCGGTCGATGCACCCCCGTCTGTTTTAAACACGTTTAATTTTCGGAAAATAAACAGTCTCGAGCTCCAGTTGGCGGTCGGATAACTATAGACCTTAGAGTCTTGGATATATTATTAATCATACTGATTACCCTACGGTTACCGCTTAAAGACTTTTATCTTTTCTTATAAACCATGATGATCAGCAACGAATACCAGATGGAATAGCATCAAATTCTCCATAATGCATTTCTAACTATTCTCTGTAATTTACTATTTTTTATTGAAAACTTCTGGTGGCAAACCATCAGGTTCGGATCCTTTGCATCGTTTCAGATTAGAAACTTCCAGAAGAGTTAGAAGAACAACGTCTCTGTTCCACTCAGGTTAGGGTTGAAGGCTTGGCAACTAATGCGTTTCTGTGAGCCTTTAGAACTGCACCTTAAAACGTTCCACCCAGAGTTCTAGCTGTCTGTTCTGAGAGGTTATCAGAGACTCATCTTTTAGGTGACGGTCTCGCTAACCATAGTCTTCTTCTTCTCCGTTTGCTTGATAAATGTAAATAATTGTTAAGTATTTCCTGATGCGGATACCTTCTCTATCTTTTCCCCTTTCGTCACCCACTACCGCTCGTGAATATTGCCAAGACTGTGAGTCAAATTACGTTCTAGCTGCTTTTTCTCTTCATTGTAGTCAGAGGTAGCTGGAAGGAGTCTTCTCACAATAATCCCTTCGGATGATGTTGCAAAGATCCACTGGCTTTTCTGACATTCGAAAGTAGCTTACCAATTGTCATCACCGTCGTTTCTGTTGTAGACTGAATATCACATCAGGCTTCCTCAGGATGAGAATCGCTGCCACATTCAGATAAATGCTTAGCTACACCATGCCTAAACACCTACTTGATGCTTTCATAGTTCAATCGATCGCATACAGGCTTTTGAGATGATGGGAAATATTTTTAGCTCATGAGGATAATTTTTATGTTGTAAGTCCCCTGAAGTTTGTGCGGATGATGTTGTCTAAAATGACAATGAAAGCTTTGCGATCAAATCATCCAGCGCACAGAACACAACATCGACAAAAACATACAGCCTTTGTTGGTATCTGCAATCTGTGTAATTAAGGCCCAGATATATACACCTGCGATACGAATGGACGATTAGAGTCTATACAGGTACAATTCAGAAACAGAGACAATCATTCATCGATCAGCTCTAACCATGGCTTATAATACGATGATCCATCTACGAAAGCTAGGTCACTGAATCTCCAGAAACTCACAAAGTGGATTTTGCAGATTCAAAAAAATTGGCTGGGTGAGGTCAAGTGAATTAACACAGATCCTGTATACGTCCATACTTCGAGAATCCACAGTTTTGGAAAGCGATCCATGTTATCCTATTTAATATAGGCTTTGGACGTTGAAAGCTCCGATGTGAAATCTACAGCGGGGTTTTAGGAGACTAAGAGTGGTCTAGGTTGTGTCACATTCTCTGAACTGATTTTTTTTACGTATCACAGGGTGATCCACTTGCTGATTCCCATGGATGACTTTGAGTTCATGATGAACTGGATAGACATCTGATGAATTTGTTTAGGTAACCTTTCTTCCGTATAACAGAAACCAAATAATTTTCTCAGGTTCTTCGTGAAATTTCTGACTGTATTGTCTTCGCTCTTTTGAATAAAGCTTGCCAATAACTAGTTTTATGCTTTGTTGGTTTGTTACTACTGCAGTTAAGGATTCGCTTAGCGTGTGTATCTTCAATTTCCAGTGTTGGTTCTACCGACTAAAAAATACAGAAATTTCGTTAGATTCCTTCTCAGCTGCGAATTTGATGTCGTTGAAAACTTTGTTCATGAAATTGCGAATGCTTTCTAATCCATCCCTTGAGTTCTTAGCGCAACATAAAGCTTCAGTAGCATGTCGCCATTCCACTCTCTTCTCTGCAGTCTTTCTTCTAACCTGGCTCCATGACTGCCAACAAGCTTTCATTTCTCCCTCACATGATCTCCTCCATGTCACCCTCAGCTGGGACGCCCAACTCATCGTTTCCCCTTTGGGTTCCACTCGACGACTTGACCTAGCGCGTGATATCCCCAAATGGTCTTCTCAGAGTATACCCCATCCATCTACACCTTCTTCTACATATTTGTTAGACGATGGGTTCTTGGTTGGTTCGTTGCTAACCAGACACAGTTCCTTCTTGCTTATTCTTATTATTCTGGTAATCCATCTGATCTCCATCTTCACCATCCAGTGAACTTAGGCGGCAGCTCTTCATGTGATGTATGTCTGCAGTTTGTTGGAAATGCTTTTCGTAACACGCCAAGTCTCTCAACCATCACATAGAAGCATTGACTTACTTCACTGACATTACTGTTGAAAATCCAGAACTTGTTCACGCTTTATGCTGAGTGAAGTAGATCTCCACACTACTTTCAGACTAATGAAAACCGGTCTTGCTGTCTTTCCGATACTGGCTTTGACGTTCTCATCTGTGCCTGTGCCGCCTGTAGTTGAAACGATGCTGCCTAGACAGGTAGGTGAAAGAGGCAACTTCCTTTAAGTTTCTCCCGTTGATGGCGATTGGAGCTTGTTGTTGTTGTTGTTGTTCATGGTGTTGTTGGTTGGGTATCTTCATCACCTCTACCTCTGTCTTCTCTACGTTCACCTGAAGGAAGTCCTGTCTTCGCTGCACTGCCTCTTTTGTCAACTTGTTGGTTTTTACCTGTAGATCTTCGAGTTCGTGCGACAAGGCATCAGACATAAATCATCATCATCGATGAAATCCAAATCTGCTAAGATCTTTTCCTCGGTCCAGCGTATCCCCCTTTTCTCTTTCCTCACTGTTTGTTGCATGATCCAGTCCACCACAATTAGGGAGATCATGGTTGATAGTAGACAGCCTTGTCTCACTTCTGTCTTCACTTCAACGGTATCACTGAGCTTCGCATTGCAAATTACTTGGTATGTGGCGTCTTCATATAGTTGTTGAATGTTGATAAAGGTTTGTGGGACTAAAAGCGTGGTGTTGGAGCTGTTGCCAAATTACCTCTCGGTCGACGCTGTCCAAGGCCTTTTCAAAGTCGATGAAGTTGAGGTAGAGATCCAGTTGACTGCCATTCTATGCTTTGTTCTATGATGATGCGAAGCGTTGCAATTTAGTCCGCACATGATTTGTTCTTCCTGAAGCAAACCAGCCTGTTCCGGTCGTAATTTTGAATCCAACGCATCTTTTAGTCTCTTCAGGATGATGTGGCTCAATATTTTGCTTTGGGAGGACAGGAGCATGGTTCCACGCTAGTTCTTGCAAAGACTTCGGTCGCCCTTCTTCGGGAGTTTGACAAGGTAACTCTTCTTCCAATCTGCAGGTACATTTCCTTCCAGACCTTCTACCACAGTGGTGTGAGCGGCATACAATATACTTGAACATTTATATTTTAACTGATGTGCATAATGCTGTGACGTCAAATAAAATCACTAGTTCACCGTCGCTTATGTGATTATATTTAATCCTATTCAAAAATTTTGTCGGTGGTCTGATGGGATATTCACATGACTGCACAAGGCATTTCAGTTTCCTCTAAAGCTCTTCGAACAGATTGCAGGCTGCAGTCCTCGGAAGTGAAAATATTGTTCGTAAAAGAATATCTGGCTTGTGTAGTTTTGGTATGCCGTCAAGTGGAGGAAGAACCGGTTTATTCAACTTCATCCCCCATTGGTCTTGTTTTGCTAACAATCTTGCTTAGACGAGTCTGTTTAAAGTTTTGGTGATCTGATTGTCAAACTTTTGGATAGGGCTAGTCTCAAGTAGTTGGTAAACATTTCAATCTATGAATTAATTCTCTGTCCTCCTGATGTAGTAATCTTTGACCATGACTATAGTGATGCACCCTTTATCTGTCAGCAGCATAGCAATGTTTTCCCTGTTTTTCAGTCTTTTTATTACTTCTTGTTTCCGAGTGTAATCTTTTCTCTATCTGATCAGAGGCACGGTTGTTTGCCAAACTCCTTGTTGGTTTTTTTACTTGTTCCTTATGTTTTTAGCCACGATTCCGATTCAATGAAGAATTCTGATTCTGAGGGGTCTCTTGTATTGTAATTCAGTCCTTTCTGAAGAGGTTCTTCCACTTTTGTCTGTGGTTGTCTCGATAAGTTGCTTATTTCCTCCGTTGTAAGTGCTTTTGAAATTTCGATTAGCTTTTCTCTGAGGACTTTCCTTCGGTATTCTTAATGTACCCTACATTGTTTTTTAATTGCTGTTATTAACTTCTCCAAATATTGCTGTGTAAGCATATCATCTGGGCTTTTATTGAATGTCAACCCCAAGTTGGTTTTCCCAGTTCCAACAATGAACATCCGTAATCATCAATTATACTGTTCTGTGAGCTAGATGATTTATAATTGTGAAGCGTTCATCGACTTTACAGACAACATTATCAGTACTAACTTCAATATGAATCACTCACGGAGAAACCCTGAGAGCTCATTTCAAATTGACGTTAATGTTGATGATGTTGTCTAGAAAGACCATGAAAGCTTCACACCTCAACTATCTAGCTCAGAGGATAGATCACAACACGTAACAAATATTCTACGTCACTAAGAATAGTGTTTTCCTGGCGCAGATCATGAGCAATACTTGTTGGATGAGGAATTTTAAAGAGGCTTAATGTTTGGTCTCAAAAGGTGAAGATAAAAGAGGAGATAAAGGTAAAGAGGGTTATCGTTAATTGGGTTTTGCACAAAACTTTAAGCGTGTGAGCGATTGGTACTTCACGGCTGCCCATAGCATGAAAATTGTTTCTAAAAGCCACCTAGAGGAGAAAAGGGAATAGGTTTGCGTAACCGGAGCTCATAGGATATCTGCTTGACCTATGTGACACACAGTTTTTAAGATTGTTCGACTGATGTCTCATTATGCTAACGCCAGACAACAAAATCCCATACCAGGTGCTATGGAAAATAGCAGGGTATGGAGAATTGAGCTATCTTGTGGTGAACTTTAACTAACCTACCCATCAACCGGTTCTCATTAAGAAGACAATATTAGCATGGTCCTTGTAAGTATGCGGCTCTGTTCATCGTCCGAGAAAACGCTGCTACACTCCCGGCCACTTATGATCCCGAATTCACCCTCAGATGGTCATCATAATGCAGCTACTTATTTTATGACGGTAACTCCCATTTCTTCTTACCATTATCTGACAGACCTTCTAGGCATAGAGTAGGACCTCAAGGAACGATTATTCTAGCCAGCGTAACTCGCTGAGCCACTATCATATGGAAGTTTGACCATCACTTCAAAGTAGCCAGGATCGTTCTAAACCATGTTTTGGTGTGTAATTCCCTCGAGGTATCAAAGATTATTGGTTGAATACTCTTGGTGATATGATTCAACATTGATTATAACGGCATAGTAGCATTCACCGTTCGTTGACATATACCTTCTACTATCTCATTCCTTTTTTTTCAAATTCAATATCATTCTATTGCCATCCACTTATCACTAGCATGCTGAAGTGAAGTATGATATTTGTAAGCGAAAAGTTGTACGTATATTCACTGTTCAGTTATGCGAAAATAGAAAAAAAAACAGAAATAGAAGGCACTTCTTCACAAGAAATAGAAAAAGCAACATAAGTGACTCTATATGTGTGTTAACAAATAAATGAATTAGTCATTTCTTTAGTGCATCAATATCAGCATTCCAAGCAAACTTCGACAAGTGAAAGAAAAGTAGTCCAGGGGAAGACTTTATATAGACATTTTCATCATCAAAAGTTGAAAGCAAGAAAAAAAGAAAGCTTACTTTAAACTCATTTGGATATAAGAGACGAGATGGTGCAAGTGAAGCACCTTCACCAATTTGTCGGCAACGATTATTTACACATGGCGTTGAGCGTATAATAAGTGAAACATCAATAACCGCTGATTGGTCCAATCCACAAAATGCGCTTTCATTGTGTTTTTGTCGAAAAAAAAACAATGATGACCATAATGAAAATATTACGAAATCAGTAGGCAACAGTTTAATGAATACTACCTCTACCTGTTGTTTTGCATGCAGAATACAAGAAAACATATTTCTATATGGATCTTGAATGTGTCCGTGTGCAAAATAGACAGTTCATGATGTGAAAACTAGTTGATTTGAGTAGTCCACATCGATTAGTAGAGCTTACCGGTTTAGGGATGAGCTGAAGAACGGTGTATCGAGGTTCGTTCGGCTCAGATAGACGAGAAATTCAAACAATCAGATCCTAAGTATGACTAGTCCGATCAAGCTGATAACCGGAATTTAGGTGGTTGGAGAATTTCAGCTATAAAAGCTGAAATGATTTACACAGGTGCCACTGATCAGATTAGAAGTAAACTGGTAAAACGTCCAACGAGTGTTTATATTACCTTGACTGGAGTGAACTATTTAAAGCTCTTGAAGTCAGTCAGTAGCCTGCTTAGTATAATGTGGTTTTCAGTCTATTTCGAATCACTGAGTATTATTATCGTTATTTGTCCCTTGAGTTCCTAGTGCAACATAAAGCTTCAGTAGCATGTCGCCATTCCACTCTCTTCTCTGCAGTCTTTTCTTCTAACCTGGCTCCATGACTGCCAACAAGCTTTCATTTCTCCCTCACATGATCTCCTCCATGTCACCCTCAGCTGGGACGCCCAACTCATCGTTTCCCCTTTGGGTTCCACTCGACGACTTGACCTAGCGCGTGATATCCCCAAATGGTCTTCTCAGAGTATACCCCATCCATCTACACCTTCTTCTACATATTTGTTAGACGATGGGTTCTTGGTTGGTTCGTTGCTAACCAGACACAGTTCCTTCTTGCTTATTCTTATTATTCTGGTAATCCATCTGATCTCCATCTTCACCATCCAGTGAACTTAGGCGGCAGCTCTTCATGTGATGTATGTCTGCAGTTTGTTGGAAATGCTTTCGTAACACGCCAAGTCTCTCAACCATCACATAGAAGCATTGACTTACTTCACTGACATTACTGTTGAAAATCCAGAACTTGTTCACGCTTTATGCTGAGTGAAGTAGATCTCCACACTACTTTCAGACTAATGAAAACCGGTCTTGCTGTCTTTCCGATACTGGCTTTGACGTTCTCATCTGTGCCTGTGCCGCCTGTAGTTGAAACGATGCTGCCTAGACAGGTAGGTGAAAGAGGCAACTTCCTTTAAGTTTCTCCCGTTGATGGCGATTGGAGCTTGTTGTTGTTGGTTGGGTATCTTCTTAACCTCCCGTTTCCTCTGCACTGCCTCTTTTGTCAACTTGTTGGTTTTTGCCTGTAGATCTTCGGGTTTGTGAGACAAGGCATTAGACATAAATCATTATCGGCGAAATCCAAATCTTCTTCTGGGGTCTTTTCATCGGTCTAGCCAGCATTTGCCCATGTTCTTGCTCCTTACAGTTTGTTGTATGATCCAGTCGAGTCAAGTCCATTCGACCAAAGCCAGGAAGATCATCGGTGATAGTAGGTAGCCTTGTATTACTGCTGTCTTCACTTCAAAGGCATCACTAAGCTTCCCATTGTGAATCACTCGGCATGTGGCTGTTGAATGAGGTTGACTAAGGTTTGTGGTACTCCGTAGTGTTGAATCACTGAATATTAACTCAGAATAATTTAAGGACAATAGGAATATACTGTATATTAAAAATAGTAACAATGTGTGGGTTGAGTCTAAAGTGTCTCGAATTTGGTCGAATTAGTTTTTATGACTAAAAAAACGACATGGGGAAAGAAAGGCAGAAGAAGAGGAGAAAGCTAAAAACATTCGCTACATGGAAAAAAATTCTGTAATGTTTTTTTAAGAAGTGGGAAGTTCATATCCATTCAAATACTTCACTCCTAGTTGTATCTACACATGAACATACACACAGACAGACTCAATACATAAACCTCAATTCAGCCACGAGATACATTGATACATTGCTTGAAATCTCAAGTAATAAAGGGAAAAAAACGCACAAACACACATAGACACAAACTTTTTGAAGTCAAACAAAGATGTAGGAGAAAAAAGACTGTTGTGAAACTGAAGATAACTTGAGTGGAGGATTTTTTTTCAAAAGAGTTGCCTTTTGAATCAGTATAATGAAATAAACCACTCTGATGATAAGTGTGTTTATTGAGAAACGTAAGGGTTTCAGCTGCAGTGCTAACGAACCCAGTAGTGAAGCAGAGTTGTCCAGTGCTACCTAATGCTATAGCGAACAAAAGTAAAACCTCAATTTTCTTGGTGAAGATCTATTGGCTGACTGCTAGCCTCCAACCTAACTCGTGATTGAATATTTAGTCTTTGAATGTCAGATACCCTAAAGATATTGTTGTATATAAGTATCTATTCTTATTCCATAGTCTTTTTGATTTCGTATTCGCATTCTTGTCTGGTTATTGAAGGTAAATATTGTCAGAAACATATCCAGTTAGCGGAACTGTAGTCTAGTATCTTGATTTCATTCAGTTTGATCGATCGTAATGAAAAAATATTATCAAAGTCTTGAGCAAATTATCTTCTATGACTAACCAGTTCAGTGGATAATATATCAGAAATGTCATAGAGTAGAGTCATATAAAAAGCATTCAAGCAACGGTTATAAATCCAAGAAGGCAGTAACTGTTGGTAAATTATGTTTAACGTTTACTAGATCATTTGACATCTGTCATATGCAGTAGACAATACAGAATAAGCCAAACAACTATCCATCAAGTTTCGAAACACATCTCAAGACCTTAGTAGCTAAAAAGTACCAAGATCTTGACATAAACACTTCATATGCATTCCATGGAAACCAGGCAACAAATCGGTGTCACACTATAGCTCAAAAAGATTGAAAAAAAAGATAACATTGTCTTACAGAAACCATCTTCAAACGTCACGATTATTCAGATAAGGAAAGTAGAACGTTTCCTGACTAACAATGGATAAGACAGTTTGAAAAACCTTGAGCACCACGTTTCTAAGATTATACAAGGTGTATTTTCATAAGTGTAATCCTGGCGTAGTATATAAGAACAAATAACAAAATAAACAAATAGTTTGTTTTATTCTTCAACGTTTCATTCTTGCTAGGAAGATCATTTTCAAGAGTATGACACTAATCTAACATTAAATTTTCAGGTTAATATTCAACTTTTCGTACAGAAGATGACCTTTATGATCATCCAATTACATCACGATATGGAACAAATATCAATGTAATGTAGGTGAGTGAGTGAGTGAGTGAGTGAATTAGCAAATCAGTCAGAGAGGCTTTTTCCAGTTATGAGTCATTAAGGGTGAGAAAGATTACTATAGATTACTATTTCGGAACGATGAATATTTGAACATCAAACAATATATAGTAATTAACAATAGTGATAACGATGAAGGTACCTTCCATAACAGTTGAAGTATGAATGATAACAAAATGCATTGTATAGTACATAAAATGGTTCGTAGAATGTATATCAGAAATAAGAGTAACATTGGTGGAAATAGTAGATCAATAAAGTATTATATAATAGGATTGGATAAGTTGTTAAAATACAACCAATATGCCTTGACGTGATTAAGATGATTAAGTGAAATAACACCGGAAACTATTCAAACATGAACGAATTCGGAATAGATCATGTGGAACAGTGTGAAATCAAGTTATGTTCCACCTTGTCTTCATATATTATTTCCATGCAACCGACTATGCGAGTCCTTAATATTTATCGTGTTTATGGGATGTCTATCCCATTTTTTCTGTTGACGGAAGAAAGGTACGAACAGATGTGCAAAGCTTCTGTAATGGTCCGTTCTTTGTGAGAAAGAAAACTTTTTTGCAAGAATTTCGCCTTTTCGAATGATATTTTATGACCTGAATTTAAGACATGAGCCGCGATGGCAGGACTTTTTTGACGGTTTTCCACATCATAGGAATTTTTTGGTGGCTTCTTGCAACTTCAACCGTGTTCGATTAGACATGTTACTACTTGATGTGGTGTCTCTCCAATGTATGTGACATTGCATTCACCACAGTTTACATTATAAACACAGTTCTGTTGTACCAGATAGGTAATCGGCTTCAAGAATACTCTGATGTGGATACGTCTTATTTCCTCTGATGTGAATGTCCGATAAGGTAGTACTTATCTAATCTTTATGGCTTATTTTTTCCGTGTTTTTGTTTTCGAAAACTTTTTCTAGCCTTTTTATTAGCTAGTTGTTTTGTTCTATGACTTCCCGAACAAGTTGTCGATCTGCTTGCTGAGATTCCACTTTATTTGGTATACTTTGTGATCGCGTCAGCAGATTTTTGGCAACGTTTGACTTACTTTTCAATAGGTGAGCTGAATCAAAGTCAAGGTACTTGTTACAATCTGTATATTTTTTTCGACAGACATCAATGTTAAGTATCCCATCGTTTCCTATGCCCCTGAAGTCTAGGAGGGGGCGGGAAGTGAATTTTATGGAATTGGAATGACTGTTAAGATACTCGCAAAGATTTTCTAGACCTTGCTTTCTAGCCATTACAAAGGTTTCATCAACGTACCTCCACCATATTCTTGGTTTTACATCGTATTAGCTAAATAGTTCTGATTCTGCTTTGTACATGTATAGATTGGCTACAATCGGCTGGACAGGTTTGTCTATATTAGATTAGTTCATTTGATACAGCACACAGTGATACAGTATTACTTATTAGACGACGTTTTGCTCAAAATTTACTGCTCATATGCATATCAAGGTAATCACACAACTTTCTGGTGGTGTTTTTATACTTCTGTTGCTTTTCATTTCTCGACTAACCCGGTAGTAAAACTTATCCGGAATTGGTGTTGCATCATTTTGATTACATGTGTAAGTAATGGACTGACGAACAGATTTAACGGTCAACCTCTCTCTCCACTTAGTTACATTGGTCTTCAGGGCTGGAACCATGTTCCACCCTATTATGTGGTTATGTGTTATTGCATGCCCAGTTATGACTGAATACTTCTCTAGATTAATGAGCTTAGTATACTTACATTACTGAAAGGTATGGCTTTTTGTTGTCTGACATTAGTAAAATCAAATCTCAATCCGAAACTCGTGGAAAGGCTGTGTGATTGCTCTGAAGCAGACGTCCCTTGGACTCTGAAGTCATGAAAGATTTCCCTTTCAGGTACCTTGCAAAAACAACTTCCAAGGTGTGCACGGTTGGAAAGTACCACCCACCTTCACGTGCCCAGCAGCACACGAAACCAAACTAGTAATTTCCGATTCGTCTTTTAACAAAAGTATTGGGCATACTATCAATGATCGCGAACTTGTAGTTATTACTTTGGCTAGTATTGAAGCTGTTTTGTTAAAAATAAATATGCTTAATACAGTACACTACATAAAATCATGAAGATAACGAAAATACTTACTCATATGATGTATAACACTCAGGATACAAACTAAGATACCAAAGCCCAGGTGATGGGTAGGGAAAATACAAAAACTTCTGTCTACATCCAATCTGAATGATGTATCAAAATTAGGCGGTTTTTCACTTCGACGTGGTGACTGACTTGATGCAAAGGCTTTAAATGCAGCAGACGATGTGGCATGTGCTACAGATACTGCTAAACCATGATCTGTAGCTAAACGAATCCATAGAGGACACTGATGAGTATCTGTAAAACCTTTCGGTGTATTTGTCAAATGCTTAGCAAAGCAACCATGAAGAATAACTTGACGTGGTAAAGGCTGAAAAAATAGGAAGTAAAAGTAAAAATGTCATCTTCTCAAATGAAAGGAATGTAAATTTAAAATCTTGTTCCCCTATTTGTACACAAGTAAGTTATTTCTTACAACTATTAAAATCCCAGGTGAGAAATAAAATACAAGAGAGATATAAAGAAGACAAGCAATCAAAACCCAGTTCATTGCACGTTACTTTCAATTAAAGTCGAAGAAAAATAAAACTCACGCCTAACAAAATAGTCATGAAGTTGTAATACAGATAGCAACCGAGTGACTGAGTGCTCGCTATGAGAAGTGAGGACTCTGAGCTCAAACCCTAAATGGGGAAGTGGGTGAGTACTCCTGAGGAGTTCCATATCAAAAAAGAAACAGCAGTCTAGTTCTCTCAAATCTTCAATGATTCGACAACTGAATGCCAATATCAAAACAATCATTCCCTACAAATCATCAGTTGACTTGTTTCAACGTTTAAACATCTATTAAAGAGTAAGCATAAAAAGTGAAACTGAGAATGAAGTGTTGGCATTTGAAGTAGACAAACAGATCGGATCACATGTAAATGGAGAACAGAATAAATGGCTCAACTCGTAGTTTTCGCACTGTGAAAAAGTATTTCACTTGAGTTAGTCTGTCTGAACAATGATTCCATATTAGCTTAGTCCACTTGATATGATATGGTGATATGGTATAATTTACTGAATGATGCCTTACATCAGGGTGGTACGATGATGAGACGTCACTTAGTATAACTCTGCACAATATTAAATAAACATCTAATATGCACTACATTCTACTACAGTGTCTAAATCCCATAGTTACCTTAGCAATCCTTTAATAGTATTGAAATATTATCTTATTAACGTTAACATTAAGATAAGGTAGGTGATGACTAGCAGTGGAGTCAACAACACGTGTTTCGGCCTGTCTGGAACTCGTCAGAGGTATGTGCTTGCCTCGCAGTAAGTGATGACATTCTCAGTGAGACTGAAATCCTATGCGAGACACTGAAGCGCTATCCAATAAACTACTGAGCTACGGCAAATGCTCCCAGTTCGACGGGTATAATTTGACATATCATACCAATCATTTCTGCTCAAACCAATTAACAACTAATATAAGTAACACCAATAATTCTCATGAAAGCATTTTTGACGAAATTACGTCATTAAAACGGGATGTCTTGGGGGGGAGGGAATAGTGAGTCGTTCCTAAAGTTATAAAGAGATTGTATCATCGTGGGGTATATACGGAAAATATGCAGTCGGTCACAGTGATGATTAGTAGATTAACAAGGAATAGAAATAATCCTAAACATAATCAATAATCAGAGTGAAATATTGCGAGAAAGAGGAAATTTGAGCTAACATTTAGAGGCATAGGAAAGTTAACTATAAGGTAGAAACGAAAATCAGTCAATAAGAACAAAATGAATATAGAAACAGTGAAGAAACTCAAAGGGAGACTATGACCACAGCGAAGTAAGACAGTGAACATGCCTCTTCTGCACATAAGGCTCGGACTTTAATTGTTGGACTGTCAACATCTCAGCTAGTCATAAGTGACGAATCTGTACTCTTTTTGAGCCCTTTGAATTGACTCTCTATAAGACTTCGAAAAGGAACCATAGGAAGCGACATGACTAGATTTGATCGAATAGTCAAATATAGAACTGTTACTTGACTTGTGTTCTCCTCTCAATAGCCGAGAATGTTACTACTTAGAAGTGGGTTTCGAAGAACTGCAATTCGTGCGACTTACATGACTAATTGCACAAGAGTAGGCATACTGATTTGGCGCAAAGCGGTAGTTCCGCCTTTACGCCTCCTTGAATCAACTGTCGTCTAGAGAAAACTGTAAGCAGTTCGGCAGGATGGAATTCTGACTGGTTTAGAAAGGTAGTTCTTCAGGAGTTCTGCGCTGTCCTCTTTGAATTCAACAATACCGAAAAAGAAATTCTTGGGAATAGATAGGTATAAATAACTTCTTTAGATGCTGAACTGGAACGCCGACTGCTAGATTATGTATTAAGTTCAATGTAGTTTATGTGGAACGTCTTTGAAGAGTAAACTGACGTCCTAATAAAGCATCTTAAACCATTTGGTCGACTGCGGTAATGTCGCTTCCTCACAGTCTTTTAACGAGATTCAAGCAAAACGGTTCAAAAGCGGTGCGGATTCATTACTAATAAGTAGCAGAAGCATTGACAATCAAACGACTATATATATATATATATATATATATATATATATATATATATATATATATATATATATATATATATGCATATATAGTAATTTGATCACTGGTCAATAGGTAGGTCAACATTACATCACTAAGACCGGATGTTCTAGAATGGAATGGTAAGTTGTTCCAAGAGTTAGGAAGAAATTACATCATCGAAGGGTGCACAAAGAAAAGATACAATCAGTCATTGTGATAATTAATGGGTTAAAATAACAATATTAATACTAATTATAATCGCTAATCGGAGTAATAAATTATGAGAGTTTTAATGGAGAATCGGAACTAACATGTCAAGAGATAGGAAAGTAACAAGATGTGGTCTTGTCGTGGAAGATTGTTTTGCAGATTTAAGGGTACAAATAAAGTATAGTCCTTTTAGGCGATAGTGACGGAATCAAGAATCTTATAGAAACTTTGAGCAACAATCTAAGTGTGCTTGGGATGCGTTCTTCCCCTTCGAAATGCAAACATTTGCTTTACGACAAGTCTGAGTTAGCTCTTTACTTGAAAGCATTCACCACTTCGCTTACTTAGGAAGTCAGATCAGCTCTAGTGCGTTAGTGACCGACATAATCTCTGCATGGATACAGAAGGCTTGCTTAGCTTTCACTAGTTTACCCTATCTATGGTGCCTGCATGACACCTCATTGCCTATTTCGGGTTGAGTGCACTGCTCTCCGACTCGTCTTATTCTATGGCTGGGAAACATGACCATTAAGGGCAGACGATATGAGAAGTTCTCAGGTATTCGACCATTGTCACTTTCGTAATATAGTCTATGTGGTGCAAGACCACCATGTCAGTAACGTAGAGGTCAGACACATATCTTTAGGAAGAAGTGGTAAGTCAGTTGATGGGGGCTGTAAACCATCATCGACTCAGATACCTGAGACATGAGTTACGTAGGCCGTGCCAAGTAGTTTGTTGAATTATTTCATTACTTTTCTCACTCTGTCCATTGGAAGAGGAGTTTGAATTTTAGAAATACGACCTTTGCGTATCAAGCTTCGGTCTGCGAAAGATGTGTGAATTTATTGACAGGAGACCGTAAGTTCCATTAGAATGAGTAAAACTTGGGTACTGTGATATAGCATATAAAAGATGTCATCTCATATATATTATCAAGTATATAATATGAGCAACAAATTCTGCTCAAAAAGTCGTCCAGTAAACAATACTGTATCACTGTGTGCTAAATCAAATAAATAATTTAATACGATACAATACGATACAATAGAAACTCCCAGTTTGAAGTCTGGACGACAGCCAAAATCGATGGTATGAGATCGTAGGTGATGTGTTTTAGATCCAATCTCATTGATACAAAAACTAAACCTCACTTTATTTCCATCCTGTTTTATCACGTTTTTCTACCTTTTTTATCATTTTGTCTTCTCTTCTTATGCTTTTCAACAACTTAAATACTGATGCATTGATGTGGGACATGATAAATGTAGTCCATTTTACGGTAATGACACCTACCTATGTTAATTAATATCCATCTGAAAGCCGGTAGAGTCAGACTACTGATGTCGATGATAAAATTATACATTATATCGAAAATGGCCAAGAAAATAAAAAATAATTTAAAAACTTAAGTTTTCTTTCGTCTCTTCATTCAGTCAAATGCGTACATGTAGCCTTGTTGGTTCTTCAGCTTTACACCCAAGGAGTAAAAACGATGTTGTTTTAAAATGGGAAAAAAAATCCTTAGAAAAAAAGTCTCCTAATATCAAATAATACAATATTTGAAGTTTTTGTTATTTTAGATGACAACCGAAAAAGAAATCCTGGACAGTATATTACTCAGAATACATAATATAAGAAAAAAAAACGATTTTCATAACGTAGACATAAGAAACCTTTTATAATTTAAAAACGAATATAGAAGTAGTATTCATCATGGACTGACATCAGTTGGGGAACCATTGAAAATCTGGGAGCACTGGACGGCTGTTTCGTCCTAGTATGGAACTCCTCAGCAGTAGGCACCCACGATCCGGCTAAGGGTCGAACTCAGGACCTTCAGGTTTCACGGCGAACGCGTTAACCCTTCAGCCACTGGGTGAGTACTGCTGAGGAGTCCCATACTAGGACGAAACAGCCGTCCAGTGCTCCCAGAATTTCAATGGTTCCCCAACTGATGTCAGTCCATGATGAATACTACTTCTAAATTAAAAATCCCCATTCATCTCAAAAATACATTGAAAACAAATAGTTTCTTTTCGCTTTTTCAAATAAACAAGACGGTTGTTTAAAACTAGTTGTTTGACACTCCTTAAATATATGAAACCGAATTCAATAAAGTTCTCAGTTTATGTAATGTGAAAAATATTTCAATAACAAAGAATACATAGATTATACA
>OX104134.1:92294457-92342832 GCA_944470555.2 Heterobilharzia americana
GCCACATCTTTTGTGTGAGGGCTGGCTAATGCAACTCACGTAGCTGTCCGAACCTTAATGGGTGGAGCAGTGTTCAGGCCCGTCTGTCATTAGTTGAAAATCGAGTTTTATATATATATATATATATATATATATATATATATGTATATATATATATATATATATATATATATATATATATATATATGAGAGAGAGAGAGAGTGAGTGACGTGCGTCATATTGCCCCACTGACTACCTAAGCCTTGGTAAGAGATAATGACTGGTCCTGTTGCATTCCTATAGCTCATTTATTGATAAACAAGAAACATGTGGATGCTTTGGTGTTGCATTGTACTGACTATTACAAGCTCCATCCGAAATTAACAAGAAAGCTTACTGTAATTTTAATTTGACTATTTATAAATTATATTGTCATGAATAAATTACGTAATAAAAATACTCTTAAAAGTGTTCGACTTAAATGCATTTATTCAATTTTGAGGTTTTAAATCTGAAGATATAACACGACAGGACAATGATCGCTACCAGTGATTGCACAACGTATTTCCTGATCACTGACATTAGTCAAGATTCGCTGAGATACCAAAAAGTAGTCCAGACGCCTGAAATAAGGACGAGAGAGGAAATTTGTATTGAAAAACTAACTCTTGATAATTGGCTCTTAACAACATATGATTGAGAACTCAAGAGCCAGATATACAACGATCAATCAATTGTGGTAATTTCATAAATGATAACAACTAACTTCCCTGCAGATGGTGAGTAACTGTTTTGCAACAGTAACTCAAAATCTCTTTAACACTAAAAGAACTATTGATTGGGTTTACGCCAACTGGACAAAAGTACAACTGAGCAAAATCTCCGTGGGATTGTAATCTAAATTGACCCGGTACAGGTTAATGTACTAGGTCATACTAGTCATACTGTTGGAGTTTGCGATACTACCCTTGAACTTGAACTACAATGTAACTTCACATCGTAATGCTCAACGAGACGATGATAAAAAAAGATGTAGCGGAAATCTTCGTTTTGATTGCTATGATACTGGGATGTGTGACTAGGTATCGCAATTCTACGTCATTCTGGAATATACATTCCAGGTATCAATATCTCAGTACTCTTCTTCACTCTTTTGTATGCTGAGAGACGGCAGGAACAACTCACCAACCCTGTGCAAAGTTATCTACCTCGTGATGAGCCACATTTAATGCGTGATGGCTTAGGATACTAGCCGACGTCAGGTAGGTAGGATAAGGACATGGACGCGGTACCCCTTGCCGGAAAGTTTGTGCGTCGAAGACACGTGATCGGTAAACCGCTACCTTCATGTGGTGGTCGGGCTTACATATCATAATGACATAGCAAGCTACAGTGGCTAGAACGCTTTGTCCCTCAGGGTTCTACTATGTCAGAAAGGTTTGTTGGGTAGTGGTAACACGAAAAGCAGTTACCGTCGTAATGTAAATTGCTATACTATGATGAAGGTACGGGGGTGAAGTTGTACTGCTGCTAGCTGGATGGAATGTGAGAGTAATAGGATGTTTCCTGAGGATGACCAGCACTCCTACGCTGATGCTGCCTTCTCAATGGAAGGTGGGGTGTAAAAGATTAGCCCCAAAAATAACACACTCCACCCTGCCCATAGTCTTACGGTACCGATGGCATGAGGTTTTCTCTACGGCAAACCTCACAACAATACTCAAAAGGCTGTGTGTGACAGGCCTCAAGCAGATGTCACTTAGGGTCTGAGGTCACACAAATCTTTAGCTCTTTCAGGTACTTTAGAAAGAAATAGTCTTTCACGGTGTGGGCAGCCGGGGAATGTCAATCGTCAACACGCTCCCAGTAGTACAATAGACCCAATTAGTCATAACCTATCTTCCTCGACTATGTCTCTTTCTTTCTCTTCACCTACTGATACCAATATTAGGCCTCTTACGACTTATCCAACCTCTCACTCTGCAACCATTTCCAACGATCAAAGTCATCAGAACCTCATTTCTAGTCTCCTAAGACCCCGCTATCAATTTCATGAAGGAGCTTTCAACATCCCAACTCTATGTTATATCGGGCAGCAAGCATCACTTGCCAGAACTATAGATCTCGAGCCATGGATGTATGCTGTATCTCTGAGACACGTATACAGGATCTAAGTATGGTTATTAAATTTATCTCACCTGACAGGTGCGGTGAATCTTACAAATCCACCCTACGAGTATCCGGAAACCCAATAGCTGGCTTTCGTGGACTCGCCGATGTGGACATAGCATGGATCTGTTGCGCGCAAAGTGTGCTTCTCCACCGAATACCACTTAACAACCGTCTTTGTGTTGTTTGATTGAATGGATCATCAAAGCATATAGAACATCGGTAGACTAGCCGATCCCTATCCGTAATCTCCGCCTACGCACCCACTGACTGTAGTTCGCATGATACAAAGGATGAATCCTATCAGCTGTCGGCTTCGCTACAGAAGGCAAAACGTTCAGATGTAGTCACATTGGCAGGTGACTTTAACATCCAGATTGGGAAGCTGAGTCAAACGTAGGGAGGTCGTGCGGGTATCTCAGGAATCCGATCCCAACGATCCGAAGACGGTAATCGTTGGTTGTAACTTTGTTCCGACAGTCACTTGTTTCTGGTCAGCGCTAACCTCAAGCATAGGGGAGACTTTGTCTCACACGGCATCCACCGAAATCAACAAGATGATGGACACCAATAGATCCCATTGCTATAAACAGGCCATCGTTGGAGAGGATCGGTGAAGGATTGATGCTCTTTCCGGGATCCCTGTTTGAACTCTGATCGCATGACAGTACGGGCTGGTGTATGTCTACGCCTTACTGGTCGCAGGAAACATGCGATAGTAAAGTCTGTCTATGCTCAACTGGAAGATGAGGACGCCACATACGCATTAAGGTAGGAGTTAGCTAAGCATTTATCTGAAAGTAACAGTAATGCTCATCCTGAGGAAACCTGGCGTGATATTAAGTCTGTGTATAGACATCGGTAAACACAATTGGTAACCTACACGTCAGTAGATTTCGGCAAATTCACCCGGACTGACTGATGCGAGAGGACTGATTCCAACAGGACGTGACTACAACGAAGGGAGAAAGCGCGACGTATGCGTTAACTGACTAAGAGTCTTCTCATCGATCGCAAGCATTGGCGGGTCGCGAAAGCGAGAGAGATGAAAGCATCAGTGTTGGGTAACACTCAGCAACTATTTGAGCTTATCAATAATGCCGGGAAAAAAGTTAATCCATTATTGAAAAGGATAACCTCGCAAGACAGGCGGCTAGGACGTTGTGCAGAACACTTTGAAGCCCAATCCAACTGGGCCCCTGCAACGTTTCAGTCGCCCAACATCCAGCCCGAACCTGAATAGCAAAAGAATGTCGATCTTTCAAATCTCTTTGAAGTTGAGAAGGTTGTATCAAATCTGAAACAAAGTAAAGCTACAGTAGCTGACAGTTTGCTACACGTAGTTTTCAAGGATGGAGGTATGAAACTGCTAGTTAAAGTGATTTAGGTACTAAGTAGCCTATGAGAGTCAGAGATAGCGCCGTCAGACTGGTCTACTTCACTGATCATCCATTCTATAAGAAAGGAGAGAAGACTTCCTGTGAAAACCATATGGGAATTAGTTTGAATAGCATCATGTCGAATATCCTAGGGTCCATCGTTATCCGACACCTAACCGGAGCTCAAGAACAGTAAACTCGAGAAAATCAGGCAGGTTTCAGGCAAACCTGGACGAGGGTGCACCGATCATATTTTCACCCTCCGACAGGTTGTGGAACACAGGCATATCTATCAGCTGCTGACACTTCCCATATCTCTTGACCTGAAGGTAGCACTTGACTTTGTCGACCGTGAGGTGTGGTGGCAGTGTCTGACCGTGAAATGAATACCGAGTAAGTATATGATACTTAGTAAAGATCTCTACTCTAACTCACGCAGCTGTGCAAGACAGACAAACAGACGGATAAAACCAAGGAAGAACCTTGCATACGAGTGTGTCAGTCCAAGTTGCTACACATCACAGCAGCAAACAAAGAACAGGTGGATAGAAAAAGCGTGACATAAAAGTAGAAAAATGTCTGTGTTTTTACCACTGTTCGACAGATCTCTCTGGCATGCCAGGACCTCGAGAGAACAATCGTTCCAGCCAGTGTAGCTCGCTGGGTCATTGTGATATGTAAGCCCGACCAGCACATCAAGATAGCGGATATCGGCCGCGCATATGAGGCTTACAAGAAGTGATGACAACCGGCGGTGCTACATCTGACCGTTCCTATTTAATTTTGTTACAGACTTACCAATCCACATGAACCTAGGTACCTCAAACTTTATGGAGATGGACCTGTTCACTAAAGGGCATATGGTTGACTGGCAGTACACAGATGGTGTTGTCCTGTCAGACAAAGACGTTGACAAAATTCGGGTCTTCTGAGCACCTTGAGCAGAAATCTGAATATGTTTGGCATGCGTTCGCACCTGTCGAGTCTGAGGTGGTTAGGAATGTCTAATCCCCCATTGTAAAAATGCAAACCTTATTTTCGAGACTTTTTTTGCTGCATGCAATGTTACTTATCTTTACCACAGTTTAAGATACTAAACCCTGACTGATCCAATTAACACTTTTAATATGCTATTTTGTTTTATAAATATATATATCACAGATCAAAACAGGCTATGCTTGAGCATCGGTCTGCATCGACTGCTGATTTAAAGATAGAAAGTGATGTGGTAAAAAGTGTCAACCACTTCAATTACTTAGGGAGTTGCATCAGCCTGTCGAATGGGTTGGTTGCCGACGAAATCTCAGCTCCGATACGGAAGGCCCGTTTGGCATTTTCTAACCTGCGTCATCTGTGGCGACCACCGGAGAGATATCCGAATGTCGATCAAAGAATGAGTATACTGCGCTTCAGTTCTCTCTGTCTTGCTATACAGTTGTGAGACATGGCTGTTGGAAGAAGACATGAAGCAGTTACAGGTTTTTGACCATAGATGTCTTTACAGTATTACTAAGTTATGGTAGAATCATCATAGCGGTGTGCTATTTTTAGGGCCAAACTTTCCCACCTCAAACCTTCCCATAAGGAAGGCAGCATCAGTGCAGCACTTCTACCCATTCAAGGGGAACGCTTTATAACCGTCACACACCTGTCCAAACAGCAGTACAACATCACCCTTGGACCCCCATTATAGCGCAGTAATCTATACTACAACGATAACTGCTTTTCGTGCTACCACTATGCAACAGGCTTTTTTGGTATAGTAGGATTTAGAGGAAACAAGTGTTTCCGTATCATACCAGCTTATCAGGTTATTTTGATATGCAAGCCTGACCACCACACCAAGGTAGCAGTTATCGGTCGGGATGAGCTACTGAAGTAGATTTACAGCCGTTTCACATAATCTCCAACCTCCGATTTCGCTTGTCACGCAGACCCCAACCCACGAGTCTGTTTCTTCCTACGCGGCTCAGAACAATGGTCAAAGACCCCATACACTGATGCCAGGTTTGAGTCCGGTCACCCCTAAACTCTCCGTTTGTTCCTACTTCAGCCAACAGTCCGCGACGCATGTCCCAACGGCCTTAATGGATGAAGATTCACACTTTCATCAAATAACTTTCCTCTTCTGTCTTAAACTTTACGCCTGACTTCTAAGTTACTGACTTGGTGATACCACGAAACACGGTCGAACACTTGAAATCTCATTACCTCCACCTCAAATGGCCATATTTTATAGCTAAATAGGGGTTCAGAAGGAACTGTAGTGCGCTACACTCGACACTAAATAGACAATCGGATATCAAGGAACATTATAAATGGCGTAAGTTAGCGAAAGACAAGCAAGTAATTCGTCTACGTACAGAGATTTCGTCGATCACTCACTGATCAGGGTTGATCCAATTTCCCAAGAAAGTGAAGTGGACAATGTACTGAACAGCTTCATTCTTTAGTGACAGACAAGGAACTAGCGACGACCAGTTCTGGAACAAAAATTTGGATTTTATTGGCGCGAAATGCGTCCTGAACACTCTTCAATTGCCACTCGAGGTATTCAATAAACTCTGATTCTTGTCAGTATCTCTAGCTAAAAGGATGATGTCATTTTTGTGCTCTAGGCCTACCAAAGTGTCTCCTGAAGCAAGATCAATACATGGTAAGTCAGACAAGAGGATGACCTTTTTAAGTGCAGCTATGGTGAAATTGAGTCAGAATGGAGAAAATGAAAATCATTGACAGACAACACTTGACGTACACACCTTGCTTATCAACAAACACGTGTCTGAATACAGAGCCTTCAACAGAGTGATGCACTTACCCAACACCCTTTTTTCAGTAAGAGATATTGCCATAAGATTTCTCGAAGAACAGAGTCGAATACCGTTTCTCGATCAAAGGATACAACTAAGGTCGAGCTCAGTTTTAGCCGTTTCCCCCCAGAGCGAATCGCAGACCTATTCCTTTCTGCAACAGTCTCACTAACTATTGACACTTTTGCTCCAGTTTTCATGATAAGTCTAAATAACCAGTGTTACCTACTGCCATGGTCTTTTCCATCTCCTCAGCCTTCACCATGCATAACCACTCGTGGTCATTACGTAGACTTGTCATCAGCCTATATTCTAGTTGTTTCTGCTTCTCATTATGCTCGGAACCTTCAGCGATACGTTCGCGTGCATCCATTAAATCAGAAGTTGCTGATATCCAGTGGCCCTTTCTAAGAGTCGTATAAAGTCTCTAAAGCTGTTTTCACAGCAGACTAGAGACGGCGTCACGCTTCTTCTGAATGAGTGATGACCATATAGACAGTTTCTCGCTGGAATCAGCCTTAATATCCTGTGTCCCGCTACACTTACTATAGTCTTGTCTTCGTAGTTTTTCCGCATCTATTTAGGTGAAGACATGCGCATTCTCGAACTAGTGCATGACCACTGTCTAAACACGTGCTCCAGAAGGAGAGACAGTTTTCCATCGACCCTCTCCAGAGATAACTCATAGCAATATGGTCTGTCCACTAGTGAGCTGAGGTCGGTGGGTGTAACGTCGGATAATGTCTCTCTGTATGTCTGAATTTCGTGCTGTACAGAAATAGAAAGCTATCAACACAGTTGTAGCAGGCGCTCGAGTTATCTGTTCGTACAGCTGTGATTTTAAAAGCACCACTCAAGTGCCTCTCTGTCTTACTTACCCTAGCCATCTGTGAATTTAAATCAATTGCTATGACAAATACATCTGGGCGTCTCGTTTTCAGCAGGCTAAACAGTTTTGGGTAGAATCCATCTTCAACTTCATTTGAACTGCGGCTAGTGGTTGCGTAAGCAGTGACTATAGAGGCAATAGTGTGTTTTATTGTTGTTTTCAGTCCTTACGGCACCTTTCAGTCGAAGAGCGATAAGATAAATGTTAGTTTAAGCACTTGATTTTCAAGCAGTAAATCCTAGATAGAAACCTCGTTCATCTGTTTCGATATGGCCATCCGCGTAGTAGTAAACGTCTTCAAGATACGTGTGGCTCGTAGACTCTCAAATAGGTACAGGTCCGGGCTTCTGTTGTGATAATTAAATCAATGGATTGTCTAAACAACTACATCATTCAATCCATATCTAATTGTCACACCTAACTTTACTGGGAGTATAATTGTGCAACAAGCAAAAAGTTCGTATATATACTAAAGTAATTGGCCTATTTGATGAAAGAACCAACTGTTTCCACAACATAGCACTAGACCAAAATAGTAGATAAAACATTTTTTGTTTGAATAGCTTACCATCCATTATTGACCGGACGTGCGCCAGCTCGATAGCTCCAAAAAGAATAAGCTTGTTGGCGGTCTGGATAGAAATGGCGGTAGGTATCAATCAAATTAGCAGATGATAATAATTTTGTAAAGCCTAGTCGTTCTTGATCAGTGAATCCTGCAGTTTTGTGGTTGGATTCTGGACGAGCTAAATCTGTTTACACGGAAAAAATAAAAACTTGAATAAGTAACACACAAAGTGCACATATAAAATGGTTGTTTCAATAATTTTTGGATGTCTATAAATGGTTGTCTTAATAATGGAAGAATGAAATCTTACATGCTTGTCGATGCAATGGAATTGTTTCGAAGGTGTGATTTAATAAAACTACTTGAAGGCGAATAATGTCCCGAGAAATAATAACCAGATAATTCATATTAGTGCTGAACTAGCGCCATCCCTTTTGCTGTGGAACTGAAAATATGTACGGACACTGATAGGTCAACTAAGAGTACTAAAATGCAACTAGGAATCTGAAAATGTGACCTATGAGAGTATAAAACACGTGTGTGGAAAGTCATTCGGTTGTGATATCACAGCGAATTTATCACCTATACTGACCACTACTACGCTTCAGAATGGCTGGCCATGATGCACATGCATACACACCATCGGCCATCATCGAAATTCGTAACATCCTTACTAGTCTTCAGTGATTTATCCCATCTTTTCGAATACACTTTTGTCGACTTTAATATCATTCTTCTCTTCCTATTAACTTCCGATTCGGATAACAAACTGATATATTCTTGTGCAAGACTCTAGCACTGGTTTGTCCATGTCTCTCAGATAACCCAGTATTTGCAGTTACATATTGAAACTCATCTCTAGTACTACACTAAAATCTTGAATAAGTTTTAGACATACTCCTACAACACAACTAGGCTTTCTTATATCTCTTTGAAAGTAGTGTTTTAGTGAAGTTACTAAGTGGAACTATTATAAAGCACATGAATACAAGGGCTAACAACACATTTATTACAACATAATTGTTTAGGTGATTGAGCGGCAAAAGTGAACTCATTCCTCATTATATTGCTCGCTTATCATAAACTTCGCAAACAATGGGATCATAGTTGAATGTATACGATAACAATGGGTAAAAGCAATACCTTATGTCCGATTGATAATTAAAGACCACTTCTGATTAGCTTGTTCTTGAAAATCAAGTCAACAGCAACAAATCCACAAAACAATTCTTGATACCCGACCGATAGCTGTTAAACTTAAAGTCAAACTTGCTTATCGAAACGATTCAAAATGGTGTGATGGTTAAAATGATTTTCTTAAAGTTGCACTACGCCAAAAAAGTCTTAAAAAAGGAATTTGTAACCTCCCTAACATAGATATCTCTTGGGCTCTCCTGTCACATCAAAAGACCCTCATTTCTTCCGATAACTAATGCAGATATCAAGTTCCACTATGTGGGTAGCCACAAATTACCAACAACCAGCTAGTTTTCGCTGACGTAGACATATCAGTAAGTTCTGAAACAGAAAGCAAACTTTTGACTAAATACTACCCGATGGCCGTTTGTGTACTGTCCGGCTGTGTGGATACGTAGGAACTAGAGAGGACTGATTCTCACATGGAAATTTATAATGTCCGACAGCAATCCGGACTACAAAAATTAGTTTTACCAAAAGATGTCAATTTCGTCATGACAAGCAAAAAACATCCCGATAAAACCAAACTAGAGGGCAACTCCAACGCTCAGTTAAGATAGCTGAACCAAGTGTAAAGGCCTTTTCGAGAGTACCTATGGAATTCCATCCCAGAGAGCCATTAATGATTACTGTGTCTCACTTTTCTGCCGAAGGTCACATTTTTGGCCAGCACTAATTTCATGTGATTGAACAAGTGGTAGATACAGGTAATATTGTTATAAGCTGTAGTTGGAGAAGATTGTTGCTCCTTCAGAAGTACCTGCTTGGACTCCGACGATGCATTATTTTATGCTAATATGCCTTCCCCTAAACTGACAGTGAAAACAAACAGCCGTACAGCTTCTCTGTTGTCTGGCACATAAGAAGACCGAATATGTATTTCTAGCGGTTACTAAGCACTTTATCTAAACATGACAGCGAATCTCATCCGCATGAAGTCTGCTGCAGAAACAGTTCGAAAGACAGTAACCTAAAGTCAAAGCTTCGTGAGAAATAGTAGATTTCTGCAATCTCATCTAGACTGACTGCTGATGGGAGACTCACTGAGGCTACATATAACCATTATGTGAGATATAACATATACTGATGAATAGTTTTCCCAAGTTTCAGACATCGATGAGGGTAAGTCAATCAGATTTACACCTTCCAACAGATTTCAGAACACAGGGATACTTACCGGTGCCCGATGTCATATTTCTTGACCTGGAAGTAGTACTCGACTTTATCGACTAAGAGGCATGATAATGCCTGACCATGAAAGGAGTAGCGGGGGCAAGGATATTATGCGAATTAAGGCTCCCTACCCCAAATCACAGCCGTGTAAGGGTTTACGAAAATTTGTCTTCTGAAGTGACGACAACCAGGTGGCGGCCAAGAATGTTCACTGTCATTACTGTTTTTGAATTTCATCATAGACATTCTGAAGGATGTCCCTTTACTTAATTCAGTGACTACCCAAAGGGTACCCAGATGACTTAGTGTACACATATAGTTTTGTCAGGCGAAGACGATGACAAATTGTACAGTCTTCTGAACACTTTACACGAAAATGAGAATTTCTGGTATACATCTGCCAAAAGCAAGGTGGTGCTTCAGAATAAGTCAATGCTGAGTCCGGATCTAAGGATCGAGAAGGAAACGGTGGAACGCACTGACCACTTTTCTTATCTGGTGGGTTACATCCATCAGAATGGGTTAGTATGTGGAGAATTTAAATTTGGATTCGTAAGGTCCGTCTGTTATTTGCCAACTTACCACGCCACTGACGCCAGTGAAGTACCTAACTACTCATCAAAACACGGGCATTCTGGGCAACAATTCTTGCTGTCTTATACTACGGCTACGGTGGCAGTCGAAAAAAGAAATGAAGTAGTAAGTATCAGGTAAGCGTCTGCATAGTACTGTTCGTGTGGTTAGACCACGGTAAAACTGTTGATATCATGCAAAAAGTGCTTCACAACCCAGAAGACGTCGTAAACCCTCACTGACTGGGGTGACCCGGGAATGTGTTGCCAATACCGAACCATCCCCTACCTCAATGCAGTATTATCGGATTTAAGCTCAGGTTTTAAAAGCAGAGATGGCCAGACCAAGTCAGAGAGAAAGTCTAGCCTTTAACCGCCGGTTTAAGCAGTGTAAAGAACTGTAGACTCCCTGGCTGCGGTCTGTATGACAACCGGAAATGATGACTCTAGGTCGTCGATGATACGGGCCAGTATGGACTGCAGTGGCACAGAAACGTCCACATATCTTTTATGCAGCTTTTAATATCTTTTTCTCTCATTTTCATGGCTTAATAGCTCACGATGACCGCTGATAACATATTTATCTCTTTTACTTCCTAAACATGCTGGTGAGATAAGGTAAATATGGAAGCAACCCTAGGGATTGAGTTGATAACGTCTGTCGGTAACTACTTCACTATCTACCCATGTTAAGACCCAGCGAATCATCCTATTTTATTTGTCCTTTTCACAAAGAAGTAAACGAACCTGCCTTAAAATTTTAATTTTGCTTCACCTATATAAACAGATGTTACCAAAGGGTCGTCCGTTTTAGTGAGTGTATAGCTTTCTAATCTATACTGAAATGCATAGAAACATATCCATGCAGATCACTTCTTTCGTAGATAAAGGAGAAAAAGATGACGAGAAACCTTTGCTGAAGGATGTCAACCAAAACAACAAGGATAGTAACTCAAGAAAAAGATGGTTAAAAATCTGTTGTTTGCTTGAAAGAATTAGTTATGCACTTATAGTTTCTTGGGAAAAAACACACCGTAATTTTTATGAATTACTGTAATGCATACCATTTTGCATGACGAAATAAAGTTTGTTGGAATACATAGTAAAACACTCGTGCAATGTACCAGATTGTTAGAATTTACCTATTTCCTCATGAGCTACGTTGAGGTCACCACACACAATAACCGGTTTCTTGCCATCCAGATTACGTAAGTAATCGAGGAAGTCTGGATCCCATTCCTTCTCACGATACGGCAAACGAACCAAACCTTGTCCTGAATTCGGTACGTCTTCCAAATGTTCAGTAATATATTTGACTTACAGGCAGTGACCAGATAGAACTTTTCATACTCCGCAGTGATTACACGCCCTTCTTCATCGTGAATCTTCTTTCCTATACCGTAAGTCACTTTTAATGGTGGGATCTTTGAAAACAAGGCTGTTCCTGCATAACCAGCTTTTTCCGCAGATGACCAAAATGACTCATAGTGAGGAACTTTAGCTTCAGATGGAATTTTATGTAAAGGACATTTGGTCTCCTGTATGCAGTAAATATCGGCACCCTCCTTCTTTATGTACTCCATACCACCATTCTGTAAATACTTCGTATTATGCAGAACTCTTACTTTGATGACAGCCCGTATCCCGTTTACGTTCCACGAAGCGATCTTTAGATTCCACTTTTCTGACAAAGGACTAGCCAACTCTGGAGAAGAACCAGGATATCTTATGCACCAATTTGAACTTTTATCCTATATCATGAAAGCGTTTCGACTAGGTTTACCCCAGATAAATTGTTATCTTCAGGACATGAGTCCTTCACACGAGGCTTCTTAGGTTCCTTTTTCTCATTACCAGCATTCTGTTTGGGAAGACACGGCTAGTTTTGATGGACACTCTTTAAATGCTTACCGAACTTCTTTTTGAACGCATTTGAACGCTGAGGATCAAAACACCACGCAATTTCAAGGCCATATCTTAAGCATCGCTGGAGTTTTCAAACCATAAACGTCATCCCAAAGAAATTACAGAATTTTCTTGTTAGTTATCCATACCAGTACTTTTTGTTAGAGTTTCTGTTCCTACGTTACTATGTTCATATTCTGAGTCAAAATATCACTTCGAATCGCCTTAACCACAATAATGTTTGAGGTTTGCATTTCTAAATAACAGAGGTGAGGTTATTAACCAAGGAGCAATATTCTAGAGTGAAGCCATCCATAAAATTTGATCAAATAATGGCATGAGTGACGGTGAAGTGCATTTCAGTTAATTCGTAAAGATAATTCATGAGCATCAGCTCGAATTCTTGCCGTTGATTTCTGTCCGTCAGTGAAAGCCAGAGAAACTCTCGCTCTAAAACTCGGAGCATCAAATGTCCTCCAACACAGACTGGAACGCCTTTGAACCGTCTTTGAGTGACTTAAAATTTGCACCATCACCCAAGAGCCTCTGCAAATCCTACAAGAACTTCATGTTATCTATCTGAGAAGCTTTGGATCCAAGCATCTTTCGAGTCTTTTCCCCATAACTTCAGCCTCCTTCTGCTCTCCACTCTTCCTTCCATCTGTCACTGCCAAGGTTTTTCGAGAATTCCTTCATACATGCCGCAATCCCTGAGTATCTGACAATAAGGTTTCTAGATTGGGTTACTTCGTTATCAACCACGTCACTAATGTATATTGATTGGTCCTTGAGGAGCAAACAATACTGTATTGTCTAACCCCGAGTGATGGCCGAATTCCATCTATCGTTTTGCGGTGTGACCAGCAAGCCATAGGGCTGGGTATCGTGTTGCACTCTGGTAAATGTTGGCTGGTAGGAGGTAATCGGTAGAAAGCTCTGCTTCACCTAGATTCCATGCTTCTCGGCACCCTTGAACTATGCTCATTTGTAACCTTGAAGGAACTGCCATCTTCTACGAGATTTGGACCAGCAGCGAAGCAGTCAGGGATAATGAAAGATTTGTGTACGCATTTCATTCCATCATTGGAATTCCCTGTATTTTACTCACATGAATTTTTCTTCCTAGGTTATCTCTTCAATGTCCTCAACCCCCTCTTACTATCAGTCCGGACAACTATCTGGCAACCGGACATCTAGAGAACACAACTGCGCAGTAGTCCCAGGCCAACTGACCAATACCCAACCACCTGTTGGGTATACTACAGCTACTGTAGACAACTGGCTGGATCCATCACATCAGAACCCGCAAAAGACCTGGAAACGTCCGACAAGACTTAAGGGCTTGCACGGAGAAATCGACAGGTTTACACAAGCTCGATAAACGGATATTGGATATCAAGTAATACGTGATTCACATGAGATCATATGAATAGAGATCAAAGTGCTACTTTGTGTTAACTTTCACCATCTTTATAACCTTTTGGGGAACATTTTCGAAACCTTTCTGTTCAGTTCAAAGAACAGTTAGCAAACGTGGGAGTAACTATCTATGAGCACCAATTCCACTCGCCCGGGCCTCAAGGTCTCTTACGGCTAAAAGTCGAAGTCTGTTGGGCTTTTGGGCCGGCGAACACATCAACCGACAAGCCAAGACAGCTCTTCGCGACCACTACCAGCAATTTACTTGCTGGCAGTCACCATCTTTCTGAACCGTATGGGCCTCCCTTCGTTTTCCTTAACAGTAGCTGCTCTACAAATGTTAAAGCAAAGTGGTTTGGATCGTCATCCATACAAGATGCTAGTGAGCGGTTGACACCAACGGTATCTTGCCGTCCAGATCTATCAGCGACGAAGAACGCAGTTCCGCTGACAACCTTGAAGGTTTCGTCCTTTGGTAGTTGTAAGGGTTTCCGTGCAACATCACAACTCACAAAGAAATATGTTAAACTCCGAAGCCCTTCATCCAACCACACTCATCTACCCTGGATTCCAGCGGATGAGGGTTGGAGACAACGCAACTGAAGCTTATGAGTATCCGCATAACCGCGGAAATCGGTAGGAGTTGGTCGCTTACAACCTGAAGCAACCAGTTCGGTAAGCAAGTGTTGGTTAATTCCGACATCAGGTTGGCAGGATAATGTTGTATTTTTGTCTGAAGCGTGGTGTGAACTCTAAGAGGAACTGATGGCAGAGATTCAGCCCACTTTACACTGTCGAATGACACTGATGAGGCCCGCAAGCGCCGAAGAAGGCGTTCCATCAAACCAGAAGCCAGGTGGTATTCAGTGGTGAGAATGTGTTTGTATCCCAACAAATTTATCAGGTTCTGGAAGGTAACAGATTCAAAATAGTGCCCTTAGTCGGTCGTCGCAGTAGTAGTGCAGCCAAACTGAACAATACATTCCTCAACGAACACAGGAGACTAATTATTTCAGCGTTACCGTGTGACAGTGCGATGGATTATGGTCAGGGGGCGAACCTATCGACTTATGCCATCTTCCATCCACTCCGCCTTCTCACAGAAGTAGCCCAATGATGTATAAGTGGACATGGGCTTGCGAATGCTCTGGTATGTTTTCACAGTCTTTGCTAGAGGAGTCCTATTCATCGTCCTCATCTGGCGGAGTTTCGTTCGCAGAAGTGAAAAGGCCCAGGTGAATGTCCGTGCGCTTATCACCGGGTTAGTGAATACTGAGGGCCTATCAAGCGGAATAGAGTAACCCTGATTCCAAACCAATGGCGCACAGGTGTAAAGGAAAAATGATCTGAAAATCCCTCCCGATCACCCTTATTTGATTGTATTGACATTTATTTTAACATTTTACCCTCGTTGTGGATGGTGTACCTTTGACCCTAGCCGGTGTAATGTTATTTGCTTGTTTAACTGTCTTATTTGACTTTACACTCGGTATTTGCCTTTGCATGTTTGAGACTTATCATGAATGTTTCACTTTCCTATTATGTGACGCTGGACTGTTGACAAGGTGATGTTGTTTTACTGCACCCGACATTTTGTTTTGGTTCAGCTTACGGTTGTGCAGTGATTTGACTGTTTGTCTTTTGACTGTCTACTGGGAACGTTTGTTTGTTGATCTGATTCCTGTAGGCAGAGTTTTGATCCCTTTTGCCGGGAATATTCCTATTGACCGACAGGTATTTAACAGTTGTATTTTTTAACCAGTTTTTACCGTGTAGTACGTATTTGTACCCGAGAACGTTTTGGACTGTATAGTTACCCAAATGGCACTGTTGAGGTATTTTTGTAATTTGACATAACTTATTGTTGCTTTGATAGTACCACAGATTTTGTTACGAATCTACTATTGAATTACTACAAACCGTGTTTTGATATTTCGATCCAACCTTTGACTGTGCGTCACTCGCGGAAGTTAGGAAGCTATACAGTAGAACGCAGGAACTAATCAGATTCACGTCAGTTGGCACCGCCTAGCTATTTCCCGCGTTCAGGCCAAAATTATTGGATTCTGGCCGCTACAACAGGTCCCAAATTGGATGAGTGGTGACAGAACCTACTTTGGTAACTGGCAACCATATAAATGCAGTTCCTGGTATGGGCCCACCGCTTAGTAGACTGCATTTTAAGTCAAAGGCCCGGCGAGTGGTCCCTGAGTTAGCCACCTACTTCGGTCTGGGTGCCTATACCGTGTCCCAGACCTGGCATAAAATATGGATTTACTGTATAAAATGAAGGCTTCGAAACAACTGACCAACCTTCCTGAGGATGCTCAAGCTCTCCTCACTGCAAAATTCACAATCGATCACTTGATCGACTGCTTTTATGTTGTTGCCCTCATGTAAACTGTATTTTTACTATCATCCCGGCTTTTTTCTTTACCCTTACTTCATTAGTCTAATCGCCGTTACTTAGACTTCTAGTCTGTCTGCGCCGTTTTGGGTCTCCCCGTTAAGCTGTTCTCCAGTGCTACAGCTGATACAGCTATCCTGAAATCATGCGCGCCGTTTTAGCTGGCCACCTCCAATGCTCGTAAGTTGATGCGGATCAGATGACGGGCAAGTTTGGCTTGGACTCTAGACAACTTCACCATTTACGTATGCTGCTTCCCAACGGCCCGCATAGAATATCCCGGTAAAGTCGTCTGGTTGGCCAATAGGGACTATCGGGCCGCTGGTAGGATAATGGGGATCGTTGTCCGTAACTTTTCGCGGATAGCTACCCGTTTCTGGATAGAACCAACTGCTGGTGCAGCCACTGCCTTTGTGCCACTTAGAGTCCTCCCTCTGTCACTTGAGCCTGGACTAAAATGGATTATGCTGCAGTCAGCTACCGATGGGGTGGATGCAAAAGGACTACGGCTCCACATACACTGCTTGCCCGGATTCTGACCATGCTTTAGTGTGTGCTGAGCTTGCCTCGTGTTTTGATAGCTATCACGGTCGTCACCCTAAAAGGGGAGACGCAAATAAATCCATTGCAGGTAGATACCAATCTGAGCCAGATTCAAGGCCAGCCACCTATCCTTCAGAAAGCGTAGACGATGATTGGCTTCATTTTCTGGACGTCGGGAAAATGGTGAGTAAAGCCGCTTGCAGCTCAGAAGAACGTCTTGCTAATAAACCCCGGGTCTCAATGAACTGCCCGCAATTTCTTGGCTCCCGTCTGACCATTCAAGTGGATAGTGAGTGGAATGGCTGGCACAAGTCTCGCACGAAAGATCACACAGCGCCTACTCTGGGACCGTAAGGCTTAGTGGCCAGAACGTGCGGGCGAGATGGAAGCCTGGTATCAATGCGATTGTCTGTGAGGTAGACGGCATGCCGATAAACAATCTTCAGAGACACCTGGAACGCTGGACATAGAACTTCGAAAAGCAGTTTAGATGGCCCACGGCCCCTGCATTGTCAGCTTCAGTGCATTGTGCTCCATGGTCAATATACACTGACCGACCTGACGTAGCCCTAGTTCACAAGGGGCGTCAGGATCTGAAACACCAAGAGGCAACAGGCCCAGATAACTTCCCCCAGCACTTTCTAGGGTTGGACGAGCGACTGTAGTCGTGGAACCGACTAGGTTGTCTGAGGTGTGGCAACCTACGACTGTTCCATCACTCTAGAATGAGGCCATCGTTGTACCCACCTCTATTAGGAGTATACCAATTGGGTGTGACCGTCATTGCGGTGTCAGTCTGTTATCACTTTCGTCTAAAATATTGGTTACTATCGTACTTCGCAGACTTTGTGAAACGCCTGAGAAACTGACCCGCGGGCGGCAGGTCAGATTTTGCCCTGGTCGTGGGTGCACTGATCACCTGTTTACCCTCCACCAGATGCCTGAACATCGCCACACGTACTGGAGCCCAACAATCGTGTTTCTCGGCACCGGCGCTACGTTCGATTCGTTGCACAGAGCTGTACTCTGGAATTGTCTGTTGAACGGGGGGTGTGTGTGAGAAATTTATTCACGCCCTGAAGGCCTTGTATAACAACATGTCAGGTAGAGTGAGGGCATACGACCACCTATCTCCATAGTTCCAAACCGGCGGTGGGATTAGGCAGGGTTGCCCAATTTTCCCATTCTTCTTTAACTTTGTTACTGATCACACTCTTGGGACACCTATGAAGGAGGTCTGTGACGGTGGTGTAGATCTACTACCTTGAGAACAGCCGTTTGACCTGAATGTGTGGATGATACCACCCTGCTGAACGATAACACACAGGCCACTTTAATGGCGCTCAGTTAGTTGACTACTAGTGCCTACATATATGGTATGTGCCGTGCACCATCGAGGTGCAAGGTGCTTTTGCAAGACTGGGAGGAGCCCACGCCCTCTCTCTCCGACCGCCCTAGGCGGTGGTCTGCGGGAAGTAGTTCAGAAATTCATTTGTCTGGGCAGTTGTGTGAGTGGTGAAATTCCCAACCACACGCGAGAGCCAGAGTAGCACGTTCCAATCCGGGTCACCTTCGGAGCCGCTAACATTAGTTCGCATACCATTACGCATAGACTTGGCCCGACAAGCGTAATAGACGTACTGACAAATTCCGTCGGTGCGCTTTCACAGCCAGAGCGATTGACCCGCTTTCCATAACTGACATTTTACGCCTACTTTATGCACTGCGCTACTTACTGTGCGCCACCGATACATACGATCAGAAATGTGTCGCCCTCTGGGTGGTGGGCTGTTCTAAGTTGTCGAATAGTTCATTTTTCTGGGTAATTGTATGTATGCTGGTGGAGGCATGAGCGCTGAAATCTTTAACAGGACATCGAAGGCTGGAGTGATATGCATCACTCTGGGCTGCCACTATGACTCAAATCTGACCGTAAGAGGTTGGGTTTACAGCGTTTCGATGTGAGTACTTCTACCCTGCGCATGTGAAACCTGGTCTCCCTCGGCTGTGAGTGTGCGATGACTCTGTGTGTTTGGTCATCGTTGCTTCAATAGGATTCTGCGTATTTGGTTTTGGCACCAAACAAGTAATTCTGAAGCGCGACAGCGTATGTTATGGCATAACGGGAATGGCCATTCAGGAAGTGAAGTCGTCCGAAAACACCGGCTTCAGTGGCTTGGACATGTGTCGCGCGTGTCGTCCCAACGGCTTCCGTGCCTTTCAGTCTCTGCTTCCCCTGGGACTGGATAGAAAAAGCAGAGGGGTGGTTAGTGTGTGACATGGCACCGTGGGATGAGGGATAGTAAAATTGGTTTGGCGTCTGTTGTTACATCAAGACTCACCGAGTGGGGCTGGAGTGATCAGGCAACTCGGTAGTTTGAGACGTTATCGGAGCTGGCTTGGGGTCAGCGTGAGTAACGGTTATGATGTGGCTTCCTTCTATGTTCTGCTTTCGAAAATCAGTGAATGTTTTGTTTTGAACATATCTCATTTGACCGCCTTTCTAACCATTCTACTTTTGTCGAGTCCTTCTTTTTATTTATCCACCTCCCTTTGCTTTGCCTTCAAACTAGTGTAATATAATTTTGTGTGGCACATTTCTTCGTGCCCTTGCGCACCATGTCCGTATTCTGATAATAATAAGCAGTAAAATAGGCATAGGCAGACCATGAATCCGGCTCAATAGAAGTTAAAAGTGGTGCAACGTTATGTCGATCCACTGTGGAACGCTGGCATTGAATACATGGCTGCTTCCACTTTCGAATAACATGATTTTTGCCTGGCCATGGAAATCCAGCGGATATCAGCTTGTTAGTAGCATGTATACCGAGGCGCGAAGGACCGTTCAGACGGCCCAAAACGTCCTTGCGTAAGGTAAAGGAACCACAGGTCTCGGGGCCCCTGTCGACATGTCGCACAAGAGTGACTACTCACCGTCCAGAGGTGGTACACTCCGTATCTTCATGGTGGTCGACTGTTGAAGTTCTCCCACTTCCTCATCTGAACTCAGGTTCGGTGGTCTCCCACGTGTCAATCTTCTGAGGTAAATTAGTGGTGTAAATGTGGATGAAACTTTAAGAATAGCAGTCAGCTCATGGATATGAGACACTGAGCAACTATCTGGGATCGTTTTAGCATCGAGTTGTTGATATTCACCACCAAACCACCAGTCCACGCTATTTTTTCCCGGGACCGCATGCAAAGGAGAAGATCATGGGCTGTTGGAAAGTCTGATGATGGCCATTTTCACCAAATGTTCACCAAATGCAGTTAATCTTGGGGTAAGAATCTTACCTTGGCAAATACTGGCGGATGGATTGTCGTTATGCAGTGCAAAATATAAGGCGTTACGCAAGGTACGCCAGATGTTTGCTGGGAAATGTTCGAAAGTGACTGGATGATGGAAGCATACGGTTGGGAAATGTCAGGGTTGAAATACACCGGGCTGACAAAACTCTAGAGACTGTAGCAGTGAAATCGATCAACTTTTACTGCCAGAAAATGATAGTGCTGTAAGAAACCCACACTCATTTTACCGGTGGCCACGTCAGCAGTAATGAAAACCCCCGAAACAAACGGGGTAGTCCATGGCTAAATTCAAGTAACTTGTGACCTTATGTCGTGACGGACGAGCCGTTGGCAGCACGAAGTCAGCCAAAGTTGCTTCTGTGTAGTGAGTGGGACTGGCTTTTACCCCGGTATCTACCGGAAAGCGTGTTCCTAGACGGCAATCAGTCATGCGGAAGAGGCAACAGATTAGGGGTTTGCAGTAACTCTAGTCTTCATCACGTGTTGGCTTACAAGCTTCCTAGCTGCTTGGAGCCAAAAGTACATGGCTCAGTAGACTCCTTCTCGCTGGCACCATAGCGGCTATGGTACCAATAAATTCCAAGTTCTTTCGTTGTGATCTAGTGTGACGACGATTTGTAGTAGATAGGGAACATGGGCAAGAAACATGGTTGTATGACAATCGATGCTCGTTCGCCCCTTTACGAATGCTGAAGAGCTGTTCATGAGATCCGGTAATATGAGCAGTACGGTCAACATTTGAGGAGCCTTTCGACGGGCGTACATCCGCATTAAGGCTGGTACCAGTGGTTGCACCGACAGCTGCCGCCAGTCTCGATTGGAGTCGCGTTGCTTCTACTGCTCCCCTGCAGCCATGGCTAATTCTACCAGTGGATACCGAAGAAAGGATAAAACGTTAACCTGACCCAACTGTGGAGGACATTAGAGCCACAGTCGTTCAAGAAAGGCATCATCGACCTTGAAATCGGAAACAAGAAGTGGTATCCCGCGCAGCACTCGCGTTGGCTTGCGATCGCCTAATTAAACAGCGGCAGAGCTCCCCCACCCCTGGTTGGCCAGTCACAGCAGCACGCTTGATGGGGGCCTTCTTGGGATGATCACAATGGTTTGGGGCAGCGCCATCAAGTACAGCGTAAATCCCGTCTATAATGTTCTCTGGAAGACTCACACTTGCCAAGTTCGCCCTGATCTCTTATGAGGTAATTCTGCTGACGGCGAACTGGGCTTCTACATGGGAGACCATGCCGATGGCCTGTGGGCCCGAAAAGTAGGAAGCTGGGCAATTTGCGTCGGGGAATCTTCAGCTTCAGACATATGTGAAGTTATAAGGCAAAAAACTAGCTGCTGTGGTCGGCAACAATGGGCAAAGCATAAAAGTATAGATGTAAGCAACAAAAAATATTTGAGACCCTGCTATATGCTGGAATATATATATATGAAAAGCCTAGATACTCACTAATAAAGTGATACTCGGGACCACCAATTGTAAGGTCGTTCAGTTGGGTTACTATCGCGCAAATTAATCAGCCCTATCAATGTGCAGCAGTAAACAAATAATTAGTACCTCACCTATTGATGACTGCTGATAAGAAAATACAAATTAGAAAACGCACGATGTTGTAAACGGTGGCCAGAATAACAAATTATTTATAAGTCAGAGATGGTGTCATACTAGGAAAGGATTTTAGGTCATCTGACCACCATTTTCTAGGCTAACGGTTCTGAACCAGTAGCTGCCGGTCGATACGAAGACGTTGCAAAGGTGCAAATGTCAATGGGTGGATGCCTGTAAGCTTAAAAAACAGCCAAAGTCACCCATCAATGCCGTAAGGGACTATTTGGACATTACCTAAATATTTTAAATGTTTACTGATCTTCATCTTCTTCCACCTAAGCTTACCTCTAAACAGTTGGTTTTAGATGCTTCTTCAAGTAAGTTTTGTAGTCAATGCAAAGAACTCACCCAGACGTATCATAGCTGATCTACTCCTGCTTATTTTTGTGCTCCCGTTTCGAATTTTGCCTGCTGCTCGCTTTTGTCATTCACTTTACAGAATTACCTAACCAGCCCTGCATTCAAATGGAATCCTGGAAATCCCATTTATCAGTGTGCACCATGCTATCAAAACCTTACGATGAACGCACACACCCCAAGGTCATGACTGTACTGTCTGCCCCAACTTCAAGAATATCGATAGATTCAAACAATAACCGAATAATTCCTAATTTCGAACTGAACCTGCTTCGACACACCTCTTATATGCCATGAATAACGGTATCTAATGTGTGGCTTAACATTGTACGTGATGGTCATTTCTCATTACCAAAATGATCAAACCTGTGAACTGGTTTGTATTCATGTAACCTATGTTGCACAAAATATATATTATTATTAATCTAGTCCTGGCATTATTTTTCTGTTGCGAAGGTGCCCTGCAATTGTTTCAAAGGACTGATTGACGTGAAGTCACCCGATCAAGCGTCCACGCTATTCAGCACGTTGCTTGGCAAGTTGCGTTGCTCATATGCCGTTATCTGGCCAGTTAGTCTAAGCGCCTTGATATTTTGCCACAGTTGATAAAACGGATTACGTGATTGCGCTCTTCCTTGGTTTCCCACTGATGAGCGTTCCATGAATCCAAAGAACAAATTGTAGACCTCTGTGTTTGTCACTATCGGGCAAGGACTATTTCTGTGGCATCAGTTTACCAGTATTCACCCAAAACATCTGTGTTCATGAAAACCTGTTGAAGGAATTTCTGAGACGTAAGCTGCTGACTACACAAGCTTCTCAGTGGAGCATGATGTTGCTCACCACATTGTTGTAAAAGGCTCATGGGTCTCTTTAAGGTCGCGCGGATCACAATCAGGAAGGTTATATCTAGCCGAAAATGAATTCAATAAATCCTTGCAGCTATTGGCTATACGCCCTTCTCAGAGCTCATGTTCTAAGCCGTTACATATACTTCCTAGAAAAACGCAGAAAGAAATGCAACCATATGGTGACTAAGCAGCATTGAATAAACAGACAGTCGCAGGGAAGCACTTTCTCCTGCCCACATGTGACGGGATTGGCTCCACGTCAGTTACAAACGTCTCGAAGATTGACCTTGTATAAAGTGGGAAGGTTGGGCATGGGGCTAGCAAAACTACTCCCGTAAAACCAATGCAACCGCTACAGAAACTTCAAAGCACAAACAAAATATAAAAATGGAAGCAAAATTATTTTTCTCTGGGATCGGAGAGGCGAAAGGAAGCCGGTTGGTGAAAGCCTTCAGGAGGCCCATTGGCCAATGTATCTTCTCTTGATGAGAGCGAAAGTAAGCGCGGGGACATGGAATGTCCGCACAATGTTTGAACTTAGCAAGGCTTCCTAGATTGCACAGGAGATAAGAAGGTATAGTACTGAAGTGCTAGGAGTCTATGAAAGAAGGTGGAATGGAAGTGGAGTCTCCAAACTGTCAACTGCAGAATCAGTAATCTACTCCGATATTCTCACCCGAACCATAACCACGAGCACACTGAGTTATGGAGTGGCCGTCATTATGTCGCCAACAGCATCGAAGGCTGTCATAAAGTGGAAACCGACCTCCTCCAGGATCATAACAGCAAGGTTCAACTCAAAAGGAAGGAAAGTCACGATCGTTCAGTGCTACGCTATGCACCTACAAATAATGCATATGAAGAGAAGAACGAGGAATTTTACAAGCAACTGCAATCAACACTGGACAAGACCTCAGCTGGCCACACCAAAGCTCTAATGGGATACATGAAAGCCAAAACTGGGAGCAGACAACACAGGAAGAGAACTAACCATGGGTCGAGAAGCGCTGGGTGAAATGAATGAAAATGGAGAACTGTTTGTAGAATTCTGCGCATTCGATGATTTGGTGATTGGAGGCAGTGTATTCAAGCACAAAGACATCCACAAAACTACATGAATTTCACCAGACACCAGAACAAACTAAAAATCACATCGACTTTATCTAAGTGTGAAGGAAGTGGAGATGCAGCCTACTTGACATAAGGTCAAGAAGAGGAGCAGATGTAGGTTGAGACCACTATCTAGTGCAAGGAACCTTCCAAGTCAAGTTGAAAGCCTCCAAGGTGGTTGGTGATGGACCGAAGTTAAAGTTCAACACATGGAACAGAAACTGAAGGACGAAACCACACAGGATATCTTTGCATCAGCCATGAAGAGAAAATGGGACATACTGAACAGCACCCCTGAAGAAACCTGCGTGGACGAACACTAGAACTCTTTGAAAGAGAAGTGAAAAAATCTGCACAGCCTTATTAGGGAGGAAGAAGATGGACACATGGAAGCTGATAGAGGTGGGAGAGGAGGATGGTGAGGCAGTAGATAAACCAGTGCAAGGATGCTCAACGACAAGAGGAACTGATTACAATATATAAAACACTGGACAGAAAAGTGAAGAAGAGTGCACGGAAAGACAAAAGACACTTCTACGAGACACTGGTAAGTGAAGCAGAACAGGCTGCAGGTAGGAGAAACAGAGATCTGACAACACTGTATCAAATAACCAGGTTACTAATTGGGAGGGAAGAGATCAACGCAGATGAAACCAATAAAAGATGATGAAGGAAACTTAATTGCTAAAGAGAAGAAACAAAGGAAACGATGGGCTGACCACTGTAAAAAGCTTTTGAATAGACTACCACCCGCACTTCGTCCAGAAATACCACCTGCAGCCACAGAACTGCAAGTGAACACAAATCCTTCGACGAAAGTTAAAGTCCTGAGCGCCATAAAGCTACTGGAATGCGGGAAAGCAACAGGACCAGGTGGAACCCCGCCAGAAGCACTGATAGCAGACGAAGGGGCAACAGCAGACATGCTCACACTACTATTGTAGAAAGTCTGGAAGGAGGGGAAGGTACCCGGCGATTGGAAGAAGGGCTACCTTGTCAAACTCCCGAAGAAGGGAGACCCCAGTGTTTGCAAGAACTGGCGTGGAATCACTCTCCTGTCCACCCCAAGCACAGTATTAAGCTGCATCGTCCTGGAAAGACTAAAGGATGCACGACTGGGACAGGCAGGCTTCGCGAAGTGCAAATCATGTGCGGACCAAATTGCAAAACTTCGCATCATCATAGAACGGAGCGTGGAATGGCAGTCAACGCTCTACCTCAACTTCAGCGTTTTTGAAACGGCTTTTGACAGCGTCGACCAAGAAGTAATTTGGTAACTGCTCCAACACTACGGAGTGCCACAAACCTTCATCAGTCTCATTCGACAACTATATGAAGATGCCACATGCCAAGCAATTCACAATGGGAAGCTCAGTGATGCCTTTGAAGTGAAGTGAAGACAGGAGTGAAACAAGGTTGCCACCTACTATCACCATGATATTCCTGATTGTGGTTGACTGGACTGGACTGGATGATGCAGCAAACAGTGGGGAGCTGTGAGAAGAAGGGAAACACTGGCTGGACTGCGGAAAACAACCTAGATGATCTGGCTTTCGCCACCGATGACTTGTGTCTGATGTCACACAAACTTGATGATCTACAGACGAAAACTAACAAGTTGGCAGAAGAGGCAGGGCAGTGAAGGGAGATGGGACTTCAAGTGAATATAGAGAAGACAGAGGTGATGAAGATACCACACCAACAACTCCAACAACAACAATAAACTCCAATCACCATGAACGGGAGAAACTTAAAGGAAATAATCTCCTTCACCTTTCAAGGCAGCACTGTTTCAACTACAGGTGGCGGCACGGACGAGGACGTCAATGCCAGGATTGGAAAAGCGAAACTGTCGTTCACTAACCTGAAACCAGTGTGGAGGTCTTCTGCACTCAGCATAAACAACAACATTCGGATTTTCAACACCAATTCAGTCAAGTCAGTGCTTCTGTATGTTTGAGAGACTTGGTGTGTTACGAAAGGGATTTCCAACAAACTACAGACATTCATCAACAACTGCCTACTCTGGCTCATTACTGAAGATCAGATGGCCAGAATAATGAGAATAAGCAACAAGGAACTCTGGCTGGACAACGAACCAACCAAGAAGCTATCGCTGAGCAAATATGCAGTGGAAGGAAGTGGAGATGGATTGGGCATACACTGAGAAGGCCGACTGGAGGCGTCACGCGTCAGGCCCTCGAGTGGAACCCCGATGGGAAACGACTAGTTGTGCGAGGGTGTCCGAGGTGAGGGTGACATGTAGGAGATAGTGTGAGGAAGAAATTAGAGCTTTTGGGCTGTCTTGGAGCCAGGTTTAAAAGATTTCAGAGAACAGAATGCACTGGAGACTTGCTACTGAAGCCCTATGTTCCATTAGGAACCCAAGGGACAAACAATAATAATAGTTATAACAGCATATACCTGTGGTTCCGTCCGATATTCCCAAAACGGCTATCACCATCTCTTTCGGATTATCTGGCTTCATCGGAGTGCTGTCTGGTTTGACAGATGCAGCTATGATTCTCCAGAGGTTCATACGCCAAGTTCCCCATGAATCGCCCATACTCATAAGTTGCCAGCAGCAAGCACTTCAGAAAAGGAGTTTCTTCAGCACCGTCAAGAACTTTTCGAACGATTTTGTCAGTACCGTTAACGAAAATGCTAACTCAGAAAGGAGTTCCTTCATTTTAGGGGGCCCATTATTAGCATGGGCGGCATCAAGCCACTACCCAAAGGACCAACTGGTACGGAAAGATACCCTATACCAGATTCTTCACAAAGTACTCAAATTCCACAGTTTAGCTGATTTTTATGGTGGTTTCATTCTTCACTGTGTGTGATTAGCTCAGTTTCTGATGAACTCTACACGTATTTGTTACGGCAATCAAAGCATTCGACAAACCAAAAACGGGCTCTGAGCTCCGAGATTTCGTCGATAAGTCGTGATGAAAACGCTCCCTCATCGATTATGAGATCCATCAGATGTAGCTGTTGTGGTAGTTTTTAGGATTTGTCCTGGTGCGAACTTGACAGACGCAAAGACCAATCACTAATTATTCGAACTTGTTATATACCCACGAATACGAGACCAAGGAAGAACACGATAGCGTAGTCGGATGGAATAGTATATTTGGATGGTTATGCCAAAATACCGATGCGTTCCAACTAACTGGCTAGAGAGTCGAATACGAGCAATGCAACGTAACACGACAGCGTGCCAAATGGCGAGGATGCTTGACCGGATGCCTTCAGCTTAGCGAGTCCAGTTAAACTATCAAGGTCAGCATCAATGTCGAAGTCGTCAAACCCTAGGCTATTGATTTTGGGGAAGTGTATGACGCTACAGATCACTCCCCCCCTAGTGGGTTCGTGAGGACCCTAAGACGATACCAGCCGGAAGTAAAAACCCAGTGGTTTCTCCACTGGTAAAACTCTCCGATGGGCTCACTGCGTGAGGTGGCCCCTGGTTGTCTGAACCTTATTCTAGGGTGTCGTGGCGATTAAATAAATAAAATACAATAAATGAAATTGTACGTCGGTCGCGGTCATCTGTTCCTTTCGACGTTCCGTCCAGTGCTCGTTGCACCTGGAATATAAATAAAAGTCTTTAATACCACGAAAACGTTGCGTAAAAATGGGAATTATTTATATATAAACGTGTCGAAAAATAAAAATTTACGCTTATCTTCGCCGTTTTTTTAGTTTTTATTACATGGTAAATAAAAATTGATATAAAAAGGCAAAGTGTACGAGGGTTTGTGCCGGTAAATAAGAAAAATAGTGCCTCGAAAAAAATGGTTGGCACACACATAGCTAAGTTGAATATGACTTCAGGTACTCTGGGAACCTGACGGTTCGACCTGATCGTGTTTTTTGTTGCGCCGCTGGTTGTTGCAGCTGTGCATTACCAGGCACATCGTCGAGAATTTCGATAATTGAGTCATCCGTCGGCCGGATGTAGCGAGCTGAAACGTCACTTACAATGGGGTTGCCTTCGAAATAAGCTGGTTTCAAACGGTCGATACTGACAGTATCTTCGCGTCCGCCTCGCTCAATTACATAGAATTTCTCATGTCGCTTAATCACTTTGAACGGCCCGTCGTAGGGTGGTTCAAGTGGTCGACGAACAGCGTCGTGGCGAACAAACACGTGTGATGTCTTCTGTAAACTGGGGTGGACGAAAACATCAGTCGTTTGCGGTCTAATCGGAGAAGGCCTAACTGAACGCATTGCGTTTGTAAGCCTAGTCACGTAAGATGCCCTGTCGGAAACATGTTTGAAAGTTGAAGGGGAAACAAACTCACCTGGTAGGCGAAGAGTGGTCCCATAGACGAGTTCTGCAGGAGTGCATCCAGCATCAACTTTCAACGCGTTACGAATACCTAGTAGGACTAGAGGCAGAGCCTCGGTCCACTGAGGTATGTTTGTAGCTGAAAGGGAAGCTTTCAGCTGTCGATGGAAACGCTCTACCATGCCATTTGCTTGTGGATGGTAGGCTGTCGTTCGGAACCGAGTGCAACCTAAAAGTGCCGTTAGAGCGTGAAATAGTCCGCACTCAAATTGGCGCCCACGGTCGGTTGTGACGTAGGATGGACATCCGAAGTTCGCGATCCATCTTTCGACGAAAACACGAGCAACTGTTTCGGCAGTAATATCTTTAATGGGTACTGCTTCCGGCCATCGTGTGAAACGATCAACACAGGTGAAAAGGTAGGTACATCCATTAGATTCTGGTAGGGGTCCTACAATATCTATATGGACGTGGTCGAAACGCATGTCTGGGGCTAGAAATGAGCCTAAAGGGCTTTTCGTGTGTCGCGTGACTTTACACTTTTGACAAGCTAAGCACGACTGGGCCCACTCCTTAACGTCTTTGTTCATCCCAGGCCAGCAGAAACGTTGTGCGATAAGCCTAATGGTGGCTCGTACACCTGGATGAGAGAGTTTGTGCAACGTATTGAAGACGTTGCGTCGACAACTCTTCGGAACTATTGGGCGTGGTTGACTAGCAGAGACATCGCACAAAATTGCATCCTTGTCTGATCCAACAGGACAAAGTCGCAGTTTGAGAGTTGTGGACGACAACTCATGATGCAGCTCAAGGTCTTCCTTTTGACGCCGAGCTAGTTCAACGAGATCAATACCCTCGATATAGTTTATCGAAGCTATTCGAGATAGTGCGTCGGCTGCGGAGTTGTTTGCTCCAGAAATGTGGCGGATGTCTGACGTGAACTGGGAAATGTAATCCAGCTGTCGCGACTCACGAGGGGAGTATTTGTCAGACGCCGAGCTGAGGGAAAACGTTAACGGTTTGTGGTCTGTGAAAATAATGAAATCACGACCTTCCACAGAATGTCGAAAATGGCGTACAGAACAGTACATGGCTAGGAGTTCCCTACCAAATGTACTGTATCTTGTTTCCGCGTCTTGCAGCCGCCTCGAGAAAAAGGCTAACGGTTGCCACTGGTTGTCAGTCAACTGTTGCAAAACTGCTCCAATTGCTGAATCAGATGCATCAACAGCAATACTCAGAGGAGCATTGGGGTCATGATGCATAAGCATGGTTGCGTTCGAAATGGCTTCCTTGACTTTGGAGAAAGCAAGTCTAGCCGCGTTGTCCAGAGACACGAACTTCGCAGTTCCTCGAAGTAGATCTGTGAGTGGTCTCATGACAGAGGCACAGTTAGGGATAAACCTTCGGTAATAACTTACCAGGCCATTGAAAGTGCGGAGATGTTTCACAGTGGTCGGCTCTGGATAGTTTGTGATAGCCGCCACTTTATCTCTCAATGGGCGTATACCTTTGTTGTCAATGGTATGCCCAAGGAAGCTGAGTGATTCAACTCCTATTTCACACTTCTGTAAGTTAACTGTGATGCCATGTTTTTTGAGTCTTTCGAATGCGAGGTCCAAATGTTTAAGGTGTGTTTCCTTATCTGGACTCGCAATTAGACAGTCATCTATGTAGACATGAACAAAATTCAGACCACGGAAGACGTCGTCCATAAAGCGTTGGAATGTTTGTGCTGCATTCCGAAGACCAAAAGGCATGCGCAGGAATTCAAACAGGCCAAAAGGAGTAATAATGGCTGTTTTCGCGATATCTTCTGCTGCCATAGGTATCTGGTTGTACGCTTTGACTAAGTCGATTTTCGAGAAAATGTTCATGCCGCATAAGGTTGCGGTCAAGTCGTAAACGTGGGGTATAGGGTAGCAGTCCGGAGTTGTTTTGGCGTTAAGCCTTCGGTAATCACCGGTCGGACGCCAGTCGTTGCTATCCTTTTTGGGCACCATGTGCAATGGCGATGCCCAAGGACTGTTTGACGGTCTGATAATGCCCAGTTCCAGCATATGGTCGAATTCATTTTTCGCCGTTTGCAGCTTATCGGGGGCTAAACGGCGAGCTTTGGATGCCACAGGTGGACCTGTGGTTGTGACGTGATGCATAACATTGCTGGTTATGCACGGAAGAGTGTGTTTCGGTTGTTGTAACTCTGGATATTTCTCCAGAACTGCCTGGTAGGACGCGTCGCCTGATTGTTTAGTCCTAACGATGGCTAAACTCGGACCTACATAGGTGGTGCCGCCAATAGATAACTTTGTGTTGTTATCTATCAGTCGTCGACGGCGAGCATCTACGAGTAGATCGTAATGGTTCAGCAAATCTATGCCAATGATGGGCATAGAGACGTCTGCCAGGAGGAAAATCCAGTGAATAGGTTTGCGTAAACCTAAGTTGAGGTAGGCATACCGTCTCCCGAATGTCGCGATTGCCTTGCCGTTGGCTGCTTGAAGATTGAAGGATGGGTCGAGATGACGCTCCTTTGTCGTTGCTGGAAGAACGCTAACTTCTGCGCCGGTGTCGACGAGGTAGCGGACTTTCGTTTTAATGTCGGTGACGTAGAGCAAACGGCTTTTTCCGCCGGCTACGGTTGCCGTGAGCACGTGCCGGCGTGACCGTTTCCCGAGTTCTGGTCCTTCTTAAAACGGCATGGTTTACGACATTTTCTGGCTTCATCCCCGTAAGTGTTATGAAACCAGCACCATTCAGGGTTTTCCACCCTGTTGGGTTTCGTTTTAGGGCTACCACGCGACTTGCTGCGATGCGCCAAGGTGCGTTTCTGTGAAGTGCTACGTGATCTAGGACTTCGAGATCGTAGCAACCGTTTCACAGAGTTGCACAACTTGGTCACCTCCGAATCCTGGCGCTCTGTTTTGTCACAGAATATACGTTGGAGACGGGTCTGCTGGATATCTCCAGTATTTTATCTGCTGAAGCTGCCAGGTCGTCGAGTGGGACTGACTGGAGTGTCACCAACACGGTTTGCACCGGTTGTGGTAGTTTCGAGAGAAATAGTTCTCGGAAGAAACCATCGTCAAATGTTCGTGCACCGATTACTTCTCGCATGCGTGCGAGGACTTCAGTAGCTGAGTGGCTGCCTAGCTCGATGTTACGAAGCAATTCGTCTAGACGTTGGCGATCTGTGAGATCGCTTTTCTTCAAGAGTGCGGCCTTTAGAAGTGCATAAGGGTCACTTACTTCAGGATTAAACATGTTTGCTGTAACAACCTGTTTAATTCTCGCGGTAGTGAACGTATGACAGCAAGAAATCGAGATGAGGATCTGAGACACCCTGTTCTCGAAAATCGGCCTCGGCATACAGAAACCATGTTTCTGCATTGTCTGGCCAATATGGCACGAGTTGGATCGTGTTCGAGGTCGGCTTAATACGAATAAGCTTGGGAGTGTGGTCGGACATGAGAAAGTGTAGTAAATGGATATATAAATGTTATCGAAATGAAAACAATAAACAAATATAAAATGGAACAGGCTCACCAATTCAATACTTGTTATTGGTCGGGATATGTGATCACGTCGGGCTCACCAATTTAGGATTTGTCCTGGTGCGAACTTGACAGACGCAAAGACCAATCACTAATTATTCGAACTTGTTATATACCCACGAATACGAGACCAAGGAAGAACACGATAGCGTAGTCGGATGGAATAGTATATTTGGATGGTTATGCCAAAATACCGATGCGTTCCAACTAACTGGCTAGAGAGTCGAATACGAGCAATGCAACGTAACACGACAGCGTGCCAAATGGCGAGGATGCTTGACCGGATGCCTTCAGCTTAGCGAGTCCAGTTAAACTATCAAGGTCAGCATCAATGTCGAAGTCGTCAAACCCTAGGCTATTGATTTTGGGGAAGTGTATGACGCTACAAGTTCTTCAGGAATTTTCCAGTGCAAATGTCAGCCGCAATTTTTCCGCTCCATATGATTCTGTCCCGTGTAGGTGGAATATAGTAGTCGTGGAAGAGAACTACCGAGAGCTCATCTAGCTGTTAAACATTTCCGACATGCTATCTTAGATGTACCATTCACTACTAACAGATCATAAACCTCTTTCAAGAGCCGTGCAGGCGAAGCACGATGATTAACCCCGAAGAAGGCTTTGACGTTTTACGACTTGTCCTGGTGCAACCTTAACAGACGCAAAGACCAATCACTAATTATTCGGACTTGTTATATACCCACAAATACGAAACCAAGGAAGAACACGATAGTGTAGTCGGATGAAATAGTATGTTTGGGTGGTTGTGCCAAGATACCGATGCGTTCCAACTAGCTGGCTAGAGATTAGAATACGAGTAGTGCAACGTGACACGACCGCGTGCCAAGTGGCGAGGATGTTTGACCGGGTGCCCTCAGCTTAGTGAGTCCGGTTAAACTATCAAGGTCAGCATCAATGTCGAAAGTCGTCAAACCCTAGGCTGTTGATTTTGGGGAAGTGTGTAACGCTACAACATCTAGATTTCTTTTCATAGTTCACACTGGACGTATATTTCACTCAAGGAAATTGAAAAAATGTAACTGATGCCTGATCACATGAGGACTTGAATAATATTGGGAATGCGTACGTCAGCTATGCCAAAATGGCAAAACTTCAACAAACACATTGGGAAATAGATGATGAATTAGTATGCTAAAAGTCGACGTGACTCTAACTCACAACGGTTCCTGCAGACAATTCCTTTTTTGCATGTGGCACTTCTTACAGCGAAATGCCCCTAGTTGCTTCTTAAAGTATAAGACCCACCGCTTTCAAAAAACTCTAAAATATGTCACATCCGGACGACTGAGTCACTGTCAAATTGGTTTCCGACAGGTTTGTATGTCCAAACATGGACCAGGATATAAAGAAGTATTCAGAAACTTCCTTGGAGTGCCAAAGTATGAGGGTTCAATGATGAACGCTCCCTCCGTCAAGCACGTTTCCAACACCCGATGTTAGACTTAATCACATATATGTTGATCCGTTCGAATAATTACCCACTTCAGAATACGTAACATAAATTCTAACATGAATCAATCACTTTACAAAATGGTCAGTTGCCATTTCGTTGAGATATATATCTGGTGAAATCTTTTCTAAAAAGCCTACTAAACATCGAGTTTCTAACTTGCGAGTGTTTTCTATGGTCAAAATGGGCAGATACTCACAATTTGGAAGCCGTTTATTTTAACAGTTAACCGAAACCGTGGATATCAAAAAATGTTTTCCACAGAAGAACGTTTGAGTTCCAACGGTATGTTGGAAAGTTTCCTCTGTCAACCAAAAGCCTTTGTCGCCTCTACCGAAGGCGACGATAGGTGAACAGAGAAGTTATCCACTGTTTCTTTGGGAATGTATATGGCAATCAAACAGGACTTCAGTGACCTGAAATCTATACTTTCATGACAGCAGAAACGTAGTTTTTACTCTTAATGAACCGTTCGTAAACCGCTCCAACCACCTTGAGATAACTCGCTTAAAGTACTCAACAATACATGTTAGTGTCGACAGAATAAAACCCGTGATCTTGAAAGACGAGTGAGAGCAGATAGTGAAATTCCCAGTTTTTATTTAGATTGTTGAAAGTATCATCGCAGCTGAGCCGAAAGAACAAGTAACGCAACAAGCATCCGACTCTGAAAGAGCCACTCTATCTAACAAGAGAGTTTCTTGACCAAAAAAGAAACAGTTCCAGACAGTTATCGCAATACAGGGGTAACTACACAACCCTCCCTGCATCGTATCTTCCTAAACAATAGTGCCGCTTTGAATGTTATGTGACCTAAAAGTCTGCAGATAACAGAACTCTCACAAACTAAAACTTCTAATTTTTCGAATAATCCTAACCAACAACAGATCGGCAAAAAACCTATGGAACACAATTTCTGTCGATGATTCGGAAAATATTAAAAGCTTATGATCAAATCCAAAGTTTGCTGGCATGCACTTTGCAATTTATTAGCAAATCTCGGTTTCAATTTCCTATCTGTTTACAGAGTATACAACCCTAACCAAATTAAATTGAGTCTCAGGTTAAACACAGACATATATGTGTTTCTTACCTTCATGCCACTGCTTTATTCAACAGCAGAAAACTCATCTCTCATCACCAAAACAGCTCGTTAAATAGGCCTTGACAACATAAATCTTATAAAGGAGTTTAGCTCATGAAATGCTTCCCAAATAACCGTACCTAAAGTGAATACCGTAGTCAAGGATAATAATAATAATAATAATAATAATAATAATAATAATAATAATAATAATAATAATAATAATAATAATAATAATAATAATAGAAAAAGCAAAACGACGGTTCTAGGGGGGAAAAATTCTTTTCGATGAAATCATTCCCTTAACTGTACATTTGTGAACATGTAGTCGAAAGGACAGGACATTTCAGAGTAATTTATGATCAAAAATCAAAATAAATTACATAACAAAGGAAAGTGACCTGATTTATATAGGTGTTTAGGATAGGGAAATGAACAAATGATTACAAAATAAAATGTAGTCATAAGGGAATTGTCTTGAGTGATCGATCCTCTGAGATGGCCATGGCAACGAAAGAGGTTGTATATAATTCTTTTGAACACACAATGTTGGTTTGAATTTTCGAATTGCAAATACTTCTTCTATGCTCATATATCATCAACTTACTCCATTCGAGTGGGTTGGTTGTACTTTGTACAAAATTTTGATGGGTATGCCGAAAGGAGGGAAGTATCCTGAATTTACTAGATGTTCTCCTACAGAGGTGGAGATGTATTTCTGTTCTCCTATTGCCAGCTGGACTGAGTAGTTTTCGTGATCGTGGACCGATTGGCACTGAAACCTATGAACAAATTCTCCCATTAGGTTCTTCAACCCCTTGACTGTATGGCCTACCCAAAAATCCACAGAGATGTTCCCCTCATTTAATACTAGAGATGACTAATTCTCCTCACTATTTGGTAGCAAAATGGTCCATTAAGATACTTGGTCCGGTAAAGAATGACATATTTCTCTTTGCTGATTTAATGAAGAATGTCTGTCTGTCAGCGAAAAGGATGATTTCTCTGGATGTCATCCTCTATTTACAAATATCCCATAAACGGAAACCATTTTTGTTCTGTGTGACTTCATTCATTCCCAAAAATTAAACATCGTTATCCCAAACCACAACTTAAAGTAACTTCTTCCCTTAACGTTCCCTTCAGATTTAACAAATAAATCTGCAGACAGATGGACGGAGTAGTAATTGGATAGCTTCTAAGACCCCTCCTAGCTGACTACTTTATGGCAGTTCTGGAAAACACAACCTTGACAAAAATAATCAGTGAGCTTCATATGATGAGAATACGAACCTCGAAAACCTGCTTCAAACTTTCAGTAGTGTTTCTGCTTTAATCAGCTTCACTCTAGAAGCAAAGTCAAACTCAAAATTCGGAGTTCAACTTCAAACAAAAAATGAAAATTCAGTCCAGAAATCAATTTACAGAACGCACATTTGGAACGGGCAGTTTATTAATTTTTAAAGTTGTGTCTCTCTAAACAGAAAGAAAAATCTTATCAACTCAGTCTCCTCAAGAATGCAAAGAATATACATGGAAGATACTATCAACGATGACCTAAAGCAGCAGCGAGAAACCCTGATGGAAAATGACTACCCAGTGAAATTAATAAAGAAGAAGCAAAACCCAAACAAAACTCACGGAACAATGCTCCGAAAAAGACTTTGCCGTTAAATGTTGAACTCAAGGTGGATAATGTAGATATCCTTGGGAAGCGACCATCAAGATCCATAAACAAAACATTTTTTTATCACTAATCTTAGATTCATATTCTCTTGTCAGTACTCGAAGGGTAAGGTGGAGCATTGGACCACATCAATGTATGTGTATTCGTTTATTTGCTCTTGTGGAGGCGAGTACATCAGCCGTGCTGTGCACTAACTTGTGAAAAACATTCTTAAAAACTATTCACCCTGGCTGACAATAGGAGAACAGAAATACATCTCCACCTCTGTAGGAGAACATCTAGTAAATTCAGGATACTTCCCTCCTTTCGGCATACCCATCAAAATTTTGTACAAAGTACAACCAACCCACTCGAATGGAGTAAGTTGATGATATATGAGCATAGAAGAAGTATTTGCAATTCGAAAATTCAAACCAACATTGTGTGTTCAAAAGAATTATATACAACCTCTTTCGTTGCCATGGCCATCTCAGAGGATCGATCACTCAAGACAATTCCCTTATGACTACATTTTATTTTGTAATCATTTGTTCATTTCCCTATCCTAAACACCTATATAAATCAGGTCACTTTCCTTTGTTATGTAATTTATTTTGATTTTTGATCATAAATTACTCTGAAATGTCCTGTCCTTTCGACTACATGTTCACAAATGTACAGTTAAGGGAATGATTTCATCGAAAGAATTTTTTCTCCTCCTGCAACTGTCTTCTCTTCTTTTCTACGACCAAATTAATCTGTTCCGATATATGAACAATAATAATAATAGTAATTAAAATAATGATAAGTTTTCGGTAGTCAAAGTTATGTGTTTACAGTGAACTTGGTTCCCCGTGTAAATGTTTGAAGGCGGTGTTTTTTTTACGGTCTTCGCCAATCACGAAGCCTAAAGTAGAAGTTTATTAACTAATCAAAATATCTTATCTCATAAGATGCACAACTTCAAATGCTTGTCACCGTTGCTGTTTGATATTACAACGAACTAACGAATTGACAGTTTACTTTACCCAGAAATTGCTTATCAGCACCTATTCCAATTAGAAAAAGATGATTTGCCAATACAGTAGATAACATATTCGAACGCTGGCTTCTTTACTTTTTCCATAGGTTTATTTTAGAAATATCGGGGTTAGGTGTGATCTATCAACCTAGAGAGTGCATTCATTTGTTCTGGAAACTGCTTTACTGCCTATTTTCGATAAGTTTCTTGGCAATCATATTGTAAAACAGTGAGCAAGAACTTATTTGACATGCCAAAAGTAAAGAATCATCACCACCGATGCTTTAATAGACTAGCATCTCACCTTTGCTGATAAACGTTACCGCACTCGAACTGATATTGCTGAACCTCCGCCTCAATCAAATTTTTTCTATTATATTTTAACATGTAAAAAATAGATTGACTTATAGGTCTTCTGCTACTGCGCTTCCAGACACTTTAGCCGAAACATTTCTCAAAACACTCGTAAAAAGTGGGTAATCTACTTTGACAGGCCATCACTAATTATCACCGATAGAAGGGTGCAATTAATAGTCCGATAATTTCAGTGACTTTCTGAATTATTTGGGAAACAACTTGTACTCATTAAAACGTATCATCCTATTTATAACGGCATTCTAGAACGCTTCCATAAACAACTTAGGATTACACTTCTTGTTGCATTGACAATCAGTAACTGGCTTACTAAACTTTCAATAGTCCTCCTTCAAATCAGAGCCACTTTGTAAACAGGATGTTTGATGTTTCATCTTAAAGTTAGTCTCTAGAGCCATATTACTAGCCGTATTACTAGTCACTGCCATGATGACAGCAGCACATGCCATACACCTAACCTTGGTTGACTAATTTGGCGGTCACTGCAACCGGCTTGTGATAGTCAATAAAGAGTTCCTACTGGGTATGTTAAAGTCACTACTGTCTACATATCAGGAGCAGAGACCGTTAACACTCATCAAATTTCCATTTGATTATTATTATACTTGACCAAAATGATGCATCTCTGTTGGTATATATGCCCCTGCTGGGGTGTCTTGATATTTCCTGAAGATTCACTTTTATGGGACTTGCTTAGTGGTGGCCAGCAGTAAAATATATGATTTACGTTTTATTTTGTTTGTAGCTATAGTGACTGGGTTCAGTACTAATCGAGATGCAGATACATTTAACTAACGAACTCCGCATAGGAAAAGACCTATGGCCTGCACTCCACTGTTAGTCATCACCACATAAACATATCAATAGAAACAAGTGTCGAGAAGTACCTTTATTCAGTGCTGCAATATTGATCGATAAAAGTCAATCCAATAACCAATTATTGTTACTTTGGACAATTACACTCTCCTACACATGTCTATGTTTTAATGGACGGGATCATGTTATCTACTCTACATATTTTCATGGAAATATTCTTACTGATGTTCAATGTACATTTAAACTAATTTCATTTATTAAATTCCCTTTTAACATATCATTTGAATTGTGACTTTTTAAATTTTGGTCAGTTCTGGTTTGGTTTTGTTGGTGTTATATTATATGATTTTGGTGTCAGAGAGATAAAACAATTGCAAATATCCTCTCATTTCTCACTTGAGTAGAGTTAACCAACTTTTCACTGACATATTTACACTTGGGTTAAAACAATTTACCAGGAATAGATATCACTGAGTTTCCAAAATCATAGAGGTAAATTGATTTGGATTAAACGTATTCACCCAATAAAGGCTGAAACGCGATTTCTACAACTTGTTGCATCATCTTGCGTCTAATGGACTGAAACAGGCTGAAACTAATTCAGTTCTATGACCTGAATTTGCTCAGGTACACTGCTGATGGGTTCAATGACAAACAAATGAAACTGCCCTGTGGTGTTTTGACAACTCTGATCTGGCTGGGGAACTCTACACAACAGCCTAAGTGGTTTCTAACTACTTAAGTTACTCATTAGTAGTACAGTTATGTCACATCAGTAGAGGTTGCCTTAATAATTTCTATAATTTTTTACTACTCAAGTTATTGTTATAAGACAAAATATTTTGAGTTAACTTCATATTCATAAGTTAAGTTTCATACATCATTAGGCCGTTAAGCCTTCAGGCTAAAAATATGCAGCACATTTTGGAGATTTTCTATCACTCCTCTTTAGCTGCTTGAAAAGAGAGAGGATAGCTAATCAAGTTTGCTAGGAAATGATTCACTTAGTAAATATATGTATGGTATGTTGTGAATAAAACTTCACTTTTCCCATAATATATATTATGTGATATTTAACTTCCTTGTGGAACACTGACAACAATGTGCAGTATGTGACTGAAAGGTTTCCCAACCGAAACTGTGACTCAGCAAACAACATACTCTAAGCATTCAAGTCATGAACTACAGATCTTCATCATATTGAATATCCTTTACAAATTTCATAGTCTCTTCTGACATTAATAACAGCTAGGCAGTTTCTCAGCTACTCAACTGTCTCCATTGGAAAATCCTACAATCAAAACTGCATATTTGGATTTCTAATATTAAAGAATTATAATCTAGAAAAACCTATTACTGAGGCACATATGTGGTTGCTTACCAACCCCAATGATCTACAGATTTTTCTAGACGTATGTGATCAAATATTCTTTTCATTTGTTGAAAACGAAGTTCATCAGTGATGTGTCCAGACAGATTTGTATGAGTTACATTGGTTTTCTCTATTACCTCAATCTCCTCCGCTGACTTTGGTGGACAAAATTCTCATAGACACATCAATAATGAGGTCCGTTCTAAACGGATGAATAAATGTCTGATGTACAGATCACTTCAACTTTTTAGCAAAACCTTGAACTTGGTACAGATATTGACTAAACACCTAAATTTGTCTACAAGATTATTTTGTAGTTTATTCTATACCTAAGTTAGACAGTTTATTAAGCACTATTTCGATCTTCATAAAGGTATAAGTTTGTAGGCCTCATCAAATTCTAGATTACTTAAAAAATTGAAACCAAGAATTGCTTGCAAATCATTCTTAAGTATTACAACATTTTTGTGACTGAAGCATGCAGGAATTGAATAATTCAAATCAAGTGCAGGTGAGAGATTCCAAGACAGTAGTACATCTGCTGATTTCTAGTATACTTCAGTGGATGCCATGCATATTTTTAAAATACTTCAAAGCATTTTTAGGGATGTCTACAAACAATACTATTAGTTGTTTCTATCTGATTCCTATAGCCGATATGGTTAATGCCACTTTCTAACAATACAACTTACTTTCTTCGTCTAGAAAAGCGAAAGAATACTGTAATCATGAAAAGTATAAATTGGATTCTCATTTGACTAACTAGTTTTATAGAAAGTAACTTAGGTTCTCAAAGTGATATCTTATCATCTCCAATTAATATAAAATTCAAACTAACCAATGCTGTTTTTGGGTGTCAGTGAGTGAGTTAGAAATGAGAAGACAGCAGCCAAGCTGTTATGGGCCAATTGATCAGACTGCATCATTTTGCATCCCCAATGAGAATTGTTTCAATGCTCTAGATAATTGATGGTAGTCTCCTATTGGAGGACTGGATGGTATAGGTTTGAATTTCTGACAGGAAACAAACTCCCCGAAGGTTGCAGACACGCCTGCCGACTAGTACCAACAAGCAGGAAACATGGATCAGTGGCTGCCTGCTGAGTGCGTGCAACCACATAGCATTTTTTAAGTTTCCTAGATAAAACTATTATCATAAATAAATGATTTGCAGTAAGTATTTTTCAAGTTTTCTAATTGCCAGTTGATTGCTTTCATCAGTATAAACTTCATCTGCAAAAACCTACTTTTTATATCCAACGATTCATAAATTTGGGGGTTTCGTGGGGACTTATTGATTTCAGGTTAGTATTCACCAGGGATTGACATTGGTTGAAGGAACATTGGAGATCGGGAAGCACTGGACAGCTGTTTCATCCTAGTATGGGACCACTCAACAGTGAGCACCCGTGACCCTACCAGGGATCGAATCTGTGACCTTCAGTTTCCGTGGCCAGCACGTTCCAATGTTCCTCCAACTAGTGTCAGTCCATAATGAATACCAACCTGAAATCGATAAATAAATCCTTATAAGCCTAAAAATTGAATAATTCTAGTGCTCACTAGTGACTACCTTCGAGAAGTGATCCCCAAAGTTCCAATAAGAAGTCATGATCAGTGGGACCAACTAAGTTGGATGTGAGGACAATTACTCAACGATGGCATTGGATAGACTTTATGCTATATCATGAACTGACAGGAGTAGGTTGTATGGACCAGTGAATCGCTACCCAGTGACTTAATAATGTGCTGGCCACGAAGGTCCTGAGTTCGATCTCTGTCGAGGTGGAGTCGCGGGTGCGCACTGCTGAGGAGCTCCATACTGGAATGAAACAACTGTCTAGTGCTTCTGGGTTTCCAATATTCCTCCAAATCATGTCAAACCATAATGAATACCGACCTGGATTTATCAATTTGTTTGACTTTTACACATATCGAAATAGCTCATCTATAACCGATAAATTTGAAAGTCTGTTGGTGATAAAATTAAAAACTCACTCAACAAAGAGTGAGATAACTATGTTTTTATTTTGAATCAGTCACCTGGATTACTTTTAAGGACTCATTGATACTGGTGACCTGAACCTGTTCGTTACTGTGGAGAGAAATAAATCCATACAAAAATAATTTGCCAAAAAAACACCAGCATATATATATATATCCCTTGAATTTCTTTCTTCGTCAGAACATATTAGGAGAATTTCCAGTTTATTCAACTAGAAATACTAAATTCATCAATGATAAGATTCTCAAATTAATCTATCTCACTTCTTTTACGCTTAGTAGATATACACTGAAAATTTCTCGCTCCTTTAACTATGTAGATTGTAGAGAAGCTTTTTGAGAAATCTGTCTCAACTTTTTGTTGATGATATCTATTTTTGAAGTGCCTGATGATTAAATGATTTACAAGCTAACAATCAGGTACTGTGTTATGAGTTTAGTCTAGGTAACAAGGTGATATCACAGAATTCACATAGGATGTATAGCTTAAATCATATAGTTAACGAACCATGCCATTATTGTTTATTAGTTATTATAAATAGTCGTTTTATGTATTCTTCTTCACCTTTCCTCTTATTAACTTCTTGGCTTTTCCATCAGAACAACTGTTTTCACAATCAGAATTCTTGTGATAGGGCATCAGATGATAGCTGGAAGTCAGACAATGTCTTGGTTATGTTGGTCATTATGTGGTTGAAAGGATGAGAAGACGCGAATCAGATTAGTTTATTTGGTGTAGCACACAGTGTAATACAGTATTATTTGATAGATTACATTTGGAGAACTTATTGCTCATAATCATACCAAGTTAATCACGATTTTCGGTCATAGTTCTCTTTTATACTTCTGCTGCTTTTAATTCTTTGATGCGTTTGGCAATTGGTACTTTTTACATATCTGAAATCGGTGTTGAGTCATTCCTATTACGCGTGTTAAGCGATGAGCCAATGAACAGAGACTTAGTGATCCATCCATCTCTCAACATAACTACATTAGTCCTAAGGACTGTCATTGTGCACCAATCTATTGTATCTTATTACATGCATAATTATGGCTGGATTTTCTCTTAGGTTACTCATTTTACTAGAGTCTATTAAACTAGACTTAGTCAGGTTCCTATGTTCCACTAACCTATGTGACCCCAATCGGCTTGTTTGATGTATATTCTTGACCTCAAACTTACTGCATGATATTTGTGTACTTCCGTCAGTCGAATCCTTAGGGTGACAAAGTTTAGTGAAATTCCTGTGGCGGGTCTCCAATGTTCTTTCCTTATATGGAAACACTATAGAGACAACAGAACAAATGAGTAGGCGAAAATCCGTTTTATTTTTCATACAAATAGTTACAATAAATGAATTATTGGGGGAAAGGTGGCAGTGTGTATCAGCGAAATTCCATTAAAAGACGTTAAATAAACCGTACGTTGCTGATGAAATAATGAAGAGAAATATTAGCAGTACAAAAGATTGTTTTTACAGTCTCCACATACTTCCTCTAATATAAAATATGAAGAAATTGTAGGAGTGATTCGTGCGATATTATGTATATATCTGCACAACTTCTACAATAAATGTAAATCACATAAGATTAAATTACTTTGCATTCAGTGTATGTAGAGTACTCAGAATCATCAAAGTTCAGGTTTCTTGTAACATCTTATAATTGTTTATCGGGGAGAAAAATGAAATTCAGAATGTTAGGTGAGAAATTCCATTTACTTGCTTTACATCTGATAGAAAGTCAGGTACAATTGATCAAGTTAATTTTGCAAAAATCATTTATCTATACAAAGCCAAAATGTGAGCATGCAGAATGCATCGTTCATGAACCGTCAATCATTTTAGAAAACATAGTCATGGAAAGCAAAAATGGGTTGAATTCAATCCCGAACTCTACAATAAGTGATGAACTTTTGGACCCATGGAACTATTGACTACTGTAATTCCATAGACTATCTTCATTCCGGAAGCCATGAATGCATTCATAACAAAATGACAAAATAGTGGAAATGAATGAAGGTATACTTCCAGTATCTACTCAAAATACGCATTTCAGTAACTGTAAAAGTCACTAGTCTCGGGCGATGATACTGATTCTGTTCACTGTAATAATTTTATTGTCAATAACTTGATGACTTTTGACTCATCAGGGAGGGTGTTGATACTTTGTTTTGACTATGTGAAGAGTAGACTTTATCAAAAGAGTATTTAACTTTCTCCCATATTACAGTTGCAGAAGAAATTCTCACATTCCTGCTCTATTCAGTGATCAATTCTATTAGTCACGGAATTTAAACAGTTCAAACCGAATCTATTTTGATGCGAAGATGCAAAATCATCAAAAGAGGAAGTGTCAGGGGATATGATTACTTTCCGTAAAATTTGTCATAGTTGTATTATTTTGCTTTATTACTCTCTGTCAGTAATTAAATTTAATTGACTATACGTTAATCACTATTGAGTAGATCCTTTTAAATCATCCTATGATCATTCCATTAGTGTCATAAGGGATGATATGAGAACCAAACACTTTGTGTATATTGTTGTTGCTCAACCTAGCAGCTAATGAATCTGTTGACCATTCCTGTTTCTGTCTTCATCGTTAATCGTGCTGTTGACATCAAGAAGACACTAAATACTAATCAATGATCACTTCACAACAACATGATCTCTCACTTTATAACACTTCACACTTTTGGTTTCAAATAGGATTTCACCGACAGCAGTCAAGCAACTGAATGAATATTTTACCCTTGAACCACTAAGCTAAGGGTCCAGTCGTTTATTTGTTTTAACCTTATTCAATTTTCATGCAACTTTGGCCAAATAACCTACTTAATTTATACCTCTGTGTTACAACTTCAAGAAGTATGTATCGAAATAGGTAATTCAGAGAATTAAACAGCTGGCAGCTAGATTGTGTCAAAAAGAGTGAATCCAGCTAACGAGATCCTACTATGATTATTTGGTTGGTTGTGGCTAGCAGAAGAATCTAGGAGGCGCGTTTCGTCCTTTTGGGGCATGTCAGCTGGATGTACCTGCACCCCAGCGATGTTGTTCCCATTAAGACTCGAACCTCATACCCATTACTTCAAACGCCAGGGCGTTATCCACTATGTCATGCGGGAACGAGATCCTGTTAGGTGACGTTTCATCAACGTTAAGTTACATGGTTCATGTCAAATGAGTAAATTCAAATTTAAGAAATTGGAGGGTAAATTATTAACGACCAGCTGTCAGTAAACTTTCTTCCACCTTGAAGGTGCATTGTTGCAGATATGTATATAGCTAGAAGATTTTGCTTAAGTTTTTGGCATCATTATGCCTTTCAGGATGCAAAACAGTATGGGAGAGAAAAGAAGAGGACGATGTAGTCCAGTATCTCAGCCAGCAAAAATAATGAAATTACATTCAGAAATGAAAGACAGTAAACAACACTTGATCATGCACATCATGAAAATGAAGTCAGATCTGGAAATTCAGTGATTACGGTATCGAATGTGTTACAAAGCAACATCTCAAGAACTGGAAGGCTATACACTTTTCAATCTTGGTTAGTTTAAAATGTGCATTACAGTGAGTTTAGTTTGCTTGGACAAACTTTCTTCCTAGTAGTTCCTTTCGATGCACCTATAATAATAGACTACTTAGTGCAGTGAAATCTTCAGTAAACACGCTAAACATGAGATTTAACTTAATAATAATAAATCGTGACCATGAAAAGATGCTATTTGTTTCTCGCTATCAACGGTTAGCAACCGCAGTGTGAATTATTAACGTGGAAATTATTCTAATAAAACGTTTGTCTACTTGTAAGTAGTTTATGCATATGCTTAAGAAATTTGGATCTAATTGTTTTTGTTGAGGTAATATTCATCCCGGACTGACATCATTTGGAGGAGAACTATTGAGAACCTGGGAGCACTGGAAAATTGTTTCGTCCTGCAGTAGGACTCCTCATCAGTACACACGCACAACCCGGCTTGTGGTCGAAGTCTGGACCTTCAGGTTCCATGGCAAACGCGTCAATCATTCAGTCAATAAGTCAGAGTTCGGTGGTCCATAGTTTTCTACCTCTGTAAATTAGCGATATAGTGTGATCTCAGTTGAAATCTGCTTTACTTCTGACTGGCTGATCCTACGGGTCATGGCTTCTCATTAGAACTTCGGGATATCCATCTAGAAGCGTTTCAGTAATGATTACTGTATCGTAATGTATTTTGAGGTTGATCGAGATTTTAATTTTAGCCTCAAAATACATTATGATATAGTGATCATTAGTGATACGCTTCTAGATGGATATCCCGAATTTCTAATGAGAAGCGGTGACCTATCGGGTCAACCAGCCAGATGGAAAGCGGGTGCCATCTGAAGTCCTTGGATGACAGTCGCGCTATATCACAAGTTGACGGAATTAGGAAACTGTAGGCCATTGGAATCCGGCCCAGTGGCTGGATGGTGCACGTGTTTGCCATGGAACCTGAAAGTCCTGACTTAGACCGCTAGCCGGGTCGTGGATGGGTACTGCTGAGGAGTCCTACTGTAGGACGAAACAGTTGTCCAGTACCCCCAGGTTTTCAGTGGCTATCCTCGAATTGATGTCAGTCCGTAATGAATACTATTTCAAAATCAAACCCCCGATAACCTTATATATATATATATATATATATATATATATATATATATATATATATATATATATATATTAGTATAACTTAGGCATAGCGGTCGTTTTATCTAGTTTCATGCACAATATCATTTATTGAGTGGGGTTTTGAGCAAACATTTTTTACTGATAATTGTGTCAGGATGATCACATAATTTTTCGCCTTGGCTTATATGGTTCGATCACTTTTCATTCATTTACTTTATCGGGAATAGAATTTTTCAAACATCTGGCATCGATATGTCAACAATTGCTAATGCACGTGTTAGACGTTTAAAGGGTGATTCAATGATCAGTCTTTCGCGAAACCTAATTATGTTAGTCAATATGACTTTTATTCTGTCCTACTCTATTTTATGTCACTGCATGTAGTGTAGTAGCGGAGTTTTTTCTGGACTGATAACCCTGATGACGTCTGACATCCTAGGATACTGTACTCAGAAAGCCTGACTAACCACGATCAGCTAGTTCAACCTGTGTATCTAACCTCACATTTTCTTCATGCTATTTGGTAAATGAAACCACACATCCCTAGAGTAATGATGGGTAGCAGTTGGGAGTGGAATCCAGTACGCTCATTTTTTGTCCTATTTACGACTCGCCAGCTGGGTGTACATGTCTCCCAGTGAGCGATATTATTCCCACTAAGACTCGGATCTTGGACCAGTCACTTCAAACACGTGAGGAATTCTCACCAGGCCTCCGAGTCACGATGTCGTTGACTGGACCGAATTGATTGATCTCTATGGCCATAAGGGCTCTTGGACTGACGACCCGATATTGCTTGTTTCATTTGTATAGTAGTGAGAAATAGGAACTAACAGTGGAAACCAGGATGAAAACTTTGTCCGTCATTTCTATAAAAATGAAACAGGCAATATCGAGGCATCCACGCAGGTTCTCCTACGCCAGTACAGACCGATCAGTTAGATGTGGTCAACGATGGGACAATACAAGCAACAACATGAAAAACAATTCATCTGTTTAGATTATTAGAATCCTTAAGCTGACAAATCTAGACTCTAAATCAGTATGTAGGTTCAAATACGACCTCACTCCTAGACTTCGTAAGAATTCTACTTACGGTTTCTGATGCTCCTTCCTTATATGATAACACTATATAAGCTATGAATTTCTTCAGTCATGTCTCAGTCATTGCTGACAGTTCTACTTCTCTTTTTACTTATGATTTTTTTTATTAAATTCTGAATGAAGTTTTGTCATACGAAGACTGACCATATCTGTCACATCTCTACTCGCACTTGCAAAACCATACAATTACAAGGATTCATGAATTGTTTTCAACAAACCGGTACCAAATATGAATTTGGTTACAAGATGTATTAAATTATCAATTGTTCAGCAGTAATGATAAACTGTCATTTGCTTGAATCCATTTGCTGATTGGCTACTGGTCAATGACACTTGAATGAAAAACCTGGTAACATTATCTCTAGTTTCCTCTGGTTCATAAAATTAGAAGCGACCAACTGAAATATCTACGGCAAGTGGTGTAATCATTTGAAGTTAACATCTATTTTAGGCATTCTAGTTCTCAGTATTCTTCTTCGATCAATGTTGACATATAATACCGGGTAATTTGAAAAGGTCTCACCTGTCAGTATAACATATATACTATATCAGTCTTAAACATACTCAAACTGACATTAATTCCAATCAAAGGCTTAAACAACTGTGACTGATCTTATTGTCATGGTGTCGAATGTCATGTTATTAATTCTCATTTGACTATCTAGGATAGTCGTAGTTTATACTTGGTGGTGATTGAAGGTGAAATAA
>OX104134.1:92343243-92364830 GCA_944470555.2 Heterobilharzia americana
TCAATTCTTGAACACTTGGTCAACTCTAGAAACATAGATCGACCAGAGTCCTCTTTCAGTGTCATTTATAAAGTCAAACGGAATAGTTAAAAAGGAGTACGTCTTCGACAGTTGTGCACAGCAGAAGCATTGACAATTCAAATAATATCACTCAGCAGCCACGCGTATAGTTGTGCTTCAGGTAGTGAGCTACAGCTGTTGTGTGACAGTTCAAACCCATGAAACCGGTTGAAATTTGAGTTTCTAGGTCAACGAACCGTAATTCAGTGATCAGTTACGACCAATGAAATTTTACGGAGCACATGTTTCGTTCCAGTGTTAATATTATTTTTTATTATTATTTGCCCGTTGGGTTCCTAGTGGAACATAAGGCTTCAGTAGCAAGTCTCTAGTGCACTCTGCTCACTGCAAACTTTTGAACCTGGCTCCACGACAGCCCACAAGGTCTAATTTCTTCCTCACACAATCTCCTACATGTCACCCTCACCTCGGACACCCTCGCACAACTCGTCGCTTCCCATCGGGATTCCACTCGAGGGCCTGACGTGTGACGTCCCCACTCAGCCTGCTCAGTGTATGCCCAATCCATCTCCACTTCCTTCCACTGCATAGTTGTTGAGCGATAGCTTCTTGGTTGTTTCGTTGTCCAGCCAGAGTTCCTTGTTGCTTATTCTCATTATTCTGGCCATCCGATCTTCAGTAAGGAGCCAGAGTAGGCAGTTGTTGATGAATGTCTGCAGTTTGTTGGAAATCCCTTTCGTAACACACCAAGTCTCTCAAACATACAGAAGCACTGACTTGACTGAATTGGTGTTGAAAATCCGAATGTTGTTCTTTATGCTGACTGCAGAAGATCTCCACACTGGTTTCAGGTTAGTGAACGCCAGTTTCGCTTTTCCAATCCTGGCATTGACGTCCTCGTCCGTGCCGCCATCTGTAGTTGAAACAGTGCTGCCTTGATAGGTGAAGAAGGCTACTTCCTTTAAGTTTCTCCCGTTCATGGTGATTGGAGTTTGTTGCTTTTGTTGGTATGGTATCTTCATCACCTTTGTCTCCTCTATATTCACTTGAAGTCATGTCTTCGCTGCCTCTTCTGTCAACTTGTCAGTTTTCGCCTGTAGATCTTCAAGTTTGTGTGACATCAGACACAAGTCATCGGTGGCGAAATCCAAATCTTCTAGGATCTTTTCTGCGGTCCAGCGTATCACCCTCTTCTCGCTTCTCACTGTTCGCTGCATGATCCAGTCCAGTCAACCACAATCAGGAATATCATGGGTGATAGTAGGTGGCAGCCTTGTCTTACTGCTGTCTTCACTTCACTTCAAAAGCATCACTGAGCTTCCCATTGTGAACTGCTTGGCACGTGGCCCCTCCATATAGTTGTTGAATGAGGTTGATAAAGGTATTTGGTATTTCGTAGTGTTGAAGCAACTGCCTGCCAAATTACCTCTCGGTCACCAGTGTTAATAAGGTGTAGAAAATTTTCTGTCTACTTATCAGATAAATGCTTATAAAGAGGCAGTGAGGAAAAGTTCTGGAGTTTATTTAACCGCGTTCCTTTCATATGTTATGATTTTGATTCTTCAGCTTTCAGTGAATGAGGCAACATATCTCGTAGCCGGTTTACATTAAATAGAGAACGTTCAAAGGGAACTATGAAATTCACGTTTTAGCCTATTTGACACTCTTGGAATTGACTGAGAAGGAAAAGTGTTACAATTTATTTTTTTTCCTAAACGATGAAGATATGCAAAGATACAAATTCTATGTGATGGAATGTAAATTAATTTGTGGGCCCAGAAGAAATATACAGAGTTTAAAAGCAATCAGATTTAAAGCCGCATCACTCTACATTAATCCTATATTATTTCCTGGGAGAGGGTATTAGCAAGAGAATTGATGGAAGACGAAAGTACCGAACTCTAACGATCATATATTTTGGTCGATTATTCCTCAAAGAAACGTCATCAAGGCACTAATTCAATTGTCTTGTTTCGTATACACTTTTATAAGCGTTCTGTCTGTTAATTATCATTTTATGCTTTACTGTCAGTAGGGAATAGTCGTTCAGCCGAAAAATATATCACCCATTTTCTTGCCTGAGTAGTTTTTATTGCGTAATTTGAATTTATTGTTTGTTGACTTGTTATTTGCATGGTGAAACGTACAGATTGCAATCAAAAACAGTTACTAACACGGTCCGTATCTCTTCTTTTATTCACTTCACTCAGTGTAAGAAATCAGTGTCAAGAATGGAAGCAGATGGTCACGGGAAATTCATGTCTATTACAAATGTGTAGGTTAGGGAACACCGCTGCAGCATTTGAAGCGGAGAGTACTCGGTCTGAGTCTCAGCAGGAAGACCATAACTCACTGGGATTCAGGTACATATGGCTGATGAGTCTTAAAAGAAACGCATGTACTGGATTCCATCGCTAATCGTTATCCATCCATAATATCAATGTATGACAGTTGTTTTCACAGTTATGAGCAAAGTTGCATGACTGATGATTATATAGCGCCATAACGCATGCCCATTCTCTTGTTGATAGTATTTTAGCTTTCAGCCATCTGAACATTCTTCAAGTAGATCAGTCAACATGTAGTGCAACTACCTTGATTCCTCTTAATGTTGTGTGTTTTTTTCAATAAAAGCCCTCTTAAATTATCCGATGGTCAATTTTATAATGATTTACAGATTGGACTGTCCACGTTAACATTTCTCAAACTGAGTAGTTTTTCAAATGTCCAAATGTGATGTCAATAGACAAGATCATATTTTGTAATCTCTGACACAAAAGTGTCATGAATTAGTGAAAGATACTATTTACTACTGAACAACTCAAGTGGTTTACTAACTACTCAAGCTGTTCATCAGTAGTACATTTCACAGTTAATTATTATGAAAATCCATTGTTCTAGAAATAATATTTTTGTGACTGCATTATTGGGCTACACTTTATACACGACATGATTACATAGGCTGGTAAGTCATAGCATCTCTGTATACATCTGAAACTTCGTCACTTGATTTTCAATTTTGTTATCTGAGGTAATTTTTTTTCGTTTATGTGAACTCTCTGATATCAGTGGCTTCTGGTATTAAAACCAATTCCATTTTGTACACTTGTTGAGTCATTGGTTCAAGTTATTCTTCTTGGCTTCTTTACCGTCTAATTTAAAATGGTTAAACTAACAGTCATGGTCTACTAATGTACGTTATTTGCATACTCCATACCCACTGTATCTTAACTTACTTGCAAACATTCCGAGGACTGTACACCATAACCAATTTTCCTACAATGCTAGCTGGTTGATACCTATACGTATGCTTTATGACGTAAAACATGAACAGACGTGTTTCATTTATATATAAATATATTTGATGACTAACAAGTTTATTAATTATTTCATGACATAAAGTTGCATGTGTCTGGAGTTTGTAAACTGACCAAATAATGGTTTCACTCATTCCTAATTCCCATCTCTTATCCTATCATATGAACATCTGTAAACATGCGTGAACATGCGGTACATCCAATTCGATATAGTATGCAATGACATAGGTCCTTCAAATGTATCCCTTCAATCAACTATTCATTTCATAACTCCATGTCTTGAATAATATCTTACCTCTATTGTCACCTTTTCATCACATACCATTTCATTTTATTTTTCTTCTGGCTTTCTTGAACTTGCATATTTTTGTCAACTCAGTGACATCTTTGTTGATCATATTCAACATCTGTTCTGTTTAAACGTCTGACAGTGATGACATTTTACTTACTCTCAAGTGTTAGTTAACCTAGATATTATTGTTTATTAATGTTATTAATGTTTAAGATATATCGAAATTTGTCATTATAACGGCTAATTATCATTACGCAATAAATCTCTAACTTCAATAGTAACTTCAATGTAACTTTCGATTAAACTGATGACCATTTTCGATTATGAATAAGAATACATTTCAAAACAATAGTTAGTTGTCAAAATAATAACAATATTTTTATCACGAAACTTGATTATTTCAGTTCTTAATGTCAAGTTGAAGTTGAAAGTGGATGGTGTTAAAGGTTGTCAAAATTAAACAGGTGTTCCTCTTTCCTTCTCCCTGTCTCTCATTTCTACGACTATTCAAATAATACTTGATGATGATTGAAAGTGGAATGGAAATTTGGACTGCTGCGCGATTCGAATCAGAGAACACCGGGTTTCCGGCCTGATGCTGAAACAGCCAAACTAATAATCAATATGATGCTCCCCCCTCTCTAATTCAGTTACATTCGGATTTGAACAAGAAGTCCTGACTGGGCAGCCAGTGTGTGGACGATCAAGCGGTAGTAACGCGTCATGAGTTTACATGGTAGTCAGGCAAAATCCTTGGTGATTGAAGTGAAATAAAACCTGGTCAGAAGTTGAGGCTCGTAGGTCGGTTGGTGGAGCCCCGAGGGAAGGAAACCCGGTGGTCGCTGGTTTGAATCTGGCTGTGGTCTGAATTTTCATTCCACCTTCAGTCATCACTTAGTATGAATAATAGTCTGCCAAACCACTGCTATCTCAGACAAAGTGATATTTAAATAATGTTGGTTATTGAAGAAGCCACGTGACAACTGAGTCAGTTTTCACTTCGGAGTCCATTCGTGTATACATTTACGTCCTACAAAGGTACAGTCGAACAGCTGAGTGTCATCATTTGGTCGACCACATAACTGAATGATACACTTCCAAACCCCTACGTTAACAAACAGTCCCTTAAGGTTGAAGATTTATCTTGACGATCGATGAGTACCAATAAACAACACGGGAATGATAAGAAAGCAATCCTTCAGATTGACTTCCAACATCTACCACTGGAGATTATATTGTACAAAACAGAATCGAAGTGGTATTAGCTGACTGTATTGTTAAAAAAGTCAAGTATAGTGATTCCATCTAAGATATGTATTATTGTACCAGGCTAGTGCAAACATATGCATCTTGCAAGTAACTCTAACACCCATGTAACTACTTACACTAGTGGACGATAATTCTCTGATATCAGGTGTCTAACATCAAAGTACAAATTTATCGATCACAAAAAGATAATGTTACCTCAACACTACCATTAAAGAGTAGTCTGAATTGCACGGTGGTAATGTCTCTGACTGTAGCTTTGGGTGACATAGATCCGAATCTTTGACGGGACATCATCCCACTGGAAGCTGAGGATACGCACTGCTCGTAAGTGTCAAAAAGCACTAAATCTACATCTGAGGCTTCTATGCACCTTACATCACATGTGCATCTCTTGTGCAAAATTAATGTTAGCGTCATTCTTGAAATTGACGTGGTACTATTTTCCAGCACACTTACGCATTCATTTTCTAACACCAACTTTGAATTCTGTTTTTCGTGTCTTATCTTTACCTAAGCCAACGGTACAAAATTTCTTTTTTGTAATGATGGATAATGGATAGCAGTGGAATCCAGGATGCGAATTTCGTCCTATTGGGACTCGTCATCTGGATATACCTGCCTCCAGTGAGTGATGTTGTTCCCAACGGGATTCGAACCCGGGGCCTACCGCTCCAAACGCCAGAGCGTTATCCACTAGACAACCAAGCCATGATAGCCGTATTTGTGCGACAGGTATAGCTTTAGTGCTATTGCTTGTATTATACCATCGTTGATTGGACTGAATTAATCGGTCTCTATTGGCATATGGGCTCCTGTGCAGATGCCTCGATATTACCTGTGTTTTAATTATAGTAATGATGGATACTGGCTAGTAGTGGAATCCAAGATGTACATTTCGTCCTATTTGTGGCTATGATTAGAAACACAGGTTATTTCGAGGCATCCGCACAGGAGCCCATATGCTAACAGAGAACGATCAATTCGATCCAATCAATGACGGTATAATACAAGAAATAATACTACTACTTTTTCGTTTTAACTTATCATCGTACTGTTCCACGACTTTCCGAGCCTTTGGCAACATCATTCCCACTTCCATATCGGTCTTCTTGTGCGTTGGTATGATGATGAGAGGTGCAGTAAATTGAATCGTTGCATTTCAATGTCATGTCCCATGTTCATACTGACTGACTGACTGATCTCGTCGCCTGGATAATAGGTATTTTTAGAAGTCTCATTCACAAGAAAGATGTTACAAGGAATTCACTTCAGGCGTCATTAGTACTCAGTGCTTAAATAAAAACTCAGAAATTTAATTGGAAATGATTCGTAATTATATTAGAAGATAATCAGGTGAATCGAAACAAATGTAACTAATGCATCACACAAATACATCCCAAACATACTAAAAAATTCCACAGTGGAATAATTTTCATCTATATCATTGATGTGGAGAGCAGAAGTAGGTATGAATGAAAAGTTAACCACTTCAGTGGTGATAAATGATTAGAAAACATTTAAAACAGTTGAGTCGTTTACCACAGAAAGACCAAACATTCGATGGAGATTATAGGTTTTAAGGACATCGAAATAAACTGTGACAGTGAGAAATAATCAAGGTATTTAATAGTGCTTATAAGTACGACTGAACTGCGTTATTCAGAAGTTTTTATACCGACATAATAAACCGATTGTTAAGCGTGTTTTTAAGATTAGAAATGTTACTGGATAAATATTTCACAAGTTTCACGAAATTTTGAAACACATTATCCGATTTATTCAGTAGAAATATTTCGCTGCAAAGTTCAGATGCTTGGATCATAAAAATAGTGAGAGGAAGAAAGGGGATTCAAATTACTGTCACTAGCTTTGAATACCCACTGGCTGTATTGAAAATTTTCATGCAGATACTTACGAAGAATTTCGTTTTTCGATGATAAAATATCCTCTTTGCTGAACTACTTACTGTTTTTCCTAGATTTTTGACTAGTATTGACTCCTAAAATCTGTTTAACTAATATTTTGGACAAGAAATCTTTTGTTATGAAGGGAAATTTTGATTTTAAAATGTCCCTCTTTGACTGGAAACCCAGTCTCAAACGGCGACAAAACAGATGTTCAGTGCTCTTACGTTTCCACTGGTTGTTTAACTGGTATCTATCAGTGATGATAAAACCTTCGTAAACAGTCAATTAACCAAAAGCCTTTGAATTTATCCAATAGTGCTGATTAGTATGGATGTGATAACATTCTCCTAATGTACGTGTGAACCTAATCTTCAGAAGCCGACAAACTGTCAATATTCTCTTTCTTTAAAAACTTCCTTTATACACAGTTCAAGATACCACTTTCATCAGATATCCAATGATGAAAGGTTAGATGGAGACTGAAACAAAGACATCATCGTAACTCAGTAGCCTAGTGGATGAAATTGTGGCGCTTAAAGCGATAGGTTATGAAGAAGAGTCTGTATGGAAACAACATATTTTACTGGAAGTAGATACATCAAACTGATAACTCTCAAGTAAGACAAGACACATTCCACCATTATGACTTTTGTGCCATCATCAACTTAAAAAAATGCAAAACGTTTCTGAAAGTAAAAGGAATTTTTGATTTTCATGCTCTGAACAGTAAGTTTTCACTGCCATCCGAAGCATATACCAGTTGACTGGAGATAAGAGACAGCATAAAGATAATACTTATTTATATAACGGTATTATTAATTATCTTATACCATAACTAGTAACTTAATAACTCACCAGATGACTGTTCACCCCGTGTCTTAGATGATATGATGTAACCAACTGATTTTCTCTTTTGAACACGCTACTTTCTACCTGTACTGTTAAAAGTTTTACTATAAGGTTCACAAGCTGAATACGTAATATGCACGCTTAATGAGATTATGAAGGAGTAGTGAAATAAAATCGGATTTGACTGATCACTGGGTGATGCAGACATTTGCATTAGTTGCCTTTTTTCAGCGTTTTATATACATCCTCTAAATGTATGCTACTGGTTTGTTCAAATTCACCCTTTTAATTAATACAACAGAGTAGGTCTACTGCGGCAGCTGTTTTGGCAGTGGAATAAGTGATGTATACATCATAGATTTCTTTCGTGAAATTGCTATTCATCGAGCTTGAGAATTCACAAAATGATTACAAAACATTTCATAATATATTACTCAGGACATGTAGCAGTCTCATACCATACACGGATTGGTTGCCACAGATGTGGTTATGCAGTCCTTGGCACTAAGTATCAAAGTATATCATGCTAATGTCATTCACTCCTCTCTGATGTTCTTACTAAGGATATTCTTTAGAATTCAAATGATGGATTTATGACGAAACCATGCAGCTCAAAGAACGTGCAACACCAACGAATAAAACGTCTTACTTTCGTCATTACCAACTAGACAACTTGTAAAAAGTAGAGAATTATTCTGAGCACTAATGTATCCAGTGTACGCTTTTAATCTACCGATTTTGAAATTTTCTCATCAACTTACTTGTACCCTTAACCTTGTTCAACAGATGATACCTTTCATAGTCGATTGTGTACTTTTTGTCAATCTGTTAACAATTTTCTTTTAACGTGTATGAAAATTTAACATAGAGCCAACTATCTGACTGTTAATCTCTAAACCTATGAAAACATTCTTGACCTGAAAATTAAATTTATCCTATTTTACAATAGAATTAAACCATTGAAAACTGGAGGAAAGAAAGATAAATTAAAAAATGAAAGAGAATTGAATTTTCTTTTCAATCGATGATATTTTATCTGTTTAGGTAGATAATTCGGCTTATTTCACTAGTCAATAAGTTGATTGTTGAATACTGTTTGTTTAAACTTTCTAATAGTTAAGATATCACAATTCAGATTTGTATGTTAGTGTATTCGTATTCATTGACAATGATGTCTATAAAATGTGTGTTCCTGAGATGAATGAACATTTTAGGAAATTTGGAGGCCGATAGCTAGTTTTAAATGTGAAGAGTGTTCAAGTGAAAATAATTGCTTTCTCATTACATCTTTGAGCTTCCCGGATAAAGATACGCATGGCTTTGAAATCCAGCTTATTACATAGGTCGTTCATGAAGAAAAATTTAATTTCCAACCTGACAAGTTATCATGCAGTTATCAGAAGATGCGAAGATTGTTAAATGATGAGTTCTAATGAAATATTCATTATGTTTCGAATTGCTTAACTTTGTAAAATCAAGGCATATTGCCTGCGTCAACATCTTTAAACTGCCCATCTCTTTGTATCAAATACACTTTACCATGCTCCGATTTCTGTTCACAAGGTTTGTCAGGAATCGATTCATTTCAAAACCACTGACTGACGTGCTAGAAAACTTATGCTTCAGGCATGTTGACATTTGCCATCACTGATGCAGCTGACGTCTCCTCAGAGATATGAACCTGTGGCAATCCATGCTCAAGCCATGGGCACTGTTACTGAGTTCTTTCACATCTGCGCATTTAAGTGTTAAGTATGCATCAGACATCAGAAAGGAGACGACAAATCAGTGTTAGTTGGATGGAAGCTGTTGGTAGGAAGCTCTGACCAACCTTGATTTCCTGTTTTTCTTTGGATTTATGAACCAGAAGTATTTGCAAAATAGGGGGAACTATATCCCTTATGATATTCCAACCGGCGTCACCCAATGCTACAGTCGAAAACAATATCACTGTGCTATTTATTAAGTAGCAATCGATCTTTTGATCTAATAAATCAAATACATCGATTGGTCACTGGAGGATAACCAACGTCTTGGATACTGACCAAATGCTATCATTCTTTTTGCAGTGTGACCAGCAGTTAGCACTCAGAACTAGATAGCATGAAGTTAATTAGTTACTCTCCAGTGATTAATTAACGTATGACAAATCAGTATTTGAATTGAGAAACTTACGTAACAACTAAGCGAAAAGATGAAGAATTAGTTGAGATTAAGGATTTCATGTTAAAGGGTGAATAGAAGTCTTATTTGTGAATATACAGTTCCAGAGTCCAGGATTGGGCTTCAGTTATTGTGGGAGCATATACAACAATACTTTGGTTCAAATCAGCACACAAATAGACAGTCAAAAAGAGCCATATTGATGTAGAAAAGTGTGTGAAAAAAAAGAAGTGAACAAACGCGAGTTCGTAGAATGAAAGCAATTTACCTGGACCAGAATCAATCATCCTTTTCAGTTTTGCTAATTTAATTTCCAAGTTATAAATTTTCGCCGAAAACATCAACTTCAACGTGTCATATATATATATATATATATATATATATATATATATATATATATATATATATATATATATATATATATAAATATTTCAAAGAGACAAGAAGCCTCCTACGATTCAAATACTGAAGACAGGATTCGAACTCGCGACGACCGGGCTTTGGGTACGGTGCTCTACCAACTAAGCTACTAGACCGAACTGCTGCTCAGATTTTCATTTCCCTTCAATCACTATCACCTAGTCAGTAAGTTATCTAGATGCATTTTGTGTATTTGTAATAACCTAGTGAGCAGCATTTCCGAAACCAAAAATACAATCACAATAAAAATCTCTGAACGACACTAAAATTATTATTTTTATTTTTATTTTATTATTATTATTAGTCCCTTGGGTTCCTAGTGGAACATAGGGCTTCAGTAGCACGCCTCCAGTGACCTCTGTTCTCTGAGATCTTTTGAACCTGGTTCCACGACAGCCCAGAAGCTCTCATTTCCTCCTCGCATGACCTCCTCCATGTCACCCTCGGACGTCCAACTCGTCGCTTCCCATGGGGATTCCACTCGAGGGCCTGACGCGTGATGTCCTCAGTCGGCCTTCTCAGTGCATGGCCAATCCATCTCCACTTCTTCCTGCATATTTGTTGCGTGATAGGTTCTTGGTTGGTTCGTTCCCAGAGTTCCTTGTTGCTTATTTTTTCTGGCCATCTGATCTTCAGCAGCGAGCGTAAGCAGTTGTTGATGAATGTCTGTAGTTTATTGGAAATGCCTTTCGTGACGCGCCAAGTCTCTGAGCCATACAAGAGCACTGACTTGACGTTGGTGTTGAAAATCCGTATCTTGTTCCGCATGCTGAGTGCAGAAGATCTCCACACTGGTTTCAGGCTAATGAACGCCTGTCTTGCTTTTCCGATTCTGACTTTGACGTCCTCGTCCGTCCCGCCTGTAGTTGAAACAGTGCTTCCTAGATAAGTGAAGGAGGTTACTTCCTTCAAGTTTCTCCCGTTGACGGTGATTGGAGTTTGTTGTTGTTGTTGATGGTGGTGGTGCGGTATCTTCATCACTTCTGTCTTCTCTATATTCACCTGAAGTCCCGTCTTAGCTGCCTCTTCTGTCAACTTGTTAGTTTTTGCCTGCAGATCTTCAAGTTTATGTGACATTAGGCATAAGTCATCGGCGAAATCCAAGTCTTCTAGGTTCTTTTCCGTCGTCCAGTGTATCCCCCTCTTCTCGCTGCCTACTGTTTGCTGCATGATCCAGTCCACCACAATAAGGAATATCATGGGGGATAGTAGGCAACCTTGTTTCACTCCTGTCTTCACTTCAAAGGCATCACTGAGCTTCCCATTGTGGATTACTTGGCATGTGGCATCTTCATATAGTTGTTGAATGAGGCGGATAAAGGTTTGCGGTACTCCGTAGTATTGAAGCAGTTTCCAAATTACTTCTCGGTCGACGCTGTCAAAGGCCTTCTCAAAGTCGATGAAGTTGAGGTATAGAGCTGATTGCCATTCTACGCTCTGTTCTATGATGATACGAAGCGTTGCAATTTGGTCAGCACATGATTTGTACTTCCTGAAGCCTGCCTGTTCCGGTCGCAGTTTTGAATCCAGTGCGTCTTTAAGCCTCTCCAGGATGATGCGGCTTAATATTTTACTTGGGGTGGACAGGAGAGTGATTCCGCGCCAGTTCTTGCAAGCACTGAGGTCTCCCTTCTTCGGCAGTTTGACAAGGTAACCCTTCTTCCAATCGTCAGGTACCTTCTCTTCCCTCCACACCTTCTGCAATAGTGGTGTGAGCATGTCCGCTGTTGTCTCTGCATCTGTTCTCAGTGCTTCTGGCGGTATTCCATCTGGTCCTGCTGCTTTCCCGCATTTCAGTAGCTTTATGGCGTTCAGGACTTCCATTTTCGTTGGGGGATTTATGTTCACTTGTAATTCAGCGGCTGCAGGTGGTATTTCTGGACGAAGTGCAGGTGGTGGTCGATTCAAGAGCTTCTTGAAGTGGTCGGCCCATCGTTTCCTCTGTTTCTCTTCTTTTGTAATTAAATTTCCTTCTTCATCTTTTATTGGTTTCATCTGTGTTGGTCTCTTCCCTGATAGCAACCTGGTTATTTGATACAATGTCGTCAGGTCTCTCTTACCTGCAGCCTGTTCTGCTTCACTTGCCAGTGTTTCGTAGAAGTGTCTTTTGTCTTTGCGTGCACTCTTCTTCACTTCTTTGTCCAGTGTTTTATACATTGTGCTCAGTTCCTCTTGTCGTTGAGCATCCTTGCACTGGTTTATCTTCTGCTTCACCATCCTCCTCTCCTCTATCAGCTTCCAGGTATCCGTCGAGATCCATTCCTTGTCTTCTTTCTTCTTCCTTCCTAATACTGTTGTGCAGGTTTCTTTCCACATAGCTTTCAAAGACTTCCAGTGTTCTTCCACACAGGTTTCTTCAGGGATGTCCCTCGATGTCTCCCATTTTGTCTTGATGGCTGCTTTGAAGATCTCCTTTGTAGTTTCATCCTTCAGTTTCCGAGTGTTGTACTTGAATTGAGGTCTATCACCAGCTTCCTTGAAGGCTTTTAACTTGATTTGGAAGGTTCCTTGCACTAGATAGTGGTCTGAACCTACATCTGCTCCTCTTCTTGACCTTGTGTTAAGTAGACTGCGTCTCCATTTTCTTGAGATTGAGATAAAGTCGATTTGATTTTTAGTGTGTCCATCTGGTGAAGTCCATGTCGCTTTGTGGATATCCTTGTGCCTGAACACACTGCCTCCAATCACCAAATCGTTGAATGCACAGAATTCTGCAAACAATTCTCCATTCTCATTCATTTCACCTAGCGCCTCTCGACCCATGGTTAGTTCTCTTCCCGTGTTGTCCCCTCCCAGTTTGGCATTCATGTCGCCCATTAGAATTTTGATATCGCCAACTGACGTCTTGTCCAGTGTTGATTGAAGTTGTCTGTAGAATTCCTCCTTTTTCTCTTGCTCTGCATTATTTGTAGGTGCATAACATTGTATGATTGTGACCTTTCTTCCTTTTGAGTTGAATCTTGCTGTCATGATCCTGGAGGAGATTGGTTCCCACTGCATGAGAGCCTTCGATGCTCTTGAGGACATCATGATAGCCACTCCCTCAGTGTGCTCGTGGTTGGCGTCTGGGTGACCGGAGTAGATTATTGATTCTCCAGTTGACAGTTTGGAGAGTCCACTCCCATTCCATCTGCTTTCGCAAATCCCAAGCACTTCGATGTTATACCTTCTCATCTCCTTTGCAATCTGGGCTGCCTTACTGGGTTCAAACATCGTGCGGACATTCCATGTCCCCACGTTTACTTTCGCTTTCATCGAGAGAAGACACATCGGCCAATTGGCTTCCCGAAGGCTTTCACCAACTGGCGTCATTTCGCCTCTCCGATTCCAGCGGGGAATAAGTTTGTTTTCATTTTTTATATTTTGTTTGTGCTTTGAAGTTTCTTTAGCGGTTAGATTTGTTTTACGGGGTAGGGTTGCTAGCCCTATGCCCAACCTTCCCTCTTTACCCGGGCTTAGGACCGGCTAGTAACTAGTAAACTAGTTAACCAGGCGAGGTTATGCACTAACAATTATTCTTCCACATGAAATTTGGATTTAGAATTAAAAGAAAAACCTAAGCAAACACTCATTATGTAGGTAAGTTTTAATATAATGCAAGCGTAGTATAGTATAGCAGTAGTGGTATACCGTTGTTGATTGGACCGAATTGGTCGTTCTCTATTGATATATGGGCTCCTGTGCGGACGTCTCGATATTACCTGTGTTTTAATTGTAGTAATGATGGATACTGGCTAGTAGTGGAATCCAGGATGTACATTTCGTCCTATTTGTGACTCGTCATCTGGATGTACCTGCCACCCAGTGAGTGATGTTGTTCTCACTGGGACGAAATGCACATCCTGGATTCCACTGCTAGCCACCAGATATTATTACTATAATCCTAGCGTGTTTAGAAAGTCGGAAACAAGATTTTTCTGATGTTTCGCTGTGTATGTAACAACTATAGCCTGGATGTTTATACGCAAATACTGCTTATTCGGATGAAACTGATTCTTCAGTGGCCTACGAAACTATACCATTGACAACGATCCTTTCTGAAAATAAGCACTAGATTCAAAAAATAAATGGGAGATGGAATGGAATGTTTCAATGTGGAACTCCTTCATAAATAACCCATTTGCCTTGTAAGCGATACACGAAGATATCAATGTATTGTCGACGACACTTCAGCTTTTCATTGAAAAAAAGAAAACAGAATTCAGTTGACAGTCAAAATATTTTAATTCCTAGACAACGAAGCAAACTAATGGAAATGTTGATCCTGGTGAGTATATATATATATATATATATATATAATATATATATATATATATATATATATATGTAGGAGACGGAAAAAAGAGAGAATCAAGACAAGTGGATCAAAAATTTGTCGAGAGAAAAAGAACAAGTTAGTGGATAAGTAGGTACACAGGCAAATAAAAATGACAACAGAAGTTCATTGATAAACAATGGACATTGACACAGAGAAGCAGAGAGAAGTAGAGGAAGTTATTGAATAAACTTCTTAATTAGTGAATTAATCAAGAGGAGGGAGGAGAGAATGAAGGGGAGTGGAAGGAAGACACACAAACACATATATACTCGCCTTACTTTTATTTGCAGTTATTCATTGCCATTTTGTTTTAAAAAACGTGCACATAATAGATATAACAGTTATTAGTATACATATACCATTTTTTCAAACACATCTGTACATATAAGTCACTATTATGATCATTATGGAAGGTTTTTTAATAGATACCCTATGATAATTATCATAATTCTAGGAGCTTCCTTTAAGTGTCCGTCCAATTAGTAGTGATCAAAAAGTATACAAAAAATTAACAATAACCGTGAACAGTCTGTTTATGAAGTTAAAATGACATGTCAATATGATTATTGATACCGTTTTGATTGGCATATCACTGATAAATTGCTTTGTGTGTAATTAGCGAACATGAAGGTTTATTGATTTATCTACTTAAATGAAGAGAATCCTAAACGGCGGATTAATTATTAACAAGAGTATTATTACTATGATCATTAATACTATCAGTAGACTGATCATTAACATATTGTTGTCAAGGTATAATGTGGCAGTATGACCTGTCCCAGTAGCGATATCAGACTACATAAGCATTATTTTCAGCCTTTTAACTTGATGATTTGGATAGGATCTGTACGCTGTTGAGCTACTGATTGGTATAGATGGAAAAAAAACAAGCCACGTTGTTTGTTGATGTAATTCTTTGGTCTAAATTACCATCACTAAGTAATGCAGACACTGTAACCTGAAGCTTTTTCATCCCTTGTTGATATAACTGTTATCAGCCTGAAAAACACTGGTCAGTTCCGAATGTTGATAGAAACTTCTGGTTCCATACATAACACGTTGAATACAGCAATTAACTCAACGACCTTTTTGGATTTTTTAAACCATTTGGTTTAAACCGCCCCAATGACGGCATTCGGTATTGGATTCACTTAAACTTCTGTGATGGATCGGGAGTTCCAGAAAAGGAGATCTTGACTGGAGGCTCAGATAACCATGAGACCGAATCCTTTTTAGGAAGTAGCAAAAGTCTTCCAGTCGAATCCAGTGTCACGTCCTCATAACTTTCTTGCTTCATGAATTATTAAATGTAATTAATGATGCAATTCGCATACTTTTATGGACTAATATCATGTTTGCATTTGATTGTTGGTGTATTTGTTATAAAAAAGGCGATATTCAATGCTTTGGCTCTTACAACATCTGGTGACAGAGATGGCATCCTTTAAAGAAAAGACCCATATAAATTACTTAGGATAGTTTTATTTTCACTGTGGCAGTCAGTGAAAATAATGTCCAGCAAGTTAGATGTCCAGTGCGAGACTGCTTTGCCTGCAGGTAATGTTAGTAGTCAGTACTTTGGGGGAATTAGTTTTGTAACTGTATAGAAATGAGTGTCAGCTGTTATGCCAGAGAAGGGTGCATCCATTCAGAAAAGACAAAATATAATAACCACATAGAATGAATGTTTGCGTATTTATCGAATGTATCTAACTGAAAGACAGGCAGAATCAACGTAGAACCTCGCATACAGACAGATGCATTACGTCAAGTTGCCACAACTCACAGATATATACAAAGAAGAGGTGGACCGAAAAGGAGTGATATCAGAGTAGAAAAGTTGCACAGTAGAATAAACAATCTGATGATAAAGGTTAGTGCCAATATTCAAGCTTTAGATATCACAGATTGAACACATCTGCTCCATTGTCACCGATTTCCAATCATGTAGCCAAGGGTCCTCAACCAATGATTCCTTTCATCCCGGGGACCCTAGCTACATAGTCTACATCTCCCTACATTACAACCAGGCAGTTTGCCATGTCTTGGTCTGGCCACCGTGAACCCTCTTCCAACTTAATCCCCCTTCCCCTTGCTAGCACCGCACATCGAGGTGTGCGGCATGTGCAGCACACATCTACGCCGCCTCAGTCGATAAAGACTCACGGCCTCGGCGATTGACTTGCGCGGTACCCTTAGCCTGACCTAAATATTTCTAGCACAGCGATTCCGCCAAACGCGAGAGTTACTATGAAGACACCCATGGTCAAAACCCTGTGATTGCTTCATGTCTTCTACTTCCAACTGTCATTCCTCACAGCCATATAACAAGGTAGGATAGACTACAGCGCAATTTACTTGTCCTTTGATTGACAGTCGGATATCTGGCTAGTCGGCACGGCAGATAACTCAGGTTGGCGAATGCCAAACAGACCTTCTGTATCCTGGCTGAGATTTCGTCAGCAGCCAGATAATGAAATATATTCCGTCACTTCACTCCCTACCATTAATCTGGGAGTAGTTGCAGATCAGTGCTGGAGCATCATTTTACATTTGACGAGTATGAGACGCCTGCCAAACATACTCAACGAGTTGAAAAGATCCTGCATTTTGTCAGCGTTTTCACCTAACAGGACAATGTCATCTGAAAACTTTCAGTCAAACAGATAACCACCAGGGACTAGATCTATCCCTGAGAAGCCTAAGGTTGTGTATACTAGCACATCTATAAGAAGTTAAATAAGAACGGTGAAAGGGGGCATCCATGGCGGACACCACTACTTGTTGTCACGTGATAACTGTCCTTAAGCCCTTTCATAGTTGCGTGAATTCTCAAGAGATCTTTGACTGGCGTCATATACTTGCTCGATACTCTTTTCGCAGTCAGACACTACTACACCTCATGGTCGACAGAATCAACTGCCACCTTCAGGCCAAGAAATAGTCAGGAATCATCCACTAGTAGATATGCTTGTGCAAGTCTGGTCGACACAACCTCTACCAGGTCTGAAACCTAACTGGTTTCTTTGGGTCTGATGTTCTCCAGCTCCAGTAAGGCGTCAGATAACTATGAATCCTAGCGTCTTGGACATAACATTAGTCAAACTGACTCCCCTATGGTTTTGACAGGAAGACTTCCCTCACTTCTTATAGACTGAGATGATCAGTGAAGTAAGCCAGTCTGATGGCATCACCTATTATTCCCATACACTACCTAGTACCTCCACCAATCTAATCAAAAATTTCCTACCTCCCTTCCTGAAAACTTGAGCTGGGAAATTGTCAGGTCCCGCTTCCTTGCATCATTTCAGGTTCGGTACAGCCACCTTAGCTTCAAGGAGAATCGGAGGACCATTCAAGTTCAGGCTGGATGTTGGGTAACTAAAGCGTTGCAGGGGCACAGTTGGACTGGGCTTCAAAGTGTTCTGCACAACATCCTAGCCCCCCGTCCTGGGAGGTTATCAGCATCCCATCTTTTTTCGGTGGTGGTTTCACTAAATATCATCCTGAATAGACCTAGGTAGTTACTGAGTGTCACCCAACGTTGATGTCTTCTCCCTCTCTCTAGCTTTCTCCACTCACCACTGCTCGCGATCATTTCGAAGACTCTTTGTCACTTACTTTTAGGTCGCTTTCGCTCTTCATTACGGTCAGATTATCCTAAAATCAGTCTTCTCTCGTCATTCAGTTTAGATGGCGTTTCGGAAATCCGAAGGTGTTTGCTAACATTCGTGTGTAGGTTACCAAATGTCTTTACCTCTGTTTCTACAACAGACCTAATATCACTGCAGGATTCCTCAGGACGAGCATTTATGCCAACGTCAGATAAGTCCTTATCTCCATGACCCCTAAATACTTACTTGGAGTCTTCATCTTCCAATCGACTGTAGACAGGCTTCGTTATCACTTGTTTATTGCAACCAGTAAAGGGTAGATATACAGGAGCCATACAAGCGCATGATAGGAGTCTGAACTGGTACTCCAGAAAAAGCGGTAATCCTATGCTGATCTTCTCCAGCAATGTCTCATTCAAAGCAATATGATCTACCTTCGTCCACCTTCCGGTTGACGTCGGCGGACGCCATGGTAGACAGTGCCTCTCCTTATCCTTGAGAAGGTTAGGGCTGGCCGGAGCCAAGTGACTGTCAGGATAAAATTGCGAGAACAGATCACCGCTATCGGTACTTTGGCATGGGATTCCTTAAATACCCCCCAGATGCCTTTCCGTTATCTCAGCTTCCCTACTTGTGTTTTAAAGCCACCTGTCATTATGACTATATCTGAGTGTTGATAATGGACACAGAATGAGTGGTTGGCGAAGGTATGAGGGGCTCAATATCATTATCAGGATGTGAAGGCAAAGAAGGAGACAGAGTTGAGGAGGATAAGTTATGTTCGATTTGGTCTTGTGTACTATTAGAAGCAGGAGGGTGGCTGACACTTCCTGGTTTCCTATACCTTAGAAGGCTAGTTATCTTTGAATTACCTGAAAAAGAAGGGATAGTGAGTGATCGCACAGCCTGAGGAACATCTGCTTGAGGCTGGTCATACATGGCCTTTTTGCAAGTTTGAGGTTTTGATTGTTTGTTTTTGAATCCAACTATGAATCCTTAGCGCAGGCGTCGGTATGGCGTGGGTTGACGAATGTATACTATTTCGGGGGCTGAGCTTTTCTATAGAGAAGGTAGAATTATAGTGTCACTCGTGATCATTCAAGGGAAACATCTTACTGCTGCACATCCTCGTCCAATCAGTAGTATGACTTCGCCCTCAGACCCCTATTTTAATGGTAACTTCTTTCTGTCTAACTACTGTCCAAGAGACTTTTCTGGCATGATGGTAGGTCTAAGTAACAAGCGTTTAACAGGCATAGGTCGTTAGGTCATTGGGATATACGATGATTAAGTGTGACCAGAAAATGACTATCCACAAAGTTTAAACCACTGTTTCAGAGTTGCCAATTCAACTGGCTTCATAAGATCCAGCCAGTAGCCAGAAAGCCAACTGTTACCACTAAATTAAACAATAATTGTATGCGAGGCATTTGAGACATAATATACACTGTTCCCAATGAATGGAAGACGTAAAAAGTTGCTTTCTGCTAACTTTAGAGTATTTATTACAAACAGCATCATCGGAGTAATGATAAGCCGGAGGTTTACAGCCTCTAAGCTTATATATGGTGACTCAATCGAAGTTCTCTGCATGAATTATTCTGCATTGTCAAGTGGTTGAGAAATGTAACGAGCATATTCAACGTGTTAAGTGTGATAGGCATGCAAATTTCATACTGAAATTGGCATGTACAGATTTGACTGCCTATCCTATAGCATATGTACTGAGATCATACTAAGCTGCCTTTCATTCACTCAATCCTATTTAGAGAAATTTCATCCCATTTCATGTTGAGAGTTTGCTCATAGTTTCTGAGGCGTTTCTGAACAGTTTAATGTTACTAAATTTGACATTGTCACCCGACATTATTATCATGTAGAACTACGGTTGAAGTGCTTCCAAGCAAAAACTTGAGGACTAGGAAGTTTCTGTTGACTAGCTAAGAGCTCTTTCTTGATTTTACGAGAGATCTTTCCCGTATATATTGCACCGCAGTTTGAACATTTTGGTTTATAGACATAATTAGGCAGTTAGTCCTAGGGGAATATGTCCGTCGTGTCGAACAAGGTGCTATGTAGCGTCGTCAGTATTCTGTTGGACACTGTGATATCGCATTTATTGAGTAGTCTCCTAAATTCATCAAGGGTGTGTGACCTCTGTGGGATAAACGGTATCCAAAAGTTGTGGAATGTCCTTCGGATGTTGGGGGGGGGGGGTTCGCCACTACATCAATATGAAGAGATCCTATCCCAGTAAAAAGATCTTTCGGTTTAGAAATATATATTAACCGAAATCTGATCAGAGTCTCCAACGATTAAGCCTTCATTACAAGTAGAATAAAATGCAAACTCTGAGGTAAAAGAAACTGTTGTAAGAATTCTTGATGTTCAGCTACAAAATTATAATTTGGATAATGTAATTAGAAGACGTAGATTATCTGAAAAATGTGATGTATTAGCGCTATACACTTCGAACAATCTGATCACACATTTACTGTTAAGGCATTATATATGATCAGATTGTTCGAAATGTATAGCGCTAATACATCACATTTTTCAGATAATCTACGTCTTCTAATTACATTATCCAAATACAAAATTATAACCATTTTCAATGCAACACTCAACAACGTTTACAGTGGACATAGTTACTTTTAACAACACTACTTGAGACGGTTACTTCTGTCATACGGGTTGCAATGATTTGGTTGTTATGTTTACCGTATCCATGAGCAAATAATGATAGCTCTGTTTGACTGCGTGCAAATATTTTATAGGGAGTATATCTTCAATATTTTCTATATGAAGTGTAAAATATTCGAAATGTCACTCCTAGATATTTTGGATTCCTATTGGTTCATGTTTTTTTCTTAGTTCATTATGTATTCACAGAATTACTCTGTAACGAAACATCTATCTAGATTATACGACATCTATGAACACATACCTTATCTCTTTTTGCCTAAATTGGTACGCAAGTAATTACTGGTGTCGGCTGGGAGTGGTAGTATGTTCTTACCTCCGTTAAATGATCATTTTCATCCTGTATTCACTCACTGATGTTTGTTTTTTGTACAGAGTGTGGCATACATTAGTAAACTTAGATGCAATTCCTTATTTTTAACTTTGTAAACTATTCACAATGGATTGGAAACGTTTTTTTAAAAGACCAATGCAGCTTAAACAGTTTTAAATATGTGTAGAAGCATTTCCTGAATAACTGATGATCGCTTAGTTTCCAGTTGTCAGCAGAATTTCCACTGTAATAATAATAATAATAATAATAATAATCGCTTTATTCCAAAACAATATGTTATACAGTATGGAATTACTAGCATACAGTACTTCAACAAATCCCCTTCCTGTAAAATATTTTTAAAAGAAATTATTATCTTATCAGAATGGTGTTAATAATAA
>OX104134.1:92365072-92408054 GCA_944470555.2 Heterobilharzia americana
CACACTGTAAACTCGATGGATAGACTTCAGTCAGTATTCAGCACTAAGGACTAGACAGCTACATTGGTTAGCCACTGTTGACCTATTCATATCCACTATCCAGTCTTGCATATGGTCGGTTGTGGCTTGAATGGCTTATTGGTGAAGTTTCTGAATTCAGCACTGATTGAAAGCAGGTCCGAAGCACTAGGCGGACACCAGCTCCCCTGTGGTTGTAGATACTTCTAATTGACGAATGCCGACGAGTAATAAACCTAGATCTGATATCGAAATTACTCGGTCTGTCATGAGTACGCAATTCCAGCAATTTTACTTGTACAGTATAAATCGAAATACGAAGTAAAATTCATTCATATTTCGGTTCTGATAAGGCGGAGGAAATATTCGGTACTTCAGAAGTTAGGAGCTCTTCAATGACTGGAAGACCTAATAACTCACTGGAACATCGAGTTAAGCTTTGTCTTTTACACTTTTTGGTTTGAACAGTTTTAACTTTTGAAGAAACCTGTGTGGTTTTCAAGAAGTTAGAATATTTCTGATCATCATGTATGTGCAAACCTTTTCTGGGTGTAGTTCACCACAAAATCTCTTGTGCATTTCACACCACCGCTTTACCCGAATGTAAAAACTAATGCAAACCAAATAATGTGTAGAAAAGGAGAGAAAAAAGCAAATATTTATTACTGCTTAATTCAGTTGGTGGCTAGTAATCGAATCCAGGACTTACATTTCTTCCTAGTTAAGGCTTGTCAGCTGGATTCACGTACATCCTAGTAAGTGAAAATTGTGCTTTGAAGAGGGAATTAAAATGAAATTGTTCAGTTTCGAACACTGGCAGTACGAAATTGGCTCCTCACAAAAGTTAGTTGACAAGTCAGGTCAGAAAGAAAGAAAGAAGGGGTTAAGTACAGCACAGTTTGCCTTTAGATGGGATGAAATTATCGGAGGAACCAATCACAAACTGAGTACTGAACTGGAAAAAGTAATCCAATGGTCAAGATTCTATGTGGCAGACCAACTGTTCATTGAGACAAACGAAGGTGGAGAAGTTTTAATAGAGATGATGTCGACGTATCAGAATCGTTCAAAGTGATCAATAGAGAAGTGGAACCCAGTCTTCTGTAGTTTACTGAAGCGGTCACGATTGAAACAAGACCTTCGTAATCAGAGAGGTATAGTTGACAATCAAGCTTTGGTCTGACAACTTTCATTTTCAGAGCTATTCAAAACAAATTTCATAATTGCATGTCCCTACTTTTTTTTCATCTTCTCCACCTTTCTATTTTAAGACTCATTCTTGTCATTTGAGTTGTATTCATCTTATAACTCAATCAATTAAGAATCTGTTAACCTTTTGCTACGCAAATGTAATCGGTTATGTTACTTTTCTTATCATTTCGAGAATAACGTTGTTTGCAACCCCCTCCTAACTTCTGCCATCTCTACAGTATTCATTTTGCCGTTGTATTTGAGTAATCTTCATAGTTTTAGCTAATTCCATCAGCTTTGATCAGTCTACATCTAGATAATCTTCCATCTAAATTACAAAATCCTTGTGAAATTTATGAAAATATGTTTATTAGCTGCTAAGTAGCTGACAAAAATCCAGGAAATAAACGCATTCAAATTTGGTTACTTATATTCTGCTTAATGTATTCAACTACGTGAATAGAAAGAAATGTCAGAACCACCCAAAACAGTTAACCAAATTCGGCTGGTTTGAACAGCTCGGTTCTGTGAGCTGAATTTGTTTAGGAACACTGTAAATGAGCTCAATCTCAAACCAATGAAACACTTTTTCTGCATTTAGATCACTCTGATCTGTCCAGAGAAGTCTGCAAATCAGCGTGGATTGTTCCTTACTGATCACATCGTTCATCAGTATATTTTGAACTTTTTTCCTCCTGTTTATCTGATTCATACTCATACTGCTTTCATAAAATGCCTTTCAACTTGACTTTCATTTCTATCAGTCGTCTAGAATTTTGTGTTTTGTGGACAGTGATAATTATAGGTTAATTTATTGGTGCGGCCATTATTCCCAGTGGTTATGCGAAGTGGCGGCGATGATCACATTCCTAAATCTAAACTGGAATACTGCAACACACTGTTAAGTAGACTGTCCACATGTGTCCATATGTAGATATATACTAAGTTCTATAGTATAGATGGAGGGATGAAACATATGCTTATTCTTATTTGTATTAATTGTACATTCAGGATGAGATAATTTAGGCTAAAAAATGAAGTAATTCACATTTCCTAGTAAATGTTCTCCATCTATTATTTTATTTGTGAGATAAATCCACCATTCAAGAAGTTCCAATAGAAAACGTGTTGAGATTATATTTAAGCAGTCAAAAATCTGTTCATTTATGTAAACTGCTAACCTGCAATGTGGAATCGGTAAATGATTTACAGATTTTAGTTGGTTGGAGTCAATCGGCAGGAGGCCCTGCACCTGCCACTGGCGTATCTTTATCCTCAATGGAGCTGATCTCTCTTATGATATTCAAACCCGAATTACCCAGCGTTGCAGTCAGTGACGTTGCCACTGAGATATTCAGGCTTCGACTGACCTCCTGTTGGACTGGATTATATATATATATATATATATATATATATATATATATATATATATATATATATATATATATATATATATATATATATATATATATATATATATTGCTCACTGGAAAGCAACCAATCTCATGCTGTCAGATCCTGAGTGCTTACAGAATTCTATCGACCCTTTGGCACCATAGATTTTCTTATGGTGAGCTTCCTAGATTGCTGGGAAAACTGGAAAACAATCGATAGAATTCGATCAGCACTCAATGCTAGACAGCAGGAAATTACTTGCTCTTCGGTGACTAATCAATGAATTTACAGATTGTTCATTTGTATTTTGGTATACTAATTGGCCTAGATTATCTGGTTACATATAATTATTGTTCTAAAGAATTAGTGTATGGGAGGTGAATTTACCCGCGAATACTGCTGATGAAATCAGATGTACGTCAGTGAAATAGGTACCCAGTGCGAAAATGACTTTCACTTGTTTAGTGAAATCTGTAGGTCTTTAGGAGTGCTTCCTAACTGTTTGTGTTGTTTAGTGGTACATCTCATGTCTATCCTTGTTATCGTGAAATCAATAAGTTTACTTTTGTGTGCTTGTCACTACACTGCGTTATATCTAAAAAAGAATCTAGCTGCCACCTTTTAGGGTCTGTGTGTTTGAACGAATTCGCCATACTCTTTGTATTCTGCAGATAATGAAGACCAGTGAAAGAATAATAGGCAGTACCATTTTATAGGTTGCACGCAAGTGATGTAGAAATCAATCGCATATAGTATTTCTTCTTTTCTGTAAAATCATAAGTACTTCTGTTGTTATCCGTTTAAGTATGAATGAAGTCATTGAAAGAACTGCTTTGTTGAAAAGCACTTAGTTAGTTACTTGTGATCCCATGCGAGTCAGAAACCCTGTATAGTGGAATGATCAAATTAGAGAATTATCCAGTATTTATCTTCAAATACAAGTGATAGGAAATCGCTGTGTAAGTACTAAGATGGATCCATATCATTTGGGAACAAAGTTAGATGATTGTTGTTTCTCGAGAAATTTGTCTCTTTTTAGCTACTTTTACCTACTTTTAACACCGAAAGTCATTTTATAATGTGTCTATACCTGAAATTCCTACCTGTGTGGTGATTAACACTTCCTTTCGCACTACTTGAGAACGTTTTCATTTGCCTAAATGAATTCTGCTATTTTTTATGGGGATTAATATGATAACCTCGCCTGGTTAACTAGTTTACTAGTTACTAGCCGGTCCTAAGCCCGGGTAAAGAGGGAAGGTTGGGCATAGGGCTAGCAACCCTACCCCGTAAAACAAATCTAACCGCTAAAGAAACTTCAAAGCACAAACAAAATATAAAAAATGAAAACAAACTTATTCCCCGCTGGAATCGGAGAGGCGAAATGACGCCAGTTGGTGAAAGCCTTCGGGAAGCCAATTGGCCGATGTGTCTTCTCTCGATGAAAGCGAAAGTAAACGTGGGGACATGGAATGTCCGCACGATGTTTGAACCCAGTAAGGCAGCCCAGATTGCAAAGGAGATGAGAAGGTATAACATCGAAGTGCTTGGGATTTGCGAAAGCAGATGGAATGGGAGTGGACTCTCCAAACTGTCAACTGGAGAATCAATAATCTACTCCGGTCACCCAGACGCCAACCACGAGCACACTGAGGGAGTGGCTATCATGATGTCCTCAAGAGCATCGAAGGCTCTCATGCAGTGGGAACCAATCTCCTCCAGGATCATGACAGCAAGATTCAACTCAAAAGGAAGAAAGGTCACAATCATACAATGTTATGCACCTACAAATAATGCAGAGCAAGAGAAAAAGGAGGAATTCTACAGACAACTTCAATCAACACTGGACAAGACGTCAGTTGGCGATATCAAAATTCTGATGGGCGACATGAATGCCAAACTGGGAGGGGACAACACGGGAAGAGAACTAACCATGGGTCGAGAGGCACTAGGTGAAATGAATGAGAATGGAGAATTGTTTGCAGAATTCTGCGCATTCAACGATTTGGTGATTGGAGGCAGTGTGTTCAGGCACAAAGATATCCACAAAGCGACATGGATTTCACCAGATGGACACACTAAAAATCAAATCGACTTTATCTCAATCTCAAGAAAATGGAGACGCAGTCTACTTAACACGAGGTCAAGAAGAGGAGCAGATGTAGGTTCAGACCACTACCTAGTGCAAGGAACCTTCCAAATCAAGTTAAAAGCCTTCAAGGAAGCTGGTGATAGACCTCAATTCAAGTACAACACTCGGAAACTGAAGGATGAAACTACAAAGGAGATCTTCAAGGCAGCCATCAAGACAAAATGGGAGACATCGAGCAACATCCCTGAAGAAACCTGTGTGGAAGAACATTGGAAGTCTTTGAAAGCTATGTGGAAAGAAACCTGCACAACAGTATTAGGAAGGAAGAAGGTGGAAGACAAGGAATGGATCTCGACGGATACCTGGAAGCTGATAGAGGAGAGGAGGATGGTGAAGCGGAAGATAAACCAGTGCAAGGATGCTCAACGACAAGAGGAACTGAGCACAATGTATAAAACACTGGACAAAGAAGTGAAGAAGAGTGCACGCAACGACAAAAGACACTTCTACGAAACACTGGCAAGTGAAGCAGAACAGGCTGCAGGTAAGAGAGACCTGACGACATTGTATCAAATAACCAGGTTGCTATCAGGGAAGAGACCAACACAGATGAAACCAATAAAAGATGAAGAAGGAAATTTAATTACAAAAGAAGAGAAACAGAGGAAACGATGGGCCGACCACTTCAAGAAGCTCTTGAATCGACCACCACCTGCACTTCGTCCAGAAATACCACCTGCAGCCGCTGAACTACAAGTGAACATTAATCCCCCAACGAAAATGGAAGTCCTGAACGCCATAAAGCTACTGAAATGTGGGAAAGCAGCAGGACCAGATGGAATACCGCCAGAAGCACTGAAAACAGATGCAGAGACAACAGCGGCCATGCTCACACCACTATTGCAGAAGGTGTGGAAGGAAGAGAAGGTACCTGACGATTGGAAGAAGGGTTACCTTGTCAAACTGCCGAAGAAGGGAGACCTCAGTGCTTGCAAGAACTGGCGCGGAATCACTCTCCTGTCCACCCCAAGTAAAATATTAAGCCGCATCATCCTGGAGAGGCTAAGGGATGCACTGGATTCAAAACTACGACCGGAACAGGCAGGCTTCAGGAAGTACAAATCATGTGCAGACCAAATTGCAACGCTTCGTATCATCATAGAACAGAGCATAGAATGGCAATCACCTCTCCACCTCAACTTCATCGACTTTGAGAAGGCCTTTGACAGCGTCGACCGAGAGGTAATTTGGAAGCTGCTTCATACTACGGAGTACCGCAAACCTTTATCCGCCTCATTCAACAACTATATGAAGATGCCACATGCCAAGTAATCCACAATGGGAAGCTCAGTGATGCCTTTGAAGTGAAGACAGGAGTGAAACAAGGTTGCCTACTATCCCCCATGATATTCCTTATTGTGGTGGACTGGATCATGCAGCAAACAGTAGGCAGCGAGAAGAGGGGGATACACTGGACGACGGAAAAGAACCTAGAAGACTTGGATTTCGCCGATGACTTATGCCTAATGTCACATAAACTTGAAGATCTGCAGGCAAAAACTAACAAGTTGATAGAAGAGGCAGCGAAGACGGGACTTCAGGTGAATATAGAGAAGACAGAAGTGATGAAGATACCGCACCACCACCATCAACAACAACAACAAACTCCAATCACCGTCAACGGGAGAAACTTAAAGGAAGTAACCTCCTTCACTTATCTAGGAAGCACTGTTTCAACTACAGGCGGGACGGACGAGGACGTCAAAGTCAGAATCGGAAAAGCAAGACAGGCATTCATTAGCCTGAAACCAGTGTGGAGATCTTCTGCACTCAGCATGCGGAACAAGATACGGATTTTCAACACCAACGTCAAGTCAGTGCTCTTGTATGGCTCAGAGACTTGGCGCGTCACGAAAGGTATTTCCAATAAACTACAGACATTCATCAACAACTGCTTACGCTCGCTGCTGAAGATCAGATGGCCAGAAAAAATAAGCAACAAGGAACTCTGGGAACGAACCAACCAAGAACCTATCACGCAACAAATATGCAGGAAGAAGTGGAGATGGATTGGCCATGCACTGAGAAGGCCGACTGAGGACATCACGCGTCAGGCCCTCGAGTGGAATCCCCATGGGAAGCGACGAGTTGGACGTCCAAGGGTGACATGGAGGAGGTCGTGCGAGCAGGAAATGAGAGCTTCTGGGCTGTCGTGGGACCAGGTTCAAAAGATCTCAGAGAACAGAGGTCACTGGAGGCGTGCTACTGAAGCCCTATGTTCCACTAGGAACCCAAGGGACTAATAATATAATATAATAATATGATAAGGTTTTATGTTTTCGTTCACATTGCACTTTGAGTAATATGAGAGATCTATTCACTGAGGTACTACTAACTATCTAGACCACATCAAATCTAGATGATGTACTCCAACACGACTGACTACTTGACTGCTACATGTATTAAGTGTTGTTACAGGATGCAGTATAAAACTATTCATGCATATTACTGCCATAGTGAGCTACTCAACTGAGAATTTATCCCTAATCAAACTCTCTTATCACCTGTTGGTTTGTCTTGAAGCAATGTAGCACTAAGCTTTGCAAATACATAGATATTTTAAGTCACACTAACCACAAACTATGCATAATTAGCTATACAGTGTTACAAACTGATACCAGTGGACCTTTCTGCAATCTGCAACCGACTGGGTAACCATCACGCGATGAACTCAGTCAAATTTCTGTAATCTCGTTATGTCAAAAGCTGACTGCAATGTGCAATGTGATATTATCAGACAGTGAAACAGAATGAAATAACTCGATTGCAAATCTAGCAGGTAGAAATTGAGTAGGTACATAGTGATTTTGACCTGATGGACCAAAAGTATTTACAAAGCATCATATGTTATACTTTTTGAATAGCATTCTACCCTTTTTCTATTTTTCGACAAGTCATTCATATTAATATCATGAGAACACGATCAACAACACTTACTCAAAGGAAGTGAAAAATAGGCAACCTCGAAAATTGTTTCTCATGTGTCTGACTTGCTTCCTGAACGCCTGATATACTACAGCCCTAATGAATACATCCTGATCAGTACTTTTCTTTATGAAATAAATAAACAGTATTTTCAAATACACATGACTTAATGTTATTGCATATCTATTTTTTCTTAAGGTTAGTTTTACTGGAATATTTCGGAAAAAGAGGTTAGATTCACTAGTTTTGCTGATTAACACCTAGTTTGCAATACAACTCACCATATTCGTCATAACCATATTCGCAACTGTACACTGAATAAAAGGGCTTTCTACGTCTTAATCTGTCTTTTCTACTATACACTTAGAATTTAACAAGAATTATCTGGTAATGAATAAACCTTTCGAATTTCAGCTTGTTGCTTTGGGGGGTTCACTTTCCATCTCGTCACTACTTTCCTGAGAAGTATGACCATCTAAGGTTACCTATTGGCTAAGGTACTCAACTTTCTTTCGTTCAGTGACGTGATTATTTTTGCGTAATAATTCAGCTGTTAAAACTCTAAGCGGAAAAAGACCTTCAGTATATAGTCTCAGCACGCCATAAATATATACGGAGTTAAGATTTTTAACCAAAGGACTCCAGTATTACAACCATCTGCCTTTCACTTCTGTAGTCAGTGGTTTATGCCAAAAGCATTAAGCTATCGGTTTTTAATAAGTGAGAATGGACACCAACTTGAGCAAATAAAATCGGATAGAAACTTAACAGCAAGCGGTTTGAAAAGTCTGAGGGTGTACCTGTCATGTAATTAAAGATTTGTATCACCAGAATATCGATTCCACTGTAGGATAAACACGAATTCTAAAAACTCATCAATGAGGAAAATAAGACAGAACTGGTTGAATGATGAACTGCTACAGTTGTAAGAAGTTCAAAAATGATGACTTGATGAGCGAATTAGAGACCCAATACGTTACATCAATAGCTTCAAAATAACTACGACCAAATGCGTTACTTAGATTATATGAAAGTGACTTTATTCGCTCAGTACCTAACATTTTTCAGTTTTTGTATGATTCGACTGTGAAATATTTTGTTCCACTCCCAGGGGTTGCCAGAAGACGAAACTATGTTCACTGTTTCGGTGTGACTCTGGAATTATTCAGCTGAATATAAGATTCAGGTGTGACAAACAAACATATACTGCTGTGTGATGATGTTGTTCTACTTTTCACAACTTTTACTGATACAGAAACTGCGATCTATTCAAAGTGCAACAAATAGATAAGATCTTTACTAGACTCACAACTAGTGAATTGTTTCATAATTAACCTGGAAAATGACTGTCTGAATTAAAAGATCAACAATTTTCTGTTGTCTGCCAACTATATAGATAAAACTTTAATTATCCATGGTAAGAAGCTGAATTGCAGAGATAGACTTTAAATGTTGAATGGCTATCATTCAAAGCATAAAGTTACACCTATGATGAAAACAGTATTAAAAGTGACCTTTTTAGTGTGAGAACAACAGGATGAATTAAATGAATGAAATAGTTACCCCTGAATCATCGGAAGAATTTGGCCATATCAGTATCCACTTCAGTTCGGTGTATCTGAGAAGTTGTGGTAGTTTACGATTATGGTTTAGAGGTGGTAGTTTTGGTACATAATAAAGAGGTAATTATATCTGGTAATTATAACCTTCTAGCATAGACTTAAAAAGCTAAATATCACAAGGTTGAAAAATTGTATAGTTTGCAAAAATGAGCTCATATGTGAGGTAGGTTCATAAACTAACTACTGTGTGGGTCTTGTTTATTTAATTTTTTGTCCGGGTTTATCTTTTAAAATCACTTTTAGAAGATTCAAAACAACCTTATTTAAACTTTGCGAAATCAAATTATCAGTTTCTGTTAGCTCATTGGTGTGTTTTATGTATGTCTTGACATTCCCAGTATTTTCATTGTGAAGTTACTTCTGTGGCAAAAAAATGAACAACAAGAATGCACGATTCAGATGAACCTTTAAACAAGAGGTGGTTTTCTTAATCCAGCAACATGTTGAATAATATTCTGATATGTGAAAGGTGGCAGCTAAGTTGGAGTTTCAGTGGAAAAATCAACACTCAGGTTCACGTACATCCAACTTTTGAAACGTGTGTCCCAGATTCCATGGCATTGTACTACAAGACAAATAGTACATTCGTTCTGTCCTAGTCATTATGTTTCATGGAAAATCGCCAATTACATTACATAATATGATGACACTTTAGTATTGGTATACAAATATGTGATTACCCGAGCGAATATCTTCAACATTTGTGGTGTAAGCTACTTTCAACGTTTTTTAGTTCATCTATCTCTTTTTTTGCCAGAACGACTGAAGACAAATTTTGATTATGATAAGCATAATTTATGAGGTAAAATACTGACAAATTTTATGAAAGAGGTGACTAAATTTATCTCCCCATTCATTTTTCGATATCACTAGTTGTTATACACTTTACAAACTTCGATTATCGCACGAATGCACAGACAAAATGAATACACTCACTTGATCAGTTATCCATCTAAAAAAAAGTGCATCATTCTCTTTGTGTCTGTATGTATTTGACTACAGGAGATAGAAAGATTATCACGTAGTTTCACTAGAGCTCTGCACTATTTTTCTTTCCTAAACTTGTATTGCTATACATTTACGTACAATCGCGCGTAACCTCAGCGGAGGTATAAAATCCATACACACGTATGTGGATACACAATACGAGAAAGAAAACAAGGAACAAAAAGTATCGGGCTTCTATCTTAATCTTTTTTCGTAATATTCTTTAGAAAAGGATTTTTTTATATAGAAAATTGGAATTCCTTATCACTTGAAAAATTCTCTGATTGTATCCTGGCAATAATGAGAACAAGATAGCAATAAGGGGAAAGGAAGGAAGAAAATATACTAGTCTAGATAGAGAGACAAACTTGTTGAAAAAAAGCAAGAAAAATTATTAACCTTAGCAACTTGAACGTCAGTTTGAATTCAATGATAACACAATACAGACATAACAACACTTGCCGCTAGGCAAATTTATTAATGCTCTTAACTAGTTTGTACTTTGGAGAAAGAAATATTCTCACCTCTAAGAAATGATATGAATAATGCAATAATAATGAAAATCACGAAATCATAGTGACCGCAGAACGATTAGAAGCACTAGACAGTTATTGAGGTCTGTTTGACAACTGTTCAGAGGAGAAAAAGATTAATTTCTTGCTGAATTGACGACAGTTTTTTTTTCTCTGAAAAGTTTAACATCTATTCAATGTACTGAATTTCAGTTCAGTGGTCCAGATATTTTCCAATCTCATTATTTTTACTACAGAGCACAATCTTCATCCACCATCACTAGTCAGTATTCACCTTTACTTCCTGGTAACTTTAATTTAAAAGGGATGTAAATGAGTTGTAACTTAATCTCTCTGAATGGATGGATAGATGGAAGTCTCGAAACTTTAATTTGAAGTCATAAACCATTCGGTCAACAAATTAGAAGGTTAGAATTGATAATTACTTTTAAAATCACCAGTTGTACACTATTTGAGTACATACTATGTTACAAATTGAATGAGTCAAAAGAACGAGGTGTGTTGATATCCAAATGAAAGGATACTCAGTGTAAGATTTGAGTCCACTCGGTTTGATATCGTATGAAGTTATCAATACACTTTTATGAAAGCAAAACAATCACATAGTGCCTTATCGAACCTTAAATGGTTCTTCAGCTTAAGGATTAAACTCTAAATTTTAATTATGACATGCACTAACTTTCCGCACAGACCGAAAGAAGATCCAAGGTCAGTTTGAACATCTTTTTATTCAGGCATGATGAAGGTAGTCAGGAGAAAACCTAGGTCACAGTACATTTCGAAACATTGGCCTCCGACAGCACGCCTCACCGATTATGTTTCGGTTTAATTTCTGTCAGTAGGTAAAGTAGTGAACTGTTAAACTGTAGATCAGTTCTTTGATAACTTTTATTGTTTATTGTTTCTTTTAAATTTAGGCAATTCAGACGGCCGCTTCCACAGAGAGTATTTTATTATCACACAGTGATATAAAGAAAACAGTAACTGAAAACTGGGGACTAGTGGGTACTATTCAAAATGAAACTTTTAAACACGAGATTACCGGTGCAAGACATATATGTGAGGTAGAATAAACAGTTGCATAGTCATCTGTAGACTTTGTGGTTAAAACAAATCTGTGTAATCACTGTCACAAATCCCTGAAGTGATAACTTCATAAAGTTGAAGAAATTAAAAGGAAAGGGGAACAACTGCCAGCAGCAAACCAATGGCTATCAGATTACTGGATGATCTGGGTAAACTGATGAAAGGGGTTGAAAAACATTCTATATTGGTAATCTACGAATGAGTCTTATTTTTCAAACAATGATATAAGCCCGTGAGAAGGACAAACGGGCACTGTGGGCTGATTCAGTGCGTATATATGATACACCTTTTCTGATAGTAGACAAATTCCCAGAGGAAAACTGTTTGACGCCTATAGGAGCATCGTCCGATTTCACTCAACAGCGTTGAATGCAGATCAGTCAACAGCTATATTCTACAATATTTATTCGATACTGGACACATAATTTGGAAGGATATATTGAATATAGTGAGTAGGTGCAGATAAATGTTTATTTTGTCTTTGTAAAACTTTATTAATTCATAATTGGGAGACAGAACTGTATATTCGAAAGCGAAATCTCCTTCTCTTTCTGGCATTATAAACTTTTAAATCGAAATAATTCTTTTTTGTTATAACATTTAGTTGCCAGGTAACTTTTTAACTCAAACAGTGATTTCTCATTTCAAATCAGAACAGTTTGGTTTAAATACAAATCTGACCATTTGGAAGTTAGTTATTGACCTCATACTTACGGGAATTTTATGCAAAGAGACGGGTGGTTAGGAGTTCACGTAGACAGTATACCTTGAATTTACGAAGTTAAGTAATTCGAAACAGAATGAATATTAGTATAAGGGTTTTTATATGATACCGTCGTTGATTGGACCGAATTGATCGGTCTCTATTAGCATATGGGCTCTTGTGTGAATGCCTCGATATTGCCAGCAATCTAATTATGTTAATGATGGATTGTGGCTAGCAGTGGAATCCAGGATGCGCATTTCGTCCCGTTTGAGACTCGGTGGGAACAATATCACTCACTGGGAAGCAGATACATCCAGCTGATGAGTCCCAAATACGATGAAATGCTCATCATGGATTCCACTGCTAGCCACGATTTATCATTAACAGAATGAATGTTACATCAAAATTCATCATTTGACAACCTTTTCATTTCATAACTTATTTCAATGCGTTTACAAAAGCTATTACTTATCTTTTGGAGGTTTGTTTCATTGTTCGAAACTAAGTGATCGAGGTAAATCCAGGGGTTGACTTCCAAAGTGATAGATTCGTAACTATGATTTTGCAGGGTGAGGAAAAAGCTTTTGGTAAAAGTTCAAATATCACAGGAAATCTACACGCAGTTTAGTGCATGAACAAGTATATAACATTAATTATATTCGAATTACATAGATAGGTTATCCCCAGTTTGACTGAGAAAGAGAGAATACCTACGACACATATTATGTCAATTTGAGCGGAAAAAGTGTTAATTACCCAGTGGTCACTTCTTTGTGATATGGTTTGTGAATTAAAGATACAAACTAAGAATATTTCAAAGTATCTAGTTGTAGTGTTTAAGAGTGAACTCACTAACCTTCTTCCGTTTGTTGTATCCAAATATAGATAATTTGATACTGCTTTCAACTTAATTCTGGTATTATTTCTTTGGCAGCGGGATTTGAGTCGTATCTTAACCCAACTTGGGCTAAATTATTCCAAGAGGTGTGCAGCTGATAGGCTGCATTTCCTGGATTCCACCATTGTTAGGCTCTAAATGTTACCAAAGAAAGTGTATGTTAGAATTATGTAAGTGTGAACACTTACCTGACTAAATGTAAGCATGACTGATTACGTATTGAAAGCAATAAGTATACGACTACACTGTTTCTTGATACAAAATGGTCCTTAACTAAACTTCTAAGTCATATGACCCTGATTCTCTGAGTGATATCAGTTCCTTACAGTGTCTAGATAAGTTTTCAGAATGAGTGTCTGTCTATGAATTTTCCTCTTGCTGTTTGCTTCTAATCATTTGAACCCAAAAAGTCTACGACGACCGTCTCCTATGGCATCTCAAAGCCGATTGCCAGATATTAAACCAGGATAAAGCATTAGGAATCCAGTAACTACTCTACTTTTCGTCCAATCCTTAATGAGTATGATAAGCCTTTTCCCGTGTAATTCATTAAGCGACAACCTTTCCCAATGAGTCATACAATTCGGCATAAGAAATTATAAAAGCACTAGACACGCTTTTCACCGTATTCACATAAGGTATTCATAAGGTTTAATTAGATGAACACAAATTGAAATACTGGTTATTAGCATAGTGATAGTAGGTTACAATATCCTTAATATGCTGTTACGGAAATACATTTGTAAAATCCCAGTGAAGTAGAAAAATAAGTTTCTGTCGTTTGGCAACCTCATGGAAGTAGCTTCTTCAGAGAATGAAGCCTCTACAGGTTATCTCACGTTTAATTAGTAAGAGTGTGATAACTTGTACAGGCTTTATTATCTAAAGAAGCAGCTTCCATGAGGTCGCCAAACGTCAGAAACTTATTTTTCTACCTCACTGGGATTTTACAAATACATTTCCCTTGTATTCAACTCTATCAGGTCAAATTTTGATCCTCCAGACTATAAAATCTCTAACATTTGTTCACATTTCTTCGATGAAGTCGATCACATTTATGGGTAACTAGATTATTTTGTTTGTTTGGAAATGGCTAGTGATTGAATCCAAGATGTGCATTCCCTCTAATTTGGGACGTGTTAGCTGAACGTAGCCACATCTCATTGAGTGATAGTGTTTCCACTTAGACTCAAAACCAGCACCCATCGCTTCAAACATCACAGCGTTGTCCTATGAGTTACTGAATCACAACTAGGCATATCTTGCGTAACGGGTGTCATTTGTTATTTGTTGATAATTTTAGTTTCCGGTCTATTAAAATGCTGAAATGAATTGATTGATCACCATTTTTTTATGGTCCCCTTGGAGAGATCCTTCGATATTGCCTCAGGTTTCATTCTAATTTTATGTGCTAGGATGAAATAATCTTCCTGGATTCCATAGCTGCTCACCAGCAAGGAAACAACATCAAAATGGAACTTTAAACAATATTGACGCATCCGTTCACTGACCCCTCATGCCAAGAGTGACCAAATAGTTCGTGTCAACATTACAAACTGGGAACTACAGGCATCAATAAATGCTCTTGAAACGGTTAACATTACACATTTACGACGGTTTCTAGCAATCTTTCTCGAACCAAGTTACTAATGAGCATTGGATGGCTGTTTGAAACTAACTTCAAGGCAATTTATATCACCATTCAACATCAGTTATAGAGCCACTGTCCTTAGAGAATTGGTGAATAGCTTCTTCATCTTGGTGTAAGGTACTTAGTTAGTAGACGCCTGTAGTTTGACGGGGAATGAAGTCAAGGACTACCTAGTCTTTAGGTGAGCACAAATGTAATGGTCAACGTCTTTGTATGTTGTGATTTATGAAATGAACTATAACTTAACTTTAAAATTACAAAACTAGGTAGTCATGATTATTTGCACTACCAGGAGAATGAAAAGAAATTAACTACAACCAAGGATGGTAAGTGAAAATTTTTTTACTCAGTAATGTAGCAGCTACCTTTATCAGCCTCATTCAACAACTATATGAAGACACCACACGCCGGCCAAGTAATTCACAATGGAAAGCTCAGTGATGCTTCTGAAGTGAAGTGAAGACAGGAGTGAAACAAGGTTGCCACCTACTATCACCCATGATATTCCTGATTGTGGTTGACTGGACTGGACTGGACTGGATCATGCAGCAAACAGTGGGAGCTGTGAGAAGAAGGGAAACACTGGCTGGACTGCAGAAAACAACCTAGAAGATCTGGCTTTCGCCACCGATGACTTGTGTCTGATGTCACACAAACTTGAAGATCTACAGGCGAAAACTAACAAGTTGGCAGAAGAGTCAGGGCAGTGAAGGGAGATGGACTTCAAGTGAATATAGAGAAGACAGAGGTGATGAAGATACCACACCAACAACTCCAACAACAGCAACAACAACAAGAAATTCCAATCACCATGAACGGGAGAAACTTAAAGGAAGCAGCCTTCTTCACCTATCTAGGTAGCACTGTTTCAACTACAGGTGGCGGCACAGACGAGGATGTCAAAGTCAGTCAGGATCGAAAGGCAAGAGAGGCGTTCATTAACCTGAAACCAGTGTGGAGATCTTCTGCACTCAGCATAAACAACAACATCCGGATTTTCACACCAACGTCAAGTCAGTGCTCCTGTATGTTTGAGAGACTTGGTGTGTTACGAAAGGGATTTCCAACAAGCTACAGACATCCATCAACAACCGCCTACGCTGGCTCCTTACTGAAGATCAGATGGCCAGAATAATGAGAATAAGCAACAAGGAACTCTGACTGGACAACGAACCAACCAAGAAGGTATCGCTCAACAACTATGCAGTGGAAGGAAGTGGAGATGGATTGGGCATACACCGAGTAGGCCGAGTGGGGACATCACACGTCAGGCCCTCGAGTGGAACCCTGATGGGAAGCGACGAGTTGGGCGAGGGTGTCCGAGGTGAGGGTGACATGGAGGAGATCGTGCGAGGAGGAAATGATAACTTGTGGGCAGTCGTGGAGCCAGGTTGAAAAGATTTCAGAGAAGAGAGTGGAATGTAGACATGCTACTGAAGCCCTATGTTCCATTAGGAACCCAAAGGATTTGTACTTCCTGAAGCTAGCCAGTCTGCCTGTTCCGGTCGTAGTTTCGAATCCAGTGCATCCTTTAATCTCTCCAGAGTGATGCGGCTTAATATTTTGCTTGCATTGGGTGGACAGGAGAGTGATTCCACGCCAGTTCTTGCAAGCACTGAGGTCTCCCTTCTTCGGGAGTTTGACAAGGTAACCCTTCTTCCAATCGACAGGCAGGTACCTTCTCTTCCTTCCACACCTTCTGCAATAGTGGTGTGGTGTGAGCATATCCGCTGTTGTCTCTGCGTCTGCTCTCAGTGCTTCTGGCAAGATCCCAGCTGGTCCTGCTACTTTCCCACATTTCAGTAGCTTTATGGCACTCAAGACTTCCACTTGTGTCGGAGGATTTATGTTCACTTGTAGTTCTGTGGCTGCAGGTGGTGGTCGATTCCATAGCTTCTTGAAGTGGTTGGCCCATTGTTTCCTCTGTTTCTCTTCTCTCCTAATTAAATTTCCTTCATCATCTTTTATTGGTTTCATCTGCGTTGATCTCTTCCATCCCAGATAGCAACCTGGTTATTTGACACAATGTTGTCAGGTCTATCCCTCCTACCTGTAGCCTGTTCTGCTTCACTTGCCAGTGTTTCGTAGAAGTGTCTTTTGTCTTTCCATGCACTCTTCTTCACTTAACTGTCCAGTGTAGTGTTTTATACACTGTACTCAGTTCTTCTTGTCGTTGAGCATCCTTGCACTGGTTTATCTTCTGCTTCACCATCCTCCTCTCCCACCTCTATCAGCTTCCATGTGTCCATCGAGATACATTCTTTATCTTCTTTCTTCTTCCTTCCTAATACGGCTGTGCAGGTTTCTTTCCACATCTCTTTCAAAGACTTCCAGTGTTGTTCCACACAGGTTTCCTCAGGGATGTTCCTCGATATCTCCCATTTTGTCTTGATGGCTGCCGTGAAGATCTCCTTTGTAGTTTCATCCTTCAGTTTCCGAGTGTTGTACTTGAACTGCGGTCTATCACCAGCTTCCTTGAAGGCTTTCAACTTGATTTGGAAGGTTAATTGTACTAGATAATGAGTGATCTGTACCTACATCTGCTCACCTTCTTGATCTTGTGTCCAGTAGGCTGCGTCTCTACTTTCTTCAAATTCAGATGAAGTCGATCTGATTTTTAGTGTGTCCTGGTGTCTGGTGAAATCCATGTCGCTTTGTGGATATCCTTGTTCTCGAACACACTGCCTCCAATCACCAAATCGTTGAATGCACACAATTCTGCAAACAATTCTCCATTCTCGTTCATCACCTCACCGAGCGCTTCTCGACCCATGGTTAGTTCTCTTCCTGTGTTGTCCCCTCCCAGTTTGGCATTCATGTCACCCCACCCATTAGAATTTTGATATCGCCAACTGACGTCTTGTCCAGTGTTGATTGAAGTTGTCTGTAGAATTCCTCCTTTTTCTCTTGCTCTGCATTATTTGTAGGTGCATAGCATTGTATGATTGTGACCTTTCTTCCTTTTGGTTTGAATCTTGCTGTCATGATCCCGATGCTGGAGGAGATTGGTTCCCACTGCATGAGAGCCTTCGATGCTCCTAGGGACATCATGATAGCCACTCCATAACTCAGTGTGTTCGTGGTTGTCGTCTGGGTGACCTGAGTAGATTATTGAGTCTCCAGTTGAGAGTTTAAAGAGTTTACTCCCATTCCATCTACTTTCGCGAATTCCAAGCACTTCGATGTGATACCTTCTCATCTCCTTTGCAATCTGGGCTGCCTTGCAGGGCTCAAACATGGTGCGGACATTCCATGTCCCCACGTTTACTTTCGCTTTCATGGAGGGAGAGAAGACACATCGGCCCGGCCAATTGGCTTCCCGAAGGCTTTCACCAACTGGCGTCATTTCGCCTCTCCGATTCGAGCGAGGAATAATTTTGTTATTATTTTTTATATATCGTTTGTGCTTTGAAGTTTGTTTAGCGGTTAGATTTGTTTTACGGGGTAGTGCTGCTAGCCCTATGCCCAACCTTCCTCTTTACCCGGGCTTAGGACCGGCTAGTAACTAATGAACTAGTTAACCAGGCGAGGTTGGATCTGCTTTGAACGTAGTATATATTAATCGCTGTCCAAAGAGAATGATTTGGTAGCATTTTCTTTAACAGGTTTATATATCTCTGTTAATGTTAACATTAAATGAAACAAACAAAACACACGAAAGAAATTATGTGATGCTCTGATTTATTTTGAGTATTCATTCTAGTAGACACAACCGCTGAGTAAGTTCAACTAGAACTAAAAATATATACTACATAAATAACAGAAAAATTGAATACAATATTTCCATATTCAATCTTTTTATTTGATACAGAACATACTGAATGATATTTCGAGCAGAATGTTTTATTCATAATCATATCAATATTATCGAACAATTTTATGCTGCTAATGTTCTTTATTCTTGGTAGAATTTTCCGGAGTTCACGTTGAATAATTTCTGTTGCATATGTTAGGCTCTTTATTCAATAAACAAAAGATTCAGTGATCACCCAATCCCTCCATGCAACTATGTTATTGTCTACAACTGTTACTGTGTCCCACTATTTTGCACATATATATATATATATATATATATATATATATATATATATATATGCTATTGTATGCATAGTAATGACATTTAGTTCTCTTTATAAAATTCTATAAAACAATATGAAAATGTAATTTTCTATATTGGATCACACTGGGTGACGTCTGAAAGCGAAATGAAAACTTGGACCATCGCCGGATTCCAATCAGTGACCACCGGGTTTCCAGTCCGATGCCGTACCAACTGAGCTACGAGGTCTGACTGCCGACCAGGTTTTTATTTCACTTCAGTCATTAGGGTTTTGCCTGACTACCATGTGAATTCGTGACACGTTACTACCGCTTGATTGTACTCACAGTAGCTACCTAGTCAGGACTTCTCATCCTAATCCAAATGTAACTGAGCATAATGTTGATTATCATTTTGACAATGTGCGACAGCCATGGTTTGGGAGACTAGTATTTATACTGGGTGCGTAGTTGGGCCACGTAGCTCAGCAGATATAGCACCGAACAGGAAATCTAGTGGTCGCTGGTTCGAATCCCACCGCGTTCTAAATGTTCACTTTATTTTAAATTAGATTAGATTAGTCTTTCCGACATAGCACACAGTAATATTATTTACCTAGTTAACCGTACTGTATGTGCTATAGTATATGCTATCGTAAATAAACTAATCTAATACGAAATTACACTCTACGAGTGTTCAAGTTCTATGCTAACATGAAGACGTAATTTAACTGAATCACTCAGTGTATTTGCTCAGCTTCAATGCAGCCTTCCTGCTTGACCTTTTTTCATATTCTCACCTCTTATCTCTATATGCCTTTTTCATATAGATTACTGAATTAAGTAGTTAATCAACACCTAGCATTTTTAATGAGAATGATTTAAGGTAGTATTCATCACCGACTGACGCCATTAGGAGAACCATTAAAAACCTTGGAGCACTGGACAGTTGTTTCGTCCTACAGTAGGACTCCTCATCAGTACATATCCACTACCCAGCTAGTGGTCAAAGTCAAAACCTTCAGGTTCCATGGCAAACGCGTTAACCACTCAGTCAGTAAGTCAGAGTTCAGTAATCCACAGTTTTCTACCTTTGTAAATTTGCGATATAGTGTGATCTTAGTTGAAATCTGTTTCACTTCTGATTGGTTGATCCTATGGGTCACGGCTTCTCATTCGAACTTCGGGATATTCATCTCAAACCACATCACTAATGAGCACTATACAATGATATAGTTTTAAGGTGTTTTTAAGGGAATTTTATTGTCAAGGTAGTATTTATAGCGGACTGAAGGACTGAACACCAAGCTTGGAGAAATGGAATATTCTATAACTAATAAAATCAAAGAATGAAAATTAGAAGAACCAGCAAGTAATGCCATTCCACTGTGTGCTGAATGAAAATAAACTAATCCAATATGAACTTATACTCTACTGCAGTGCTCATCTTATATGCTTACACGGATAGAACATTATCCGGTGCCTAATATAACTATCAGAATCATTTGTAATTCACTACCTTTGATTTTTTTTCACACTTTTTTTATGAAAGAGTTTCCTCACTATCATCTTTCAAAGTAAATTGCCACCTTTGTATGATAAAACTCTAGATACTAACTTTATATTGTATTCTACATCAAGTATGGATGCTAAGCTACTTAATTTCCTTGTTGTTGATTCTAAGAACCGAATTGATTGGTCTTAAGATCAGCATAAAACTCTAGTGGATACCTGAATATAGCATCGGATTTTCATCTTAGCTTTTCTCGCCGTTCAACTTAGTGATTCCATACAGCAAAAGGGAGGACCAAATTCTACTGAGAATTGACATTTATTTGACTCAGTCACCCATTTGTTAAGGTTCAAATTTTTAAATCAGTAAGTGCTCTGTTGGGGTCTCAAAGTGAGCAGCTACACTCTGGAATGAAAGCATGTTCAATTATTAAGTATTAGACTTGAATAAAGAAAGTATTAATGCAAAATCCTGTGTTAAGTGACAGTAATCCATTCTATTTTGAGTTCCCTCTTCACCTCTATGTTTTCACCAAACAAGGTGGGCACCTGAAAGACATTATTTAGAATTCTCAATAATACTGGGATTAGGATGACATTTACATCTACAAACTCACTTGTAGACATTCTGTTTTGCTCAAAAGATCCTATTGGTCAAATTAGGCAGAATAAGTTAGTTTACCAAATCCCTTGAAGTGATTACGAGGTCAAATACATAGGTCAAAGTAGTCGACTTGGGCCAGTTAGGCTAACGAAGCACAAAAAGCTAACTAAATCAAGATTGACAGAACATAAAAAGTTAATGAATGTAGAAAGACAGCTTGACTATAGCTATGCATGCAATTACATACAACCACATAGTAGTATAGGATAGAGCAACAGTTTCTTTGAACTAACTTACCTGGACAGAGGGACCGAAATTAAGAACCGAATCTTTGTTTATCGATTCAACACCAAATACGTGTAATAGAAATGACTCAGCCACTATTCCAGATATGTAGGAATTTCTACTACCTACATCATAAAGAAGTAGAGAAAACTAGAACTGTACAAACCACTTTTCAAAGTAGTAGAATTACCTTGATTTGACTATGACAATAAATTGTACCCGAAAAGTAATCCGGTAGATAATATTTACTGTTCCACTGTGTGATATATCTAACAAACTAGCCATGCTGGAACAAATGACAACCAGTTTGTGATTGCTACGGAATGGTTAATTTCATAGTTGTCTTCATCATAGAATGACATCGGTTAAAGAACCAACGAAAACTGAGAACACTGGATAACTGTTTATTCCTACTTCGTGACTCTTCAACAGTGCACATCCACGACCATTTGAGAAACTGAGTCCAGAACCGTCAGTTCTCTTCAAAAGCCCTTTACTATCCGGTCACTGGGTTGGAATCTACTTGTCAACATTTTCCTAATTCCTTCACTTCGTCATATAACGCAACAATCATTTAATAACATCCAAGAGCACCATTCTTCACTCCCGATTTGAATGACTTCTGTTTTTTGATCAAACCTCCACTTTGTCAGCAACGAATTAGTTTGCAAAACAAAGGTTTTACAACTTGTATCTTAACAACAGACAATGCAGTCAATAATAAATGAAAATGATGCAAATAAGCGAAACCCTGTTGTGAAATTTTACCATGGGTTGGTTGGGAAACCGAAATGTCCAGGCCATTGAGTACAGTCTGTTTGGCTGACGGGCCCTAAATAGGACGAAATGAGCGTCCTGAGTTCCACCCCTAGCCACTGTCCACTATTAAGATGAAAAATTCATGCTAAAAAATGACCTGAAACATGTAGTGGCAGTCTACTTTCTTACCGAACTTGCCTTTTGTAGAGAAATTAAACTTACTCATTATCCAAAAATCAAGCTGCAGTTATTTACAACCAGATGATAAGCATGAAGTGTGATATGGCGATCCTATTGGAAAACAGAAAGCCTAGAATGTCAGGTACAACTTCTGACACACAAGTTCACGTTGAAGAGGTCATCATAAGCTCTACATATAGCAGCTCAAAGACATACTACTGTAAAACTAACGAAATTTAACTCATCCGATAATGGATACATTAGCAGATGGAGTTGGATAACAGTTAAATGATTGTATCTTGACGTGAATACTACAAATACTGAATGCCAATTTTTCAATACACTAGATATGTTATGTTGTTGAAGATAGATCTTGCTTGAGTATCAAAAGTATTGAAAATATTTCTTACCATAAAATGAAGCCTCTTTCAGAGTTCGAACCATGAGTTTTTTGATTCTGTGGTATATGAGTCACTGCAAAAATGTTGAGGATGTTTCGGTCATTAGTGATAAAGTGATAAGTTACTTTTGGTACTTGGTTTGGAAAAACAGCCTAAACATTGGAGTGCATTAAACAGTAATCAACCTTACCACAAGTTACAAATCCTCGGTATTACTGTGTAAGTTTTCTGTACACTTATTCTTATGTGCATAAGTTTCTATACCTCAAGAGAAATTTTAAACCTTCTAGCATTCCAGGAGAAGCTGGTTAGACTATACACGATAAGAGTGGTATCTAGTTTACCAGTTGTTTGCTAATCGCTGTCAATAAATTCTCATTTAAAGCTAAGTCAATCTTTTAACCTTCAATAGTTTACGGAACACATCCCGACACAAGCTTGAACTTGATACAACATCCTACTACCTTAATTATTTCAACCTGTTTTTCTTACACTAATATGCAGAAGAAGGCGAAACGTTTGCTCTATCTGAATGAAGTGACAGACAGTGTATTGGAGTTTTGATGTATGTATCAAAACCTCAATGATTAATACTTGCAAGGATGTTTTAGCACACCATATTCATATATCACAAGCATGAGAATGAACCTTCAACCCCCTCATTTCGCATAGGTAAACACACCGGCCATCTCAGCTTGGTTATATATATATATATATATATATATATATATATATATATATATATATATATATATATATATATATATATATATATATATATAAGGATATCTGGTAATGATCGTTCCCAGGATCCACCTACGGAAACCTTATTACGGCGTTTAGTTCCTCTAACTACCCAAATTAGGTCGTCTCCTCAGCATCAGTTGAGCAGCAAGCCACTTCAAAGACACCAATCCAATGACTCTACTAAACCATGCAGTAGGTAGTATCGATGAGTGGTGTGTAAAAGGGACAGGGATGTAATCAGCGCAAGCTTATGACTCGCACTTACCAGGAATACTTCTTTTACGGGGAGTAATTGCAAGCTCCGATCCCAATGGCGGCGGTGATGAAGCAGTTTGCCCAACCCTTTTGGACCAGGTTTCCAAACCCGCTGATTACATCATTGTAGCGCACGCATGGCCTCGGACATCTGAGGGGGTTATAGATCTGTTATTGCTCATGTTCGTGCCAATTCAGTGTGCCGCTTGGCCCTCTCAAAGTGGAAACTGACACCATAACCACCGGAAAACGACCACACTACTGCATAAAGAAGTAGCAGAAGCCGCACCCTGAATAAGCATAGTGGACCAGTCTATTATTTAGTAGGTTAAAGTCCCGTTCGTCATCGTAATTAACCAGACAAATCGCTCCATCAACTAATAATATCAGTTAGTAGTGTATATAGTGCAAAACCTATACTTGACACTTTTTTTAATATCAAGCATATCACATTTATGTTTCAAATACTGTGGTTTCCTGAGAAAACCACCATGAAATTTCGTAGTTGACTCTCACCTGTGTTATTCTGACTGCAAACTGTGTAGTCTGTTAACATTTGACTTCAAATTGAAAATTACAAACTGAAAATGGGTGATCAATTTAAAACTTCACTTCAACACTATGCTACTGACCAAAATCCCTTGTTATACAATTAGAAATTTGTGTAGGCTGATTGGTTTCAGGGTGACTTTTGTCATAAATTAAAATCAACTCAAGAAGCATTGCACATCTGTCCTCTTCCATATTTAGACTCCTTGGTAGTGTGCATGCATGACCTCTTGGGAAATCATAGTGAACACATTACCTTAAGCTAATGGATGAGAACTGAATGGTGTACGTTTTCCCATCATTTCATGTCACCGATAAGTATTCGTCTTCTCTCTCAACTTGTCTGACTTTCACAACTAATGACCGGTCCTCGGAATGTTGGAAAATCTATCTCAATCCGGTTCGACTTGGAGGGTAGGTCAGATTAATTGTGTAAAGACGACTAGTTAAATGGTCACGTCACACTTGCAGGAAAATTTTGTTACTTTGGATTGAATGAAGGTATATGAATTGTAAAAATGTTCCTACTAAATAATATACAAACTTTTGCTCACCCCGTACATCGCGCTGATGACTGAAAGTCAGAAAAAACAGTTCCTACTTCTATTAGAACTATCATGTTTGGAATTACTAGCTTGGTTGCAACAATTCACTAATAACGTCTGAGTCTCACCTCAATTAAAGAACACTATTTCTACATGCTATATGAAAGCTAAACATTTAACGTAGTATTTTTACACTGACTTTTAAACATGATCATAATATCTCATAGTTCACTGGATATATTATGCCTTTACTGGAAAAAATCGATTCCCTGAGAAAACGATAAGAACGAAACTCATTCAACAACCTTGTGCACTTCCATGCAGCAGGCACTGAGTCACACCTATTGAAGGGAGCCTAATAATACCACCTGGCTTTCCAACCCTCCCTAGGTAGAGTGGAGCTCGAACCCGCGGTCAGTGAATTCAAAGTCAACTGCCTGAACCAGTAAGTCACATTTCCATCAAAAATCAATCATCAATCAATGTTCATAGACAAACTTCGTATTCAACCATTTTTCTTAGCCTACATCGAATATAGTAATCAAATATAAGACTGATATATTCTTGGGGCATATATATATGGGTAGATTCTTGAACAATAACCTAAGGCTTCACCCTTGAGGATCGCTTGCTTCCTCGAAAACGGAAAGAAGTAGCAAAAACGATAAAGGTTTATTTTCAAGTCACTCATGTACAAAAGCTAACGGTCTATGTATTTTCTGGTGACCTTGCTATTTTCTACACTTTTCTACAGAGCCCTTTAGCCCATCTGGGACACAGGTATGATCATGTGGTTTTTCGCGAACTTTCGATATGCCATGATTGGATGTTAAGGCTTTCCAGGGAGTTCTAGGCTTCTTTGAGAAATCTAGGGAATATTATAGCACTCCATAGAAGACTGAAAGATATATTGAATCAATCAAAAAAGTTTAGAAAAAACTAAGAGGTCAGTACTTATATACTCCTAGTCTTTACGAAAAATAATAATGACCAAAACACTAGTTTATATGAACTAGTTCCCACTGGGTAACCGATTTCGTTGCCTAGTTCTCATTACTGACCTAAGTCTAACAATGAAGCTAAATGATGTGACACTGCGATGCACTGTATTTTGTTATGAGCCCATAGGGGCTTGCTTAAGTTAATAGCAACAATAATGAAGAACACAAGTTGTAGTTAATCTTCAGCGGGGAAAGCATATCAGAATTCCCAAAAATGAATGATTACAAGTAAATAACGGGAAAGTAAACCTGCATTTTGCTAAGTGTTATTACCATTACTGCATACACCGGGTAATAGGCCTGAATTCTTTTTAGTCACCGTTATATTTATTTATTTAGAGAAAATTACCCGATATGTATAGCATTGGAGTGAAGTCCTTGAGAATTTTCATATTGAACGGAAACAATGGTGTTATCACGGATGCACTTATTCATCGTCTAGAAACATATTTCATATGGAAAATAAATGTATTACCATCTTGTATTCCCTCTTTGTTAAATGAGTGAGCCGCTGGAAACTGTAGAAATAACCGGTAGGTATACCCTTAACGCAGGTATCAATCTAAAGAAAACCTGCATAAGAAGTTATCATTGTCAGTACTTATCCATCACCTTATTGTAAAGCGAACCGAAAAGCCTCAAACACCTTGACAACCACGTCGATGTAGAAATGGTTAGGTTTAATTTTAATAGCTGAAGTTGTTGAAATCATTCAGCTTGTGATATGGCATAGGTAATCTCATGTTTTTATGAGTATTACCATTGTCATAAAATACTTACTCGTAAGAATATTACTCCTCATCATGACCTACACCGTAGATTTCCCAAGTCGCTCACTGGTGAGTTTGAGAAGTAAGATCATAATGATGCACTGCTAGATCCTGTTAAGAAGAAACTTCAAACAACTGTTATTTCAAGTCGGTATTTTCCAAGTGATTCGGTCAACTGAGTTTCACACTGAAATGAAACACAGACTTATTTTGATTTGAAACGGATTTTCACACTAAAAATTTCATGGAATAAACTGATATCATCTCTTCCCCAAAGTAGGTTGGTGATAGTGGAACAAACTTAGTAAGTCATAACATTACAGCAAACAAATTAAGACAATATTTTTAGGAGCATACGAATAATTTTATTTGGGTTTCTGAAATTATCAAAATCTTAGGTTACAAAAATAATATTCCACTGGATGCATACGTAGCTAACAGTTGCTGGAAACTATGTGAAATAGAACTGGCATTCACTACAGCTTCATATCCCCTTCGTCTAGCTCTATACAGTTTGTCCAGGCATGAAATTAAAGTAGTTGTACAAATATTAAGAAAGGATGTATATACACACACACACACACACACATGATAAATCAGAAACTATCCAACGCATCATCTTACCTCCATTGAAATTTCATACTAGAATTGCAGTGATGCAAGTGGATTTACATCAGTAAGTATATTAGTGGCATATAGTTTACACTCAAATGTTAGTCGAATCGTACTGATCAGTCAGTGTAAAGTAGTCACCATGCTGGGTGGAATCACCGTCGGGCTACATTTTGATCGATGTTATCAATCCGGTGCTGGCTAGCAGTGGTACAGAGCCTTAGACCTAAATCTCGTGTTTTTTGGTACATGTGAACAATGTACATCTGGGAAATCCCTATGTTTTGCTAATGAATGTCAACAAGTTTGAAAACCTAGTCCCATGGCTTGCAGTTTATCACCTTCAACCAATTCTCCAGAACCCAATTAAACTTGTTGAAAGCTTTAAAAATGGGGTTTTTTTTAATGAAAAACTACTTTGTGTAATATATTAAGTTGAAATTATGTGAATAATCCTCTTGATGTCAAAATACTGATTAGTCATTAGAGAGTGACTACTTTCATTCTGTCTGTTCCTGAGTGTTCATTGCTGACCCCATTGCAAAACGATTGGTAGAATTCAGACACCATGAAATTCCTTATCCTCCGGTGACCGATCAATATACTTAAAGCAGTTGCATGGAAAGTTAATCGCTACCCGAATGGGCTCAGTGGTAACGTTTCTGACTGTAGTACTAGGTGACGCGAGTTGGGATCTCAGAGGAGATAACAGTTCTCTTGAGGTCGCAGATACACCTTGTTAACGATCACCAATCGGCCCGAAACATGGGCCCAGGGTTTCCAACCGATTTCCTTCAACCAACTCACAGTCACAACTTTTTTAAGCGGTTGCCGCTAAAACAACTCATAACCTACATTGGCTAACAGAATTGCATGAAAATTTCGTGGTCTAGTCATTCTCGACTGATCCGAAGTCATCTGTATTATCTCTTATTTACTTCCGATTCCGAATTCTTCGCAGTATATGCATGCAGTGATATGGTGTAATATGGGAATGAATAAACACTTAAAGAGTGCTTATCATATAGTACACACTGATATTTTTGGTATGTTTCATCTGAGTGGCAGTTAATAATGAAAATTAAGTGCTGATTTAAAATCCCAGGAATCGAACGAGTTACTTGTAAAAAGTGTCGATACATAAGGTAACACACCTTCTTCCTTACAAAATATCTGGTATACTAAAAGATCATGTATAAAAGTTACTTTTAGATTTCAATACTAATGAACACTATGCAAAAGGTGATTATCTGCTAGCTACTTTCCTTAAACCCTAAAACTTAGGATTAACTTCTGATCACCAATGTCATCGTATACTATACGCTAATCAGTAGTGATTAGGTCTAATTTAAACTCAACAAATTATGATTGATATGGTCCGAAAACCAGCCATAGTCTCTCAATGTCACAGATCGTCTTAGAACCATACAGTTATCATTCAAAAAAACATTGCTTTTCTATATACTCTGGGTAAATGGTACTTTGTCATTTCGTATGTACGTAAACTAAAACATTTCTTCACCTTTTGTCTCTAGTCGATACGACAGACAAGCATTTGTTTTCTGCCTTTTTTGGAACAATGAATAAATATTGGATCCTAGTGCCTTATGACTGCGATTCACAGGTTGTTTAGTGAGTCTTCGCTTGACTTATATACTGTCATGCAAATAATTATTCAGAGGCATATTATTTCATAAGACATATTGAGTAAGTAAGTTACAATTTGTAGCGGAGTAATTAGTTGGAATTTGATTATTTTAGACATAATTAACTTCGTGAACTAAATAAAATTAACCTGAAAACTAATGAAAAAGAAGGAAGGCTAACTAGCTGTTTCATTCAATTTTGGAGGCGGTCAGTAAACTGCACCCTTCACTACAGATGGAATCAAGTCTAAAAGGATGACTTTTTATACCAAACATGTTATTTTATGACCAGTAGGTCTATATTCAACTTTTATATCATTAATCGTAAACCATCCACAAAATAATAATTCCTCAAAATCAACTGAATGAATAATGATAATAACCCACTGCTTTTCTCTTGATTTCATCGGGAAATGACGATTCATGAAGCCAAACAAATCAAGAGTTAGGATGGATGATCATTGATAACATTGGATTACAGTTGGACTAGAAGATGGGTTGACGAAAATTACCAAAGGTCGTTGATTTCATTTCGACCTATTGTGACCTGATTACTAATCTTAAACTATTCGAAAAACATCTACTTTCATTGTTATGCTATTTATCTTGTTGTGACTAACTTTTCAATTCAAAAGATGCATTTCTTTCTGTTTGGAAGTCATCAGCTGACTGTGTACTTGCGTGCGTTCTAACTCAGACTTGAATCCCGTGGCAATTATTCTAGTGAAATAAAAGAAAGAAAATTAAAAAGTATAAATAATGATTAGTTATCCAGTGAATAAGGAATGACTATTACAACTGAATAACTGGGTGGATAGGAATTAAAGCTAAGAAATCAAGTCAATGTATAAAGATGCAAGTATGTTCATATCAGGATGAAATGAACTCGTTGCTCACCATCAATAAGTAGTTAACATTAGGATAGGATATTTATCTACTCATTCCTGAATCTCAGACATATCAACTGGTTGCATTTGAATTCCAATGCAAGAAGCTGGCTTTATTTAGTATTATTTATTATGAGTGATTTAACTCCAGACATCATACTACAGAGACTAAAAAGTGCTCTGCATTCAAAATTACTACCGGAACAGGCTGGCTAGCTTCAGGAAGTACAAATCATGGGCGGATCAGATTCCAACGCTACGCTACTCATCATCACAGAACAGAGTATAGAATGGCAGTCAACTCAACTCAACTCAACCCTAACCTCAACTTCATCGACTCTGAAAAGGCTTTCGATAGTGCCAACAGAGAAGTAATTTGGCAGACAGTTGCTTCAAAACTAAGGTCTCACTGCCACAAACATCTATCAACCTCATTCAACAACTATCTGATATGCTGTATGCTGCTACATGCCACGTAATTCAAACAGCAATAGAAAGCTCAGTGACACCTCTGAAGTGAAGACAGGGGACAGCAGTAAGACAAGGCTACCACCTACTATCACCAATTATCTCCCTGGTTCTGGTCGACTCGACTGGATCATGCAGCAAACAGTGAGGAGTGAGAAGATGAGCATACACTGACTGGAACGATGAAAAGACCACAGAAGAAGATTTGCATTTCGTCGATGATTACTATTATTATTATTTATGTCTGATGTCTTGTCGCACATACTCGAAGATGTAGAGACGAAAAGCAACAAGTTGACAGAAGGTGCAGGACAACGAAGATGGAACTTCCTTCAGGTGAACACAGAGATGATGGAGGTGATGAAGATACTCAACCTAACCACGACGACGACGACGACGACAACAACAACAACAACAACAACAACAACAACAACAAAGACAACAATAACAAGAAGCACCGACCACCATCAACCGGAGAAGCCTGGAGGATGTAGTCTCTTTCACCTACACCTACCTACCTACCTAAGCAGCATCGTTTCAATTACAGGTGGCAGCACACGCACAGATGAAGACATCAAAGCAACCAGGATGAGAAAGACAGCAACACCGGCCTTCATTAATCTGAAATCAGTGTGGAGATCGACTGCACTCCACTGTGCTCAGCATGAAGTGTGAATAAGATGTGGATTTTGAAGACTAATGTGAGTCAAGTGAGTCAGTGCTTCTATGTGATGGTTGAGAGAGTTGGAGTGTTACGAAAAGCATTTCCAACAGACTACAGAGATGGATCACATGAAGAGCTGCCACCTAGGCTCACTCGATAGTGAAGCTGGAGATGAGATGGATTGCCAGAATAATAAGAATAAGCAACAAGGAACTGTAGCTGGCTGACTGACTGACTGATTGTCAATGAACGAACCAACCAACCAACCAACGAAGAACCCATTGCCCAATAAATATGATGAGAAGACCGATTGCGAATACCAGGCGCCAGACCAGGTCGTCAAGTGGGACCGAGATGGGAAACGACGTGTTGGGCGTCCGAGACGAGGGTGACATGGAGGAGATTGTGTGAAGAAGAAATGAGAGCTTGTGGGCAGTCGTGGAGCCAGGTTGGAAAGATTGCAGAGAGTAGAGTGAAATGGTGACATGCTACTGAAATCCTATGTTCCACTAGGAACCCAAAGGACAAATAATCATAACAACAAAATAATCTAATTATCATCACTTGTGTCTGGTGAGTAGGTGAATTCATCCTACTATCAGATCGTATCAGTTGTATTGTCATTCAAGCGGTAGTTAATATTAAACCAACTGCAAGAATCTTTTAAGCAATTCTGACGAATACTGGGTGCTGACATAGGTGGAAGTGAAAACTGGTCACTGCAGGAATCAAATCACCCAGATATAATCAACAGCAAATTTAGTGTAGAACTGAAAACCTTATTTTACTCATTAGGTAGTTCTTTCACAGTTCGACCATTTAGGCCTAACATAAATCTCTTCAGGAAATCTTCTGTTAAATTCATTGACTTTTTTCCTGTCATAATGGATAACTGTATAGAAACAAGGAAGTTTAACAACCAAGCTACTTTCTAAGGATAAATTATTTTAAAAACACCGTAAAAAAGTTTACACGAGAAATATATTTATAACTTCGATAGTTGTTGAAAAACTGACGCACGTTCAACTCACCTAGGAAACACCAGTCTCCTCATGGTTACAGATACGCCTTGTGGATAAGTGCCAAAAATCGCGTAACCTAGGACCAGGGTTCTCTGTCGACTGTTGCTTGACATCTAAAAACTGACTTCTAGTTAATCTTTAACGTTTTACGGCACTCCTAAGAACATCTTTGAAATTTAAGTAGTATTCAACATATTCTACGAAATTTTGCACCGCATAATTTCTCCAAACTGTAGACTGTAGTCTGTTGATACCAATTTCATTCCTCAAAGCAATTTGTTATCAGATTCACATTGTATAGTTGGAATTACTTGAATCAATGTTATTGAAATGCATTTACATAAAGTGGTTAACCAGACCGGAAATCATGAAGAAATTTACACCTATTAACAATGATATTTTAAACGGATGGATTAAATAAACTTTATGAAGATAGAAATTTTATGATTTCTCTAAATTTCTAGGGAAATAAAATACTATACATTTAATAGATGGAAAGATATTCGGTTCTTCGAAATGTAGTTCCCACTTTAAATCAATATCAGATAGATGGTCAAAAGAAATGAGAGGGTACTCAACAGATCTTTCTTTCTAGCCTACCACTATATAACAGTAAACAGAGCTCTTCAATGCTGTTGTTACTGTTCTCATAAATCCTCTGTTTTTTTCTCATTCTTTTACTAATACTACTGGCACAACTACTATTACTACTACCAAGTTGTATCATTTTCCGTTGAAGTTAGAGACTGTAGGAAAGGTTATAACCAACCTTTTGTAGAACGACACTGTCTACATTGATCTGTCACCGCATATGGATGACTATAGCTGTCACATCTTTAGGAGGGATTGAAGACTGAAGGTCACATATCTTAACATGTTTCAGCATCAGTTAAACCTATAAGTCATGTCATACACCAGGTTAGCTTCTAGGATAGAGAACTCAAAGAAACATGTCTCCAGACTAAGAGCTTCAGAAAGTGGAAGGGTTTATGAGTGCGACTTCTCAAACTGCGACTACAAAACGATTCTTCGAAGAACTATCAAGTCTTCTCTGATTTTTGTTGATGGTTTCGGCAACAGGCGTCTGTGAGCAAACTGTTTTTAGAAAATTCTATCATCTTAAAAGTATTTCCATTGTATCAACTGCGATTCGTATGCATCATGTAACCCTCACCCTTACTTCGAAGGCAGTTTTCATCATGGATTTCTATCAGTCAGATAACCATCTACGTCATCTCATCGAGAGGTAGAACTCATGACCCCATTTGGACCAAGACCACCAGGTCTCACAGCGAAAACGTGACCATTCATCCACTGAGGTTAAAATTCAACGGTCCTACTTCTATTAGTGTGTTAAGTAGTTCGACCTTAATTCAGTGTCCTGTAAGCATATGTTCTTATATTCGTATCGGTTAACTTCAGGGCTCACTGCTTCTGAATAAAACTTTGGAAAGCAAGCTACTGAACACTACTGGTTTGTTATCCCCTTCTATCGAAAACGATATATATAACTTTTTTCATGCTTTTAAACATAACAGAATTTTATTTGATAATATTAACAATAACACCGACAGCTGAGATCAAAGCAGTTCAGTTTTTCTCCAAATATTCACTCATTGTTAATGACTAGGTAGCATCAACACAAGAAGTAAGAATATTCGTGTTTTCGGTAAAATATCATTGCATAATGGTACTTCCGTTAGTTTTTAATTAATAGAAAGAGCTACTTCTTTCTTGACTAATTAAAACTGATGTTAGAAAATACGGTTGATAATAGTGAATTTGTGTCAACTGATTTTTGAAGACAGTATTAACCTGAAGGTTGTTTTTTGGTCATGGACTTACGAATTGAAGTTAAAGACAGATAGTTACTGATGATATTGGAGGATGGTTACACAGTTCTGTATGTTTATAACAGTTATAAAATATGAGACACTGGATCCCAGGTCACTGGTCGAATAGCAACGTAGTGACTGTGAACGTCAACAGACTTAGACTTGGTTATGTATGTGGTTATGTGGGTGTACTCCTGGACAGCTACAAAGTGGGCCGAAACAGCTATCCAGTATTTGTTCGTCTTTAACTATTCTGTAAAATAAGAGAGCCGCTTGAATCGCCATTAGTCATTTTCATCACCAACAATAACCAATTTCACCTGTCATAAGTTGACTACGCAGAGGTCAACCTTCACTGAATGATACTGAACGTCAGTTTAGACATTTGTTCAACCTCAGTAAGATGTTGATTTCATATAATCAAAACAACAGTAATTCGAATTTACGTGTTGAAGGTTCATTTACAACGAAATCAATACCGGGGTTATTTTGCTAAAACTGCATGATAATTATCAGATCCAAATTCACGCTAATTACTAGTACACCCAGTCAGACTGAAATCAGACAGCTTATCTGATCATAGGACCTAATTATGATGTTAATCATTAGGCTTATGTTTAGCGCTTACTCAGTATGCCACTCGATGTCATTAGACTTCATACATATTGTGGGGTGTGAGCCGAGTATTGAGCTATTCCAAAGCCAGAAGGAAATTGAAGTTAAATATTGCCCGGTACTTATGGCTTTGTAGCTGACATCTAACCGTGTCAATAATTACTTTATATGCTAAATTCTGGGTACAATTACTCTCAATCGAATTTAGCAACTATTAACTATCATAGTTCCAACTTTTCACGGAGACTGACAACTGAAATGCAAGATATATATATATATATATATATATATATATATATATATATATATATATATATATATATATATATATATATATATATTTGTGAAAACAGTTTACTTGAGTAAGAAAGTATATTCCACTCGAAAACTGAAATCAGATATCTTCAACTAAAATAAAACAAAGTTCTGTTTCTCTCCTTGAACGGGTAATCAATCATTCATTAAGATTCAGACTGCACATTGAAATAAAGTTCTTCATTGATATTTTCAGTGCATCGTTTTGGCACGAAATATTAAGTAAGCGGAATTTTGTTTAGTAACGGTCATAAAATGCATTAAGTTAGTTCAAAATAATCGAAATGTTAGATGGGAAGAATAAAGTTAATTATTCAGAACTATTCTCGAATTTATTACTGTATTACCTCCACAATTCGGTCATCATCGAGTAACTAATGAGGCTATCTAGCCGTTAGTGCTCAGCACTGACTGAAGTCGAACGAAGACGAAGCTAAGTGATGCTATATTGCGGTGTATATTAATGAGGAAATAAGTGGTCATTCGGTGATTCGAACCTCGATCAGAAATAAGTTATTGAGCTTGATGGTGTAGTTTCTGACTTCAAAACTCAGTGACCCAAGTTCCAATCGCTGAGGAAACATTAGTTTCCTCACAGTTGCACATACACATTACTACTGATGAGCCCTGACAAGCATGGAACCTTGGTCCAAGACATTCGACAAAACAAATATATGCTTAGTGGTACAACTGGTGATTTTTTGTGACATCAAAAAGGAACAAATGTAGGCACAGAAATTCAAGTATATGGTTGATACTTCCTTCAGGTTACTAACAATCAATCACGTCAAAAACTATCATCACTGTACATTGTTTGACACATCATAATAAAATACTTCGGACGCATTCATAGTGGTTCCACTCAATTTCAAACGTCAGAGGAATTTTTCCTACTTTTAAAGATGAAGGAATACTCGAATTAATTATCATGCAGCAGACACACAGTCCGCAAGAATACCACTGGGTATCATTTGTATAATGCGTAAATCACGCCTATCTTTTGTATGAATGCCTTTTCAACCTCCAAACTGCGATTTCGTTAGAAAACATAATGAAGATAAGCTGACGCAAGACTGCATACAATGATTACTTTAGGTCAAAGCTAATCAAAGTGGAATTAATGAGGTATGCCGTTATGAACGCTTGAAATATTCAACCAGCTTACTGTTAATCGGAACAGCTAAGTTACTACAACCACGATCCCCCACACTCATGGATTAGATAACCCTCATTAAAACAAAACACTATAACGTACTGAATAGAAATCATTGGTATTACCAAATTCAGTCAGTGGAAGGAAATGAACAAAAACAGAACAACAGGTTCAAAACACATAAGGAAAATGATAAGAAGAAGGGGGTCATATTTACACACATTTATATGTTTTATTTTATCCGATATTGATAGTTATAATAGTAACAATAATAGTAGTAGTATTACTGATAGAATTATTAGCAGTTGTTCATTGTTATTTAATAAGTATTTATAATAAAATCAGTAAATTTCAAACACAATATGTCTGTTATATAATCCGTCAACTATGTACAACACATCATCACCAACATAGTCATTGGGATTCAGGAATCAAGGGAAGCGATGATTGATGAATTAGTTGGTCTTCTGATCACGTTTACTTTCATGACGACCAACTGCTCAAGCTGTTTTAGCTCACTTTCCATATAAAAATGATTTGTAGAAAAAGTACACTTCTTCATAGGGTGTATAACGGTAAATAAAATTTTCTACCGATGGTTACAGTAATACTGCTGAAGGGTTAAGAATAACCTCACCTGATAATAAAGTATACATTTGTAATATGTAAGCATGTGCAATTGCTTTCGTTTGTGCTAGAATGTCTTCTTTAGATGGGAGCAAGGGGGTTAATAAATCTTATATTAAAAGAGTATCGATGTTAGAAAGACATTTTATAATTGACGAATTCAATGCATTATTATCATTTCGATTATCAAAAAGAGAAATGAAAAGAAACATGCCACTCACCTGATTGAAAATGAGCAAGTATTCAGGTGTTAATTCTCTCCATTTATAAATAAGTGTGTATACGTGCTGTCTAAATGCATTTGATTCAACTGTTCAACTGTGTATTACTGATGTGATGAAGGATAGATAAATAGACTGTCAGTAACACTACAGGGATTGCTTATACAAGTAGTATTCTTGGTGTGCATAAAAATATTTGAAATCAATGCCGAGTGGTCAGAGTTATAACCTTCTATACTCATTCCAATGCCAGGAGTATAGTTCGTTAGATCATCAACACAATTAGTAGTGATAGACGATGTATCATTCAGTACACCACTTTGATCAATATTTTCATGGTATGTAGGTGTTTCATTTGAAGCTATTTGACCTGTGGAACCAGTCGATAAACAAGGTAATTCTAATCGTGAATTATAATTCATTAGATCGTGAGCATAACCATCATGTATTGCACTAGATGACATAACATTTGAGTGTTGTTGATTAAAATTTAGATTAGACAGCATGAACGAATTATTTGTCGTTTGTTCCGTAGGTACGTAGTCCACAATTGAGCTGTCCCCTGAATGCCCGTCGTTGATTAATCCACTAGGATCACATACTGGATTATTCGGTGTATAAAATGATTTCAATTGTAAACCCAAGAATCCATTAGCTGTATTACTATTGTTACTATTTCGAATTACACTGTGATTATCTGGAAATATATGTGGATATTTCTGTAGGAGATTATCTGGATTAAATAAATTCTGTTTTGTATTATGAAATGGTAGATTATGAAGTAATGTACTGCTGTAAGAAGGATAATGTGAGGGAAATAACTGATTTGAATTACTTGCACAAAAGTGGAATGTAGTGATGGAAGTAGCGCAGAAGATGTGGGTAATGAAGATGAAGAACAAGACGATATCCCGTGTAAATTATGAACTGAATTGACTGATGACTGATCATTGATAAAATTACAATTGAAATTAATCGGAGTCAGCGATTGATTAAGACGACGTCTTGAACGTTTTATTGAATTACGCTTCAATGATTGGTTGTTGCATACATCTAATTGGTTTTCATTTTCAAAAAAATTCTGTTCACTTTCTAGAATATTTTCAGACTTTCTATAATCAGCATCACTTTTTGAATCACTTGATAATTGATGCTTGTCCTGTAAATGATTACCAGTTTGTTTCTCTTTAATGACACCATTAAGGTGATCACCGTTATGACAAACACCAGTTCCATGACTTTCCTCTTCAACCAAGTCGTTATCTACTTCATCTTCCTCCTCTTCTCCATCTGCCTCATCATCATCATCATCATCATAACTGTCGTCATTATTCATACTTCCACAAGTACTATCTTCGTTGGAATTCAATCCCGAACCAAGTAGTAAAGGGTTCAGTCGTTTCTGTTTTTGCCGTCGATTACAAAACCATACACGTACAACCTCTTTCTCCAAACCCAAAACATCAGCTAATTGAATAATATCTTGTGCCAATGGTTTTGGTTGTTTAATGAAGTGATTCTCAAGTATACCTTTAACACCAATTTCTATGCTAGTACGCTTTTTACGTTTACGTCCTTGTGTTGTAATCTTATCAAGATTATTTGTTGTACCAGTTGAACAGTCTGCTTCATGCAACCATTTTTGTAATAAAGGTTTCAATTTACACATATTTTTAAAAGATAATTGTAACGCTTCAAACCGACATATAGTTGTTTGACTAAATACATTCCCGTACAGTGTGCCCAAAGCTAGACCGACATCAGCTTGTGTATAACCTAATTTAATTCTACGCTGTTTAAACATTTTAGCAAATATTTCTAAGTCATCCGCTGAGGGATACTCACCAGTTCCAGGAATTATTGCATTATTAGTACTATTATTATTGTTGTTATTGTTATTATTACCAGTGTTATTTACCAGAACAGTTGTATTTAAACTTTCATTACTTCTAACACCTTGAAGGTAATCCATTCCACTCATGGTCACTCCTTCATTGAATCCAGGTAGTTGTGATAGAATGCATGTGGATGATGATGGTGAACATGATCCTGTTATATTCATTAATTCATCTGACGTCTCTGAGTGGTGTTTTCCAGTAGAATTAAATAATTTACACTCATGAATTAAACCACTTGTCTCAGCTGTTGAAGTACAAGCAGAGGATGTAATCAACTGAATTGATGTCGGTGGTAGTACTATATGCTGTAACATTCCACTGAATATACTTGATGATGCTGTCGGTAGTGTAGACAATGAATGTGAAGACTCAAATGATGTATGATCATGTAATCCAGGTGTTGAAACTGGTATCGAATTATTATGGGAAATGCTATCTTTAAAATCTTCTGAATTTCGACTACAAACTAGAGAAGTGAATAAGTAGGATGGTGGTTCCATGAAATTTGGATTGATGTGCAATAGTTTATTAAACTGATGTTCACCGTGGTGTGAATCTTGATTTAACCTTTCATTATCATTTACAGTTATAACTGGTGTGTTATTATTTATCTCAGTGTTACAATTATTCATCTGAGTACCACTAACCATCGTATCAGTGGTACCACCGATAGAGTTTGTCGTAGTGGTATTGTTGGCAATATTACTATTATATACACTCATCAGTTCATTCACATGATTCATAATCATCATATTTGAAGATTTCCATTCGTATTTATGAAAAGCTGATTCAGCGTTTGAATCAGGCAGATTATTCAAATTGGTTAAATTTAATAGGTTAACTTGTTGGTTATAATTATCTGATTCCTGATCGTGTTCACCTGACTGGTTATACATTGACTGTTGAATCAGGTTCGTATGTGGTGATAAGTAAGCAGTATCCGTTAGAGATGAATCAAAATATTCTGTTCTGCTTATACGACAGTTTTGATCACCTAGTCTTGTAGATGAATTGTCGAGAAACTGTGGATTTACATGACCATCTAGTTTCCATGAATATAATGCTGTCTTCATTGAAGTCGCGGAGTTCTCAACTGTTGTTGTATTTCCTGTTAGTGATGGTGACAACGATATCATATGATTAGTGTTTGGGTGTATAGATATCTTATGATCTCCCCACTCATTTGATGGTACTGGAGATAAACAATTAGGATTATCAGAGAAAGTCATCCCACTTAAATGTTCATGTTGATTTATTGATGTGATTAGTGATGATGAGTTTACTGGGGAAGATATTGTTGTCACAACTGTTGAAATTGATGAAAAGGAGTTATGATCTATATAAAGCTCATCTGCTGTCACTCTTATCTGATCTGTTTTTGCATTAGAATTAGGTAATCTGTTCATAAATGCCATTTTATTCATAGATGTATTAGTTAAAACAAATAAGTTATCATTGAAATTTGAATAATTTGATATGTTATGAGAGGGAGGTTGTACAAATGTCTGAATTCTATTAACTTCTGTTGAATTTTGCATTGAGTCTTGATTGCTTAGATACGGTGACTTCACTGGACAGTATGAAGCATTTCTCCACTGTTCTACATCTTTGCCCATATTCGACTCATGTACATAGTGGGACTTTATTCTCTCGTAATAATTAATTTGGTGACAACGATTATGGTGATCCGTATCTATAAAATTATTGATTTCATTGATCTCTTGTGGATTTATTACAGACTGTTCTGATCTTTTCTGGCCAACTTCATCAGCCGCATCGCAAGGAAATAAGTGACTTGGATGAGGTAAGTTATCCTGTCGATTACTTACTACAGACTGAAATGATAATAAATCTTGATTACAAACTCCAGAAGATAAAATATTTTTATGAATACCTAAATAACTTTGATTTTCTTGATTAAAGTATCCAGTATTGTTGTCGGTATTGGCATGTTCCTCTACCTGGTGTTTTACAGAAACATTATCTCTCCAGTCCATGGATAATTTCGGATCAGACCTTTGAATATCAACATCATTTTCAGTATTACGTAATTCAGCATAAAATGGTACAGTTCTTTTCTCTTGTAAACTAGAATTTACTGATGTAGAGCATAAAGGAAATCCTGAGAAAGTTAATAACTGGTTATCATAGATAGATTTCGAACTAAATGCTTTCTGACAAGTTGGGTCTTCAGGTAACCAAAGGGGATTTGACTGACACTATCAGAGTTAGTAGCACTATCATTATCCTTGTTAGTATCACGATTCAAATTCATATCACCACCATGATTCAGTGTGTTACATATTAGAAAATCTTCATTGAAAATACTTTGAGCTAAGGATGTATTTACTTCTGAACTACTTCTTGTTAAAGGTAATAATAACGATCGATGTTGTTGAGTTAAACTGTCGTAAGGATTATTCGGATGATTGGACCATATTTGATCATTAATACAAGTTGGATTGATCAGTTTGTTATTGGAATTTGTAACTAACACTTGATCTCTTGTTGAATGTCTAAGACGATTGCGTGTTCCTGTTCCGCGTTTATTATTTTTATTCACTATTTGTAGATTTTTACTTTGATATTGATTATAAGTATTATGATCACTGCTATTAGTAGTAGTAATAGTACTGTCCGACTTAAAATTGTTTAAAGAGTTTGTTAACGCACATAATGGCGAATAGTTATATGCTAGAGAGCATGCACTTTCTAGGAGGGATAAAGGATTTGCTTCACAAGGACATTCTTCACTAGTGTTAGTATTGTTCATATTTGATGAGTAAAGATTTGTTTTTGTTACATTTGTAATAAGATTTGTAGTCACTGCTGGTGTTGTTGTTCCCATTGATGTTGCTTGAATGTTGAATAGATTCAAATCGGTGTGTTGAAGTAAATTAATTTCCTCATTATTATTATATCGTTCAATCAATCGATACGTGGAAGATGTTGTTGATGATGATGATGATGATGATGATGACAGAGGTGGCGAAAACAGAGTTGATGACTGAGATGAAACTGATTCTGTATGCGTAATATTCAAATTAGTCCGATATGTTCCCATCACCTCTTTCTTGATTCATTCATTTATTTAAGAAGGGTGTATGTGTATTTTATTTGTGTGTATTTATGGTGTTAGTCGTAGTAGTAATTGTCTGTAGATCTATGAATAGGTCGTTTACAATGATTTATGCAACAATTGAACAATGAACGCAAAAAAGCCTGAATAAATTATATAATATTTCCGAGTGTTCTGAGAATTTCTATTGAACGAGCCTATAAGCCTATAAGGTATCGGAAAGAGTATTTACTATAGATTGTGAAACTTATTAAATACAATTTGGCTCTTCTTGATTCACTGGGGTTGACTAGTGTTTGGTTGATCTAGAAAGAATGTGAGTAGTTAGTGCACAGGCTTATTTGTCATAGGCAGGCAAGAAGACCGACAAGCATACAGATGATACGCATAAATAGACGATAAATTGGCGGCTAAACTTTGTAGAATTTAGCAGCAGAGTGAGAGAAAGAAAGAAATATATAGAGTGATTCTCTACCTACATTTGATTGGTCTATTTCTATGCAGAACAAATGACATTTGTGTATATCCATCACCTAGACAGTGGATTTACGCATATCATTAAATATACAATATAGAGGGAGGCTGAAATCATAAACGATTATAGAGAGGGGGGATTAACCGAATGAAATAACACTGCCTTTTAGCCACCCAGTATACAAATAGATAAACCGGAAAGTGATTGGACAAATATTAGCGATGAGTGAAAACACTTACGGAGGTGAGAAGAACTATAAAGCCTAGCTAGTCTTGTGAAAAAATATATAACTAACGCACTCATGAAGAGACATAGTGTGATGAAAAGAATCAATGTTCAGTGCGGCGAAGTGGACTAAAACCAAATGACATCTGGAAATCGACAGTCAAAATGCATATCGTGAATGCAGATTGGTTAATAGGATGAAATTGATTGTAGGAAAAAGAGGAAAACAGCTTTAGATGTTTATTTCTCCTTGCTTTTATATGTAACATATGTATTGATCAACTCAGCAGTTAGGTTTGCTTTGGTAGTAAGGAGATTTATTCTATACAGGAGAGAATTCTCTGCATATATATATATATATATATATATATATATATATATATATATATATATATATATATATATATATGCACAAGTGTTTGAATAACAT
>OX104134.1:92408554-92444810 GCA_944470555.2 Heterobilharzia americana
AACAAAGGAAACAATGGGCCGACCACTTCAAGAAGCTCTTGAATCGACCACCACCACCACCACCTGGACTTCGTCCAGAAATACCACCTACAGCCCAGCTACAGAACTACAAGTGAACATAAATCCTCCGACATAAGTGGAAGTCTTGAGTGCCATAAAGCTACTGAAATGTGGGAAAGTAGCAGGACCAGCTGGGATCTTGCCAGAAGCACTGAGAGCAGACGCAGAGACAACAGCGGATATGCTCACACCACACCACTATTGCAGAAGGTGTGGAAGGAAAAGAAGGTAACTGCCAGGCAACTGGAAGAAGGGCTAGGTGGTCACACTCCCGAAGAAGGGAGACCTCAGTGTTTGCAAGAACTGGTGCGGAATCACTCTCCTGTCCACCCAATGCAAGCAAAATTTTAAGCCGCATCATCCTGGAGAGATTAAAGGATGCACCGGATTCAAAACTACGACCGGAACAGGCAGGCTGGCTGGCTTCAGGAAGTACAAATCATGTGCCGACCAAATTGCAACGCTTCGCATCATCATAGAACGGAGTATAGAATGGTAGTCAACTCTACATCTCAACTTCATCGACTTTGAGAAGGCCGTTGATAGCGTCGACCGAGAGGTAATTTGGAAACTGCTTCATTACTACGGAATACCATAAACCTCTATCAGCCTCATTCAACAACTATATTAAGACACCATATGCCGGCCAAGTTACTCACAATGGGAAGCTCAGTGATGCTTCTGAAGTGAAGTGAAGACAGGAGTGAAACAAGGTTGCCACCTACTATCACCCATGATATTCCTGATTGTGGTCGACTGAACTGGACTGGATGATGCAGCAAATAGTGGGGAGCTGTGAGAAGAGGAGAATACACTGGCTGGACTGAGGAAAACAACCTAGAAGATCTGGATTTCACCGATGACTTGTGTCTGATATCACACAAACTTGAAGATCTACAGGCGAAAACTAACAAGTTGGCAGAAGAGTCAGGGCAGTGAAGGGAGATGGGACTTCAAGTGAATATAGAGAAGACAGAGGTGATGAAGATACCACACCAACAACTCCAACAACAACAACAACAACAACAACAAACTCCAATCACCATGAACGGGAGAAACTTAAAGGAAGTAGCCTTCTTCACCTATCTAGGCAGCACTGTTTCAACTACAGGTGGCGGCACAGACGAGGATGTCAAAGTCAGTCAGGATCGGAAAGGCAAGAGAGGCGTTCATTAACCTGAAACCAGTGTGGAGATCTTCTGCACTCAGCATAAACAACAACATCCGGATTTTCAACACCAATTCAGTCAAGTCAGTGCTCCTGTATGTTTGAGAGACTTGGTGTGTTACGAAAGAGATTTCCAACAAACTGCAAACATTCATCAACAACTGCCTACGCTAGCTCATTACTGAAGATCAGATGGCCAGAATAATGAGAATAAGCAACAAGGAACTCTGACTGGACAACGAACCAACCAAGAAGGTATCGCTCAACAGCTATGCAGTGGAAGGAAGTGGAGATGGATTGGGCATACACTGAGTAGGCCGAGTGGGGACATCACACGTCAGGCCCTCGAGTGGAACCCCGATGGGAAGCGACGAGTTGTGCGAGGGTGTCCGAGGTGAGGGTGACATGGAGGAGATAGTGTGAGGAAGAAATGAGAGCTTGTGGGCAGTCTTGGAGCCAGGTTGGAAAGAGTGCAGAGAGGAGAGTGGAATGGAGACGTGCTACTGAAATCCTATGTTCCACTAGGAACCCAAGGTACAAATAATAAATAAAATCAGCAGTCACAACTGATTTCTTGGGCAGTATAGTATCATCGCCAAACTAGATCTATCGGTTTCACCTTGTTTGATGGAGAGTATTTGGAGAAAACCTTCAAGGCATCATAGATTACTTCATGAAAGTGTGGTAGACTATGGCAACTCAACAGACTTGAGTTTATCAGAGGTGAACGACTATCTAGACAGTCTTAAGCTTTATTTCCCAAGAGAACAAAGGCTTAATCAAGGTTTTTGCACAAATCAGCGTTTTGCGATGTTATAATGTCTGCTTTGTTTCCCATCCATTTCAGCTGAATAATTTTTTTCAAAACTTGGAGAAAGTGTGACCGAAGGTGGTGTATCTTGTTCCACATAATTTTCTGTATGCGCTTTTACCTACTATTTATTTGTTAGTAGCATGATTGCAGATAATTTTTTCCAGATTGTTAGAACGATGGATCAATACTCATTCTAAGGCTAATTCACCCTTTTTAACGCTTATATACCACAACTTATAAACTTGAAAACTAAAAAGGTAAGCAGTTTGATGCCTCCTTTGGTTCGATATAATAAAAGGTACATAAAACGGAGTACTTATTCCATGAGGTAATTTCTATATTTTCGGAGTCCTGTGGTAGGAAGTCCCAAATTACCTAAAATTCATGGATTTTACAGTTCATAATCTTATCATATCTTAGGACTTGAGGAAAATTACGTTCTACAAGGGTTCAGGCATGTTTTTTCTAGCCATGCGGTCGGAAAAGTTTCTGAATGACCCCCATCCATTGTATAGGAATTAGTCATGTCACATCAAGATATGCAGCTGTAAGTTTCTGAGTGTTGTTCGAAATATATCATTCAGGGAAACTAAGACAAGCGAAAGCAGTTTCATTTTTACGGTCACATTTTTTTGCGTTATGATCGGACAGCATCGTGATTCTACTTCTATTTATGTCTTCGATTCGATGGTTAAGTGATATTGTCTTAGCATGCCTAATCTTTTCCTTAGTTATTGAGATTTCGGAACGGAACTAGTTTGGTATTAAGAATTACAACTACTTACGTTGCATATAAAGGAAGATAAACAGTATGACTGAAAGCAGTTACAACGAAAGCTCTGGTTACGACATGATTCGAACAAGCTGCCTCCTCGCTGTCAATTTAATTCCCTTTATGGCTATTAGCAAGTTTTCGTTCCAGTACTTGAGTCCTTTGTTTTATGCGAGTATACCATTCGTAGACATCACAACTGTCATAGGTGTACGGGAACGGAAAGCATTCTTCGTCGAGTTACCGTAAGTACTATGGTTGAATGAGTGTTAGTTCATGTTTCAATGGGTATCCTAGTAGTGGGTAATTATTATATTGGATTCAATGATTATTGAACTAATCATTTAGTTATCTTATGATAAAAATCTTTTTATTCCTATCTTAAAGAAAACCTCAATACTTTTAACTGTCGACGAATTCATAAAACTTTTAAAATTATTACATGGACCAACAAAAAGGAACGAATAAGTGATCCTGCACGCATGTACCCTGTTTTAATTCATAAATCTACCAATTTCAGGCAGAATAGTAAACATTTACTTGGTATTGTCTACCAGAGGGATCCAGGATGCGGGTTTCATCCTATTTGGGACTCGTCAGCTGGATGTGCCTGCACTCTAGTGAGTGATGTTATTCCCAAGCAGACTCGAACCTCGTACCCATCGCTTCAAACGTCAAAGCTAGGCGTCTATATAGAAGCCTATAAGCCAATATAGGTGAAACAATCTAATCCAGCAAAACAACGGAGAATTAAAAGCATATCAACAAATAGTAAGAATAGTAAATAGTCTGAAATTGTACACTGTACACTTTAGGCTAGATGGTGAAGATTGTATGGTCTGTGAAATAAGTACACAATGGATTCACTAAGAACTGATATCAATTAGGGAACTGCCAAAAGGTAGCAATAATTCAAAATCTGCTTGCAGCTCAGCAGCAGTTCTCACCCACAACCCTGCAAAGGGAGTGAGTTCACACAATCAAGTCTTACGGCGAGTGCTTTACCACAGCCGGACGAGTACCCAGTGATCTGTCACTTCTTATTTCTGCTAATTCGTAATATACCATGACGATTGTAAACTGTCACTGATGGGTTATTAACTGTTCATCAACCAGTGTCAATCTGAGAGGAAAATCACGTTTAAGTCAAGAAATCCCTCCAAACCAACAAGATGACTTCACTTCCGCTCAAATTACTTAATTCTTCTTCCTTTTTTTCGAGACAATTTGCAGTAGCTAACAGCTGACTCACCTTACTCACAGGCACCTTCCTGTAATGTAGATATCTATAGGATGAAGACTGAGAAAATTAAAGAAATAAGTTTTTTGACTACGACATCATGGTATAGGGAATGCATGCACAAACAATTTGATTCTTCTGTAGTTTCTAAGAAGGTAGTACACTTTCCTATCCGTTATGGTGTGGAGAAGGATTGACAAAATCTTTGTAAGAAGCCTTATATCCCTGAAGCTTTTTACAACCAATCGTGTTGCACCGAAGTTTCGAGAGAAACCACATGAACTAATGTGTAAGTATCTGAAGGTTGTTATACAAGCTTCCATATATATATATATATATATATATATATATATATATATATATATATATATATATATATATATATATATATATAATATAGTTGACTTTTCTTCAACTACCTGAAGACTTCGTTATTAAAGAAGGAATTCATTATGATGGAAGTTTAGCCAAGGAAACAGCGACTGTCCACAAAACAGAAGTGGAAGAGATGTCCCAGAAAAGATTACATTTGACAAAAAACAAATATTTATCCATCCTTAAAGGTGTGTGCGAGAGAAAGGGTTCATAGAAGACTGAAGACAACAATGACAAAGAATTTACCTGTAGTCAAGTAGTTTCATTTCTACCAAATTGTGTTCGGTATTGCAACCAAACATCGACAGATTCATTTTGCTATATTGATTCCAACTGAGTTTTTCAACTTATGTATCCCTATCAAAGCAGGTACGTTGTAAGGGCAGGGAAAATGGTCAATGTCAGATTATCTAAAGACCTTACGACTCAGGGGAAACAACAGATTCAGTAATGAAATCATCCAAATTCTGAATGAGACAAACTAACTTGAGTCTCCAAAGATTCACTGAGGTCATAGCCAACGAACGCTCGAAACCTGAGCTATGCATTCATAAAGAAGTTATCACCAATCATTTTATGCCTTGGTAACTCGATTCCAAACTTTTACTTTTACTTGCTTACATAACCCGTTTGTCAAATCTACATTTTAGTTTGGTTGTCATTTCATGTTATGGAGTGCAAAAATATCCTCTAGATTCCTCAAAAAAACCTGGAAATCCCTGATAACCTTTACAGTCAACCATAGCATGTCAAACGTTCGAGAAAAGCCACGCGATCACACACTTGAGACTTAGATTGGTTAAAGGGCTCTTTAGAAAAGTGTAGAACCTTCCAAGACCATCAATATATGTGTATAAACGGTTCATTTTCGCAAACATTCGTTTTTACCGCTTCTTCCAGTTTTCGAGGGACTCAGCCATCATCAAGTCTAAGGTTACTGCTTAAGCGTCCACTCTATGTCTAATACAAGGATATATCGTTTCGTTATATTATCTCTAACTAAACATGATCATATTGACTAGTTGAGTTGAAATCATCATGTATTTTACACAATATGTTTTATTAACATGTCTGTTTGTTGATGTACTTATGTAATCCTAAGTTAAAAGTTCTACATTGGTTTTTTTGCCATTATAAATTTTCTAGAATTTCCAATTATACAATGTATACAATCATGATGATTGGGTGTGCTGTCTTGACTTCATTTGGATTTTTTTATATTTCTTACTACACTGTGTTTATTTCTTTATGTTCCAATGACCGACTGAATCCACATCCCTATGAAAAAAAGTATGTTAAACTTTCACCATACTGAATGAGTTATTTTTGATAATACAGGTTGAGAACAGATGAGTAGAAATCAGTGAAGCACAAGGATACCATGTTGTTCTGTTCAAATGGTTGTTTTTGCTGTTTTCAAGTTTATAAAAGTAAATGTGTACATGAAACAATTCACTTACTTTACTGACAGAAAGTAGATATTCAATAAATTTCCCCTTTTAGGTTATTTTTGATAGTTAGGACACTTTAATACTAGGTTAGAGTAACGCTAAACTGATATATAAACTTGCGTACCATTTAAGAAAAAGTTGATAGTCAGGTTTATCAAAGGGGAAAAATTCCCCATCATTACTTTTTAAAATTTATAGCCCTAGTAGAAGTTAGAATTACGATACTAAAGTCCCTTCGGATTTGTTCAGTTTTATCAACAAGATACACCGTCAAAAGCATAATAAACCAAGATCAGGAATAGTGGAGTTTTCGGAAGATGTGTTACTAGTCATCATCTAAGGTTGGACTTGACAGGAAATGCAAAATGCTGAACCCTGGTTTGTAAATCTACAGTCAATTAGTGAAATAGTCACTAAAACATCTACTTAGATCAAATAGACAGTTTTATTTTCGAAATTTAAAACGTCCTTTTTCCTATGATTTCATTCATATTCTACTACTGTGCACCTTGCAAATGCAATTACTGTTTATCTTATCATGGAAATACACAGTAGGTACCTACAAATTCCATATGTTCCACTGCATTCTCATCTAGGTTGAATCTCCCACCTACCAGTCAAGCTGGTAGTTGTTATGACAGTTCAATTATCAATTAGCCTACCTATCTTAAAAGTACAATACACTGGATAAAGTATTTCCAATTTTCAATAAGGTCTGTAATTCTGTTTATCCGAAATGAAATGTTTCATGTAACCTAAAACTTTAAAACAGAATGTTTTATTTTGATCACAGCATTTGCTGTGTTAACTTCCTGAGGTAGCATCCCGGTTTTACATTTATGAGATATTGACTCAGTCTGAAGGTTTGTGGAAATTTATTGACTTCAAGTTGGTATTTGGTATGAACTGGCAACAGCTGGAGAACCATTAGAGACCTGGGAGCTCTAGATAGCTGTTTCATCCCAGAAGAGAAATACTAAGCAGCGCACACGCATAACTCCGCCGAAAACCGATCCCAAGATACTCAAGCTCCGCGGTAGACACTCTGCTATTGAACCACTAGGTCGGAATCCAGTGTTTCACATTTCCCTACTTCTATCAACTCCCCATATCGTGCGACCATTATCCATTTCTATTACTGAGTATTTGTCATCACGACCGACTTGGTTTACCCCACTGGTCACCACTTTTCATGAGAACTTCGCGAAATTTTATTTCGAAGCAAGTCACTAATGAGCACTACTGAGGAGTCGTGAGACGGACCAAGTCAGATCTAGTTCCGATCTAGTGGCTTGATCGCAAAGTGTGTGCCATGAGGCCTGAATGCCATAGGATCGGCTTCTGGCGGGGTCATGGACATGCACTGCTGAGGAGCCCCATCCTGGACAAAACACATGGTTCTCTAAATGATTTCAGTCCAGGATGAATACCAGTAAGAAATAATAGTTACTGCATGAGAATTTTCGCTATTCTAAATCACCACATGATTACGGTATATGCTGAAGAGGAGGTTTTCCGAGTAAGAAGATAAAATTATCAAATGTTTTTTGGTTCTGAAACGGTTCAAAGGTTAATGTATATTAGTCAGCACTGACGACTCTATGTTAAACTGATAGTATATACAGACTGATCAGTTTCAAGTTAGTTTTCATCAGGAAGTGATATCAGTTATAGAACCATTGAAAACCTGGAATCAATGAGTCCTCATCAAAAACAATCCAAATTTCATCAGTTGACTGACGTAGCCGTCTAAACCTTAGCGTCGAGGACTGGTCAAACTCTAGTGGTACAGTTTGCAATCCGACCACTGAACTGAGTGACACAACAGTGCTGTGTACATCAGTTTAGTGTTGATAGCGACATCACAAATTCGGTCGATAGAATTCACTCAGTGTGTAACACTAAGGACTAAACACCTACATCAGTTAACTAATGCGTTAGTAATCTGGATCATTTTTGAGGAATAAGTCTGCTACATGATGCCCTGCGTTTCAATATGACTTAACAAGATTCAGATACACCATACTTTAGGTTGGTATTCATCGTGGACTGACATCAATTGGAGAAAGATTGAAAACCAAGAAGCATTGGGCATCTGTTTCGTTCCAGTATGGGACTCCTCAGCAGTACACAGCCATGACCCACCAGGGCTCGAAACCACAACCCTCAGGTTCCGTTGCCTGCACATTAGTTGCATTTGTAGAAAAATGTGAAGAATATATTCCTTATGATTACTTGAAAACATTAAACTACTTAGTAACAGAACAGATAAACGGATAGAATCTTCGTGTGGGATGGGTTAGTAGTCTATTCAAATAATTGTGTGACTAACTAAAGTTTATGCCTTATACACTTATTTCTTGTGAAACCTATACTGATCCCCAACTATACATCAAGATTACAAAGATAAGTTACAGATTAATCACCGTAACTATTTGGTAGAAATATGCCCAGTGCTCTGGACGGAGGTTCATGTTTCACGGCATTTACCTACTTTGATTAAGGTTAGTCATTTTACAAAAGTCTTATGTTTATCATATACGTCTTTAGAGGGAATAGAGACTGAGCAACTGTGTATCATTTGGTATTAAATGGCACCGACTGAGTAATATCAAGCAAACTTATTGTTACTGAGTCACCAGTCATTGCAAATCATCCTTAGGAATTCGTAAATCGATCACACTTTACCTGTGTATTTATGCATCTGTTAGCCTTGTCAGATAGTGGAAGTGGATGTAAGTGTCTAATCAAGAGTAGGAGGTGACAACTTTGATTATTCCGAGTATCAATGTTCGTAAAAGTTGCGAACACAAGCATATTTACTGAAGTTTTCTGTTGAGATAGCATGTTTCCCACAAGACCTGATGGTCCTACGTCCGATCCTTCGTAGGGTCACGAATGAGCACTGCCAGAGTCACACACTGTTATGAAACAGCTGTCCAGTGCTCTCAGATTTTCGATCGCTTTAAAACTGATGTCATTTCATGATGAATACCACTTTAGAGTTGATCAGTCAATCCTGACAAACCTTCAAATCAAATCACAAATACTTAATGTGAAAAAAATTTGACCTCAAGACGGAAAAACCCGACCCAATCAAACTGGATCCTGTTATATAGTTATGGAGTTATAGCTTGGCAACTGAAACTGACTGAATCATTTCTTTGATTGTACATTCTTTGTTTCTACAAAGACATTCAGTATTTCCTGAACGTGTATCAGCTTGAATCGTTCTACACAGCGTTAAAGGTATCTCTTATTCCTCAGCGGCAGAAGCGATCACACGTGAGTGACTAAGATTTATTTAAGAGTACTGTGAATATCGAAACAATGTGCTTTTATGTTACAAGGGGATACTTACATTAATATCACAGCTCAGAAGACACTATAGTGTCACAACCAATTATTTATCACACATCGGTTTTAGTTTTATTGCATTTAACTACTGTAATTTACTCAGTAGTACAAACTCTATAAAAAATAAATAGAACAAAAACGCCGATAGACTAATGGACATCGGCTTACAAAATTTCGCCAATAAATTCCTGTAGATAACGTAAGTACACATATATTGAGTTACATGTATTTTCAAGGAACTATGCTCTCACTGTCAATTAAATGATAACTGATGCTAGACATCTCAATAATTCAACACTTACAGTCAAAATATTTTGGTCTAGATTACTTGGTTTGCCGAGATTCAAATACTTGTTTGACTACATAATATTGTGAAGCAATAGCGATAGCAGTAGTCATTTATTACATCAGTTTCATCCCCCGACTTCACAATAAATTGTGGAAAAATAATCGTATCATAAAGTCACTTCAGGCTACAAATCTTTTTAGACAGCAGTGACGGAAAAACTGATTTCGTTTATGCTTTTATTTCTTCCAGAACAGTAACTAATTACTAGATTTAGGTCATTTTCGACAACAACACTGAAACATGATTAATTCAACTACTTAAGGTAGATGGATTGAATGGAAAAGAAGTGAAAAAAGCACTATACAGTCATACTTTAATTGTAGTTGAATTCAGTAGGACCGAAATAGTCTGAAAGACAACTGTGAGGATAAACACTGAAAATTTTGTGCACACGCCTTGATTGTAAGTGGTATTTGAAACCCATAGTTTTCACCTTACTTTTCGACATCTCCCAAGAATGAATAGTCTTCCTGTTTGAGCAGGGATTTTGAGTCAAACATTTTAGTAGTTTATCTCAATGAAATTCTAATGGCATAACCTTCGTTTCCCTTAGTAATTTCAGAGCTTAGGAAAGCTGCAATATGTAAGTTGATCACAAGCAATTAGAAGGAAGCCTTCAAGCTAGGTTACATGCTTGCTAGTACCCGTCGGTAAATCTTGTCTGCAGCCTTGACGGGACTGATATCTCCAATGATATCCAAACCCACCTCACTCAGTGATAAGGTCAGCGACACTACCACTGAGCTATTCGGTCAATGATTGACCCATTGCATGAATTGATTAGATACATTAGTTGATCCCTGGAGGGCTATCAATTCCATGTTGTCTAGTTCTCAGTTCTGACCCAATTCTATCGATCTATCCAAGGTCTTCTGCCGATTACCCCCAACCAGTCAATATCTATCCAAATTCATCACGATACTGAGCCTCCTAACGACCGATAGAATTCTGTTACCACTCAGAACTAGATAACATGAAATTGGTTGCCCTCCAGTCACCAATCAATGTATATTTGGAATGTCTTCGTAGACATATGCATGAAAATATCAGATCTTGTTCACGTATTTCAATAACCAAAGACTGATACATATTTGTGAATATTTTCTAAAATGGTGATGAACCTACAGCTGAACAATATGCATTCTTTAAAGATATTTCAAAACACTATGCACAGAAATACATTCATAAGTACATGTTGAGCAATATTTTACTCTTTTGAACACAAAGAATTTAATAATCTAAATAATATTCTATAAGTGCTAATAAAATTTGATTTGTTTGTTTCCAGTTTATGATTTACTGAAAATTAACTACTATAAGGTACATGTAAAGAACAACCCATCTCTGAATAGGAACCGGTTTTCAAAGGTTTTTTCATCATATTATAATGTAAAGCTATTGACCTATCCAGATGAAAAGTGAAGGCAGACATTCACTTCAAACGTTGGTGAACAGTTTTAAAATGTTAACCACTTGCTCTTCACAATTATCTGGAAGTTACATATTCAGTATAGTGTGTAATAAGTAGTGAAATACTTTAAAGTTTCAAATTATCATCAGTCAGTTATCTAACATTCTCTGGTTTCCAACGTTATTTAAACTGATATCGATTCTGGAAGATAATAACAGAGATTGAAAAACGTGGACCATTAAATATCAGCTGACTGTTTGAATGATGATGCACTTACCATAAGATTTGATAGCCCTGAACTTAGTTTTATCCAGAGTTGAGGATGCACTCTGCAGAATAATGTCAAACTAGATCAACACAGATGATCATTGTTCCCAGACTTTAGAAGTTTCTCTAGCTGGTTTTAGATTCAAATGCAAACTATCCTTGGATCACATAATTGTGCACCTATAACAGCTAAATGACGCTTTTTACTGAAGCATGATGATCAGTTATTTTTTGATCAAAATGTTTAACTACTCATAAGTAATATATATATATTTTGACAAATCTCAACGTGTTTGATATAAGAAATTTCACGAGGAAGTCTGGTTCGAGCTTTTGAGGAAAGTAGTCATAGTCTACATTATCATTCTATTTCTATACATAGACAAAAATGACATATCGCCCTACATAAACGCAACAAGTACATATTCTGCATGCACTGACAACTGACATATGACCTCTATTTTTTTAAAATAACCAATGTCTGAAATAAAACATACACATACATGCATCAAGTGTATCAGTGCACTATGGTGTGAATGATTAATACTCCTATTGAAAAGCAGTCACGATCTAATCATGACTGAACAATGAGATGAACTATACGACTTTTCACCTGGTATTATATATTTATGATGATATAGAATTTGATTATTTCACTGAAGAAGCTATGACCAGACTTCCATGCAAACGTTGAAATTTCTTATCTCGAACACGCTGAGATCTGTTCAAATATAACTTATATCTAATGTCAACTATTCACTTGGCGCCCAATATTTAGGAAACTATCCTATCAAATCTTGACTAAGATTCATACATACTCGTAAGTAAAGTAAAAGAATGTCTCCAATAGTTGCATTTATTTTTGTTTTCCATAAATATACATCTCGATGGCGCAAATATTTTATCTTCTTAAAAACACTGCTACCATAAAAGTCACGTATGACAAAATACTCCGAATTGTTAAGCAAATACTCAATGAAGAAATGGATGATAGATATTCTATGCTTAAATTTTCTATAAGTATCCACTTAAAATGTAGATAGTAATGATAACTTACTGAAGGTAAAAAGAACCAGGATATGAGAAGATGAATTTCAGTAAGGTGGATGTTTTTTTTCAAATGAAAAAATAATGAAATTCAGATAACAAATCAGATGGTGATTGAAAAAGTAGAGTGTTACTCTTACAGTTGTCCAACAAACGGTACATGCACATTTGTAAAATCTCGTTAGGCTACATTACTAAAACAAAATAGTTAAATTAACACTTCGCAAAGTATCCCATGAAATACCTAATTACTCTAGGAATTTCTTTGTCAGTTTTTAATTCTACCCCCAGAAATATTTCACTACATTATGCCTATTCGAATTCACAATGGGAAGCTCAGTGATGCTTTTGAAGTAAAGTGAAGACAGGAGTGAAACAAGGTTGCTACCTACTATCACCCATGATATTCCTGATTGTAGTTGACTGGACTGGACTGGACTGGATAATGCAGCAAATAGTGGGGAGCTGTGAGAAGAGGAGAATACACTGGCTGGACTGAGGAAAACAACCTAGAAGATCTGGATTTCACCGATGACTTGTGTCTGATATCACACAAACTTGAAGATCTACAGGCGAAAACTAACAAGTTGGCAGAAGAGTCAGGGCAGTGAAGGGAGATGGGACTTCAAGTGAATATAGAGAAGACAGAGGTGATGAAGATACCACACCAACAACTCCAACAACAACAACAACAACAACAACAACAAACTCCAATCACCATGAACGGGAGAAACTTAAAGGAAGTAGCCTTCTTCACCTATCTAGGCAGCACTGTTTCAACTACAGGTGGCGGCACAGACGAGGATGTCAAAGTCAGTCAGGATCGGAAAGGCAAGAGAGGCGTTCATTAACCTGAAACCAGTGTGGAGATCTTCTGCACTCAGCATAAACAACAACATCCGGATTTTCAACACCAATTCAGTCAAGTCAGTGCTCCTGTATGTTTGAGAGACTTGGTGTGTTACGAAAGGTATTTCCAACAAACTGCAGACATTCATCAACAACTGCCTACGCTAGCTCATTACTGAAGATCAGATGGCCAGAATAATAAGAATAAGCAACAAGGAACTCTGACTGGACAACGAACCAACCAAGAAGGTATCGCTCAACAGCTATGCAGTGGAAGGAAGTGGAGATGGATTGGGCATACACTGAGTAGGCCGAGTGGGGACATCACACGTCAGGCCCTCGAGTGGAACCCTGATGGGAAGCGACGAGTTGTGCGAGGGTGTCCGAGGTGAGGGTGACATGGAGGAGATAGTGTGAGGAAGAAATGAGAGCTTGTGGGCAGTCTTGGAGCCAGGTTGGAAAGAGTGCAGAGAGGAGAGTGGAATGGAGACGTGCTACTGAAATCCTATGTTCCACTAGGAACCCAAGGGACAAATAATAAAATAATAATAACGCCTATTCGAGATTTCAATCCCAAATCTTAGTAGAGTGAATGAATCGTTACGTATCGAAAGGTTGCCAACAGGAACTGCTGGAAATAAATTTCAAGCTTGTTGAAGCTTGTCTGTAAGAAGTAAATACAAGGAGGAATAGGTCATTCTTAAAAGTACAATATTAGTAATCTGTCAAAAAAAAACAACAATTAACCTAAGTAAATGAAAACCTAAATAGGGTTTCCTACTAATAAGTTAACTGATCATTGAAGAGCAACAGATAAGATATTATCTAGTCGCAAGTGATGAAGGGATTCTACTGTCCAACTCTGAATGTATTTACCAAGCCATGAGATTTGCTGTCTTGGCACACAGCGTCATTCGAAGAAGTGCATGGAGAAATAATGATATTAAAGTAGATAGAAGTGAATGAGAAGAGACAGGGTTCATTGATGAGGATTAGCAAAATGTTCAAAACACCGAAGATGGTAAAAAATATATGAGTCTGTGCCAAAGGTCATCAGCCACTGATTCCAACAATTTTGAAGACCTCCCTGAACACCCCAAACCTGCAGTCAGTAACTCGATGAACAGTTGCTACATCTTGGTCTGCCCACCCCTTCCTACTTTGGTTAGCATTGTACGTCAAGGAAATGCCAGCTCTGTGGTCGCCCAATCACTTCAGTCGTTGGTGATTCATAGTCTCAATGGCTGGCTGACTCTCTTGTCTAGAACTTTGTCTACAACATTGACATTGACTGCATAGTGTGAGCAATTCTACGAAGACAAAAATGATCAAGAACCCGTAGACTGTTATATCTTCTACCATTAATAGACATCTCCAGATAAAAACCAAGTCTGACATTATTGCCTGATGACTGTTTCCACTCACTTAGTATCAATCACAGTTCACTGTTATGGTTAGTCTTCCGTCTTCATGGCCACATTGCAGATGTATTTAACAGGATCCCGTCATTACTTAAGACCGAAAACATGGTATTATTTATTGTCTAGTGACACTAATTTGTCCAGTCCATCCCTTCATAAGGTCAGTTATCACCTATTTGGCTCAATAATAATATCTGTGACTGCAACTGTTAGTGACTGCTGTTCATAACCCACAAGTTAAAATAATTACCTCAACGTTTCAGATACAGACCTTCCTGCTAACTGTAATCAAGTGTCTAATACTTCCTTAGTCACTCCTATTGCGCCTACAAACTATTCCAACACAAAAATCAGGAATAAATAATTCCAACAACTGGTGTCATCACGGGTAGTAATGTTTTTTAATTTGTCTCTGGAAAGCAACTGATTTTGCTTTATTTTATAGTGAATACCGAGTCAGGAGACTCACCCTACACTTTATGCGGATGTTAGGCGGTTCGATGCAGTTATCAAGAAACCTTTGATGATCACTTCTGACAAGTATAAAACTTAGATCTGAGGTTTTTTGATAACTTCATTGAACCGCCCAACATCCGCATAATTCTTCTTACTGGTCTCTTCCGACCATCAAACTTTCACTGATAATATTTCTCTTCCGCATAAACTGCAAGTAATGTATAAAATCACAAGATCTTGTCTTATCAAAGCATTCCATTCAAATTACATCAAGTTGTATTGAAACCCTTACAATGAAAGATCGTGTTATATCTTAATAATCTTGTCAGTCTTAAGTTCTGTTAGGAACTCAAAGTCTACTACCGACATACTTATTTCTTACTCATCTTTTAGCCATAATGACCAGAAAACTAAAACATATATTAAATTATTGACTAGTCATCTGCACTTGAGCATGAAGGACTGAATATGATTAGACTGAAATCATAAGATCCTTGCATGGTTTTGAATTCTGTTGGAATAACTTATCTCATGAAAGCTGTATTCCATGATGGATAAGTTCTAACTGAATAACCCGCTTCATCCACAATCGAAACTCACTGTTGTATGGCAGGAAATGCTGAAGAGTACTATTAGGCTTAGTTATTGAAGTTATTCGACGAAGAGCTCTGCTTTACATAAATTTTGACTTTCTTATCAAAGTACCGTTAAGGTGCTTCTGAAGCCTCGGAGGATCAGCAACCCATTGAGAAATCTAAATTGACCTCATCCAATAGTTTGGTAGGTAATGTTACCACTGGGTTATTGAGGTGTGAGTGATCTCATGCAGAACTCTATGATTCATATTGATCTCCCTAGAGTGTAATCTATTACTTATGCACTGGAAAAAATCCATCAGTTATTTTGGTCACCAAGTTTAGAGACTCACCATCGTGGTACGCTTTGATCAATTTTAGTTGGTTGCAGGCAATCAGTGAATCTTGGTTTCGTTCTGTTCGGTGCACAATTCTTCCGAAGTGTTACCATGCAAATAAGCAGTGTCAGAAACTCTATGCTTAGTGCTTCATAACGAGGGGAATTAGGGCAGAATTTAAAGCTGGGAACCCACTGAAGAGGAATTTATATTGCCCTCAAGATGCTATTGACACAATAAGACAAAATGATCTAGTCGACCAAATATCATACAATGGTTATGAAGTTAAATGTGCAAGTCAAACGAGCCGACTGGTTCAATGAGATCAATAGCACTTGGAAATTTTACCAAATTTAGAATGACAAGACTTAATATGCTGCGCAACTTAGAAAAAATGTAGTTATTACAATGCAACCAATCATTCAAAATCACCAGTAGGGTGGGATATGACAGAAATCTCAAAGGTCAGTTTAGTTCGTCAACGAGAGGAGTTGATAACCGAGTGTTTACATATCATGTCAACATCCGATAAGCACAATCGAAATGTTACGACACTGATTCTAGATGTGTGGAGAATCTAATTACCAAGGAGTGTCAAGTGACAGAACTATACAAACTAGGTGTCGAAGCTTGTATACTAACTTTGATGTGATCTCAAGCAATCGATAGACAAATAAGTGTAATGTGAAGCTACATTCGATCATCCTGTCTAATTTCTATCCATTTTTAAAGTACCTCATACTGTTAAAAAATCACACAAACCCTGTACTTTTACAAAGTTAACTGGTCTTGAAGTTCATGAATTATCTTTCATTTAAATGCACCCAAAGATTCCCCACAAACGCTGCATAAAAAGCGTACGAAAACTTCACATAGTAGTTCGGTTATGATGATGTAATATTTACCAGACTTCAGTGAACAGGCTACTTTCAGAAAAACTTAACGTGTCTCAAATGAAGAATCTCTACGAAAAATGAAAACCGATAAAAATGTCAAACAGCTAACAGAACTAAGAAGAAATTCATTGGTTTGGATTTTACATCAGTATGTTAGTCGATTCATTGATGAAGTTCAGCGAAAACGTCTTTTCTTCTGTGAGTTTATTCTCTATAGTTGTACAGTTACAATTTACACATAGCTATATAGAACGTCGAACTATTTTTCCCTCGTTTATTAAGTGGTGTGGATTTCAGTTAAATGGACACATGTTTTGTGAGGAGTCGAGTATTGTCTCACTCTGATGATGTCACCAGCAACTGAGTAAAGTAACCGACTTTTGAAGGAGTTGTGGGGATTTGAAAATATTTCAAGTTGTTATTCATCGTAGACTGACATCAGTTGTAGAAACAAAGGAAACCTAGGAGCACTGGACAGCTGTTTCAGCTTTTATGCAAGGTTCGACATTGATTTTTCTGTTTGTTACCATGCTTAAAAGTGTTCATTATTTCGAAACCAGGCATTTTCTGGGGGATTTTTATTTATCAGCTAAATATTTCTGGAGTTATTACCCTCAGATGTCGCATGAGCCAACAGCAAAGTTGTGTTCAGCATGATACATATGTTGTTTCCTTTGATGACTCACTGGTTCATCTAATGAACTGAAATTTTCATGAAAATATATTCAGTAGTTGACAAAGTAATAATTTAAACTCATTAGTGTGCTCAGAATAACAAACTTGTCAAATTTTTAACAGATTTATCAAGTGGGTACTACTAAGGAAATATATTTGAGGTAACGACTGTGTTACCTATTGGTGAGTTAATTTGCAGAGTTTCTAGTCTGTGCTGGTTTGCTTCAATCATCACCCAAATCCTCTCTATACCGCATAAGTTCAATCAAGGCATAACTGCCTATCAACCTTTTCCGAAAATACTATGTCTTTAATCAGTAATATCACTAATATAGTAGACACTGAGTTATCTAAATATTTTTATTTCCGTGCATTCTGAATCCCGTTACCTTAAACTTTAAATATGCATTTGTTTCATGGTTACCAAATTCATGGGTTTGTGTGTTCACACATTTACTTAAAGGTATCAGCGGTAAAATGAAGGCTTTAGAACATATAGATCAAATGGTAGTATAGTTAGTTTTTGAGGAAACTTTCCTAAGGACTAGATTTTAGTCAGTTTCTCTGAATTAATCCTTTAATACTCAAGAAATTAATGTCATGATCATATATCCACTCTTTGAATCAAACAGAAAAATGAATTATTTTAATAGTTTGAGTTTAAATCCTGTGTCCAACAAGCTAACCCTAAAAGTCAAGGTCGTCGTGATTTTTCTGTCTGAGAGTTTTATGCTACGTACTCATGAAATTCTGTTAACTATGTGAGCACATTGCTGATTCTTTAGTGGTCAGTCACATCAGAGTTATTTTCAACCTGAAGTTGTAATCAATAGACTACATCTGACTGTAAAAGTTTATAAATTTTTTGCAAAATGGAGGGAAAAGTTTCTGTTATGAAAACAAGTAAATGTCGTTCATAGCGAACTATAGTCATGGTGAATAAACATTACCTCTTTATTCACTCATGAACTTAGTTTTCACTTATTAAGCTGATAAATCGGTGGTTTTATAATCCATGAATTCACTGAATAGAATTGATCGAATATACACAGATGATACTTGGAAGGATAGTAAAACATATTGACGGAACCACTGGGTGCAGATGACTAAACGCCAATATTTGTTACTCGGTACAAAGTGGATAGAGCATGAAACCTTACGGACCTGAAATAATACGTATTTATCAGGCTTTCGTAAATGATGGATTCTTATAGCTTGATCCTCGAGCCAAAACCGTCATATGGATATAATTTGCAGCTAGTGAGAGGCCAATGAAAATATTAATCCTGTATACTCTTATGGACTTTTCCAAACACGTAAACAATAGTGCCACATTTCATTGTATAATCAGCTGAACTGAACGTGTGGTCACATCTACTCACGCAGGACTTGTTGATCCCTGCAAGCAAGGGCTTCAGTGCATGCTCCAAAATGGTCTTAGAAGCAGGGCAGATCACCTAGCCCCATAGAGGATGATAATACACATTCAAGCTCATTTATTGTGAAACAATATTGATACAGGTCACAGGTATGATTTTTCAAAATCATTCAGACCTGTTTACAAAACCTTTTTGAGATCTATGCTTAAATTTGTCAAATTGGTAGAAAGTTTCGATAACCCTTATGTGCATAAAAAGCAGTTTGTCAGTACATCAATTAAGCTTTGAAACCAGGGTTGATATGCTGCTAATCTCGCTTTAATGGCTGTCATTCTTATTTTCATATTCAGATACGCTTTCTAGTGTTACCAGTATCCATCATATCGCTTCTTAACTGCATATAACTTTTAACACAAATACCTGTGACAAGTAAATATGTAATCAGACTTTTCAAAATTTGTTGCATAAATATATTAGACAAGTCAGACAGAATACATTTAAGTGTTTCGACCTGAATTTCTAGGAAATGACGTAGAGTAGTGTCGCTTGAATTATCCCCTCGTTGACTGGACCGAATCGATCGGTATATGTCGACATATGGGCTCCTATGCGGATGCCTCGATATTGCCTGTGTTTCAATCATGTATTAATGATGAATAGTGGCTAGCAGTGGAATCAAGGATGAAACAACACTAAAACTAAAGCCGTTGTACAGGAAATGGCTATCGTGGCTCGGTAATCTAGTGGATAACGCCCCGGCGTTTGAAGCGGTCTGTTCCGCGTTCAAGTCCGGGTGGGGACGACAGTTACTGGAAGGCAGGTACATCCAACTGACGGGTGGTAGATGGGACAGGAAGCTATTCCTGGATCCCACTACCAGCCTCTATACGTCATTAATGAATGATTTAGAGGATAATCTATCCTGCTTTCCTTATACTATTCTGTCAAGACAACAGACGCAGAGACATCAGCTTACATGCTCACATAACTACTGCAGAAGGTTTGGAAGCAAGAAGGGAAGGAAAGGTACCTGTCGATTGATTGGAAGAAGGGCTACCTTGTCAACTTCCAAACAAGGGAGACCTAAGTCTTTGCAGTAACTGGCGCGGAATCATGTTGCTGTCCCCGTCCACCACAAGCAAAATATTTAGCCGCATCATACTGGAGAGACTAAAACATACTCTGCATTCAAAATTACGACCGGAACAGGCTGGTTGGTTGGCTAGCTGGCTGGATTCAGGAAGAACAAATCATGTGTCGATCAAATTTCAAGCCTGCACTACGCTATGTATCATCAAAAAACAGAGCATAGAATGGCAGTCAACTCAAATCAACTCAACCCCAACCTCAACTTCATCGACTCTGAAAAGGCTTTCGACAGTGACAACAGAGAAGTAATTTGGCAGACAGTTGCTTCAACACTACGGTCTCACTGCCACAAACATCTATCAACCTCATTCAACAACTATCTGATATGCTGTATGCTGCTACATGTCACGCAATTCAAACAGCAATAGTAAGCTCAGTGACACCTTCGAAGTGAAGACAGGGGACAGCAGTAAGACAAGGCTACCAACTACTATCACCAATGATCTCCCTGGTTCTGGTTGACTCGACTGGATCATACAGCAAACAGTGAGGAGTGAGAAGATGAGCATACACTGACTGGACCGATGAAAAGACCACAGAAGAAGATTTGCATTTCGCCGATGATGATGATGATGATGACGATGATTTATGTCTAGTGTCTTGTTGCAAAAACTCGAAGATCTACAGGCGAAAACTAACAAGTTGACAGAAGAAGCTAGGCGAGGCGAGGCGAGGTGAGTCAGGGCAGAGCAGGGCAAAACAGCGAAGACGGGACTTGCTTCGGTGAATGTAGAGAAGACAGAGGTGATCAAGATACTCAACCTACAACAGCATCAACAACAAGAGGCACCAATCACCATCAACCGGAGAAGCCCGGAGGATGTAGTCTCTTTCATCTACACCTACCTACCTACCTAGGCAGCATCGTTTCAACCAAAGGCAACGGCACACACGAGGATGTCACAGCAGCCACGATCGGAAACACACCAAGACATGCTTTCATTGATCTGAAATCAGTGTGGAGATCGACTGCACTCCACTGTGCTCAGCGTGCAGCGTGAACAGTATGCGGATTTTGAAGACTAATGTGAGTCAAGTAAGTCAGTGCTTCCATGTGATGGTTGAGAGAGTTGGAGTGTTACGAAAAGCATTTCCAACAGACTACAGAGATAGATCACATGAAGAGCTGCCACCTAGGCTCACTCGATAGTGAAGCTGGAGATGAGATGGATTGCCAGAATCATAAGAATAAGCAACAATGAACTCTGGCAACGAACCAACCAACAACCAATGGCTCAAGAGATGTGCAGAAGAAAGTGGAGATGGACTGGATTGGATTGGATAGGATTGGATAGGATTGGGGATACACTGAGAAGGTCGATAGAGGACATGATGTGCCAGGTCAGGCTGTCGAGTGGAAGTCAAATGGGAAACGATGAGTTGGGCGTCTCATCTGAGGGTGAAATTGAGGAGATTGTATGAGGAAGAAATGAGAGCTTGTGGGCAGTTGTGGAGTCAGGTTTGAAAGACTGTAGAGAAGAGAGTGGAGTGGAGGTGTGCTACTGAATCCCTATGTTTCACTAGGAACCCAAGGGATAAATAATGATATGATCATTCAGTCAAGTCTAGCAATGTCATAGCTAGATTATGAGTTCATCCTTCGGTTGTTCTCAATTTAGTAATGTAAAACAATTTGATCAGTGACGGCTGAAAAGTTTTTATGTGCATATGATTATTTTATTTAGGTGGTTATAGGGTTTCCGGGATTTACTTATGTCAAAATACGTTCACCAGTGATTAACATCAAGTGACGAACCAATAAAAGCGTGAACCAAGAGATACTTTTCAAGTACTTTCCTGTAGTTCTTCAAGGAATGTAAAACCATGGTGAAAACTACTTTGACACAAATATCCTGATTGAAGGCAGAAGATATGAGTTGCTGAGAGTTTAATATCATATTCAGAGTTGCTGACTCGATAATTGACTGAGCTTAAAATGAATCATTTCCTTTTCACCAAGGTTTGTCCGGAGTTAAACTACTATTAGTATTTCTTTTGTGATCTAGACTCTGAGATGCAGTGTGCAGCAGAAATTATGACTATATATATATAATGTGGAAAAGCCTGAAACCTATAATTAACATATTCTCATCATACTGGTTGGCTTGTAAATCTTGTTGATTCTACCTTCCATTGTCTTGTACTGCGTTGGATGTGGAAAAGTAGCCGACAATCTGCCACTAGACATTTTTCAGAATGAAGTAACAAAAGTCAAGGGATCGTAAGGGAACCATTCTAAGGAAAACCCTTCTTGTCAAGTGAATAAATATAGCAGATGGCGGAAACTGGTTTGCCCTATCAAGAAAAAAATATTGATGAAAGTTCCCACGATTTTATTGGTAATCACCAAGGTACTAATTATTCAGATATGCACTATCGACTGTTTCGTTTCATAAAGAAGCTGGATACCCGTGAATAAATACATCAAAACCAGTTACGATATGTCACAAACAAAAGGATGAGAATCTCACTAGTTCTGCAGGAAAATACAGATGGTCAGGCAAATCAGTGCATAACTACTCTTCTAATTTGGAAGTGATACAACTTTCCAAAAAGCTATTTTCAATCTTGAGGCAAAATGAATGATTCAGCATTTAAAGAGTTGTGGAAATTAATTTCGGTAAAATACTTAATCATTACTCTGTGGAAGTGAAATAACAATGAGTCGCTTGAAAGTAATTGATAAAGTATTTCCATGTACTTGCCTATTCTTGCATCAACTAAGTCTGCATATCAAAAAATCTCATTGGACTTCAGAACCAGTTTGTAAGGTAATTAATAGTGAAAAATTAGTCTATAAGATGCTACAAGTCGCTCATAGTGAAATTTGATCAAATATCTGCCTTTTTTTATCAAGTAATGTAAGTAGAAAAGAAGTGTACCTTCAGTTACATATGAAGGTCAAAACGAATGTACAGTTAAGGATGAATATTGACTAGCAATGGAAATTCGGATACATGTTCCGTTCTAGTAAGCGCTTATCATCTGGATGTACCTGCCTCCTGGTAAATGACTTTTTCGCTTAATAGATAACATTCTTTCATTTGAAGCAACAACTGCCAGGTCTGTGTTGCAGTCGGAGATAAGTACTTCCAACTGATGGGTCACCAGGGAGAAGAAATGCATGTCTTAGTTTTCACTTCTTTCCGCCATTCGTTGTTAATATGGAAACGAAATTACTAGCAATATTGAGATGTGCTCAAAGGAGAAAACATGCCAACAGAGGTTGATCAGTTCAGTTCAAACCAAAAAAAAAACAAAAGGGAAAAACAAATAGGGGTATCAAATTCTATTACTTTACGATATAACAGGGTGGAAACAGTCACTCAAACTGATATATAGATTTCACTAACCATATCAAAATGATCCGAACACTATTTCGCTTGTTTGCAGCCAAGCTCACCAGTGATGCACTCAGAGACAACTATAAGTGAGTCAACAAAGTACAGGTGCTCGTGGAGTTGAATTAACTTTCTCTCTCCTCAAAGTTGAAATTTTACTGAAAGTAAGTATTGTTTCAAATATTTCTAATCACATTTAGTGATTTCTCGGGATATACTGTTGAAGTAAATAAAGTATGTGTTAGATAACCGTGTCATTTAGCACCCACAAAAACTATAAAATAATGTAAATACTGGATTTTTCTTAATCTCTGCTTTGAGTGCGAGATAACATCAGGTGAATAACAAGTATGCATGTGTATTGTTAAACATAGGTCTTCTCCCATGGTCTTATTGTAATAGATGACGGTATAAAACGAAATCTGGGATAAAAATCCCCATTCCTGAGGACATAATAATGTTCACCAGGTGATAGAAACCAATCTGTAGAAGGCCCTGATTAGCCTAGGTTACGTTGGAGTAGTTACTGGAGGGAAACCGACTTCATACTGTTGAGATCTTAGTGCTGACTGAATTCTGTCGAATATTTTGCAATATAGCCACCAATCCTACAAGTGGTTAGCCGCTGCCCGAAAACATCAGGGAGTAATATCGCTGAATGCACCACTGGATGAAGTAGGTTCCAACCTTAGAGGAGACAGCAGTTCCTTAGAGGCTGCAGATACACCTTGCTGACCAGTGCCAACAAACGCAAAACTAAGGTCGATTGAGACTATTTGCTAATTGCCTTTAACCAACTGACAACCTATGTTTCACAACTTTTGGCACTTTTTATGAAGTTTTTGTAAGGCGGCATCTGTCTTTTTGACGTCACAGGCACACCTTACTCAAGAGTGTTGTGAAGCAAGAAATCTGGTTTCAAGGCTTGTAATCAGCTTAAATCATTCAAAACGCATTGAGATGACAGGATTCTTGGTTGATGAACGAGTCATAAAACTCAGTCAGTAAGATTCCATAGATGTTCAAGACTAGCTGCCATATACATACACACTAATTAACCAGTGTTGACCGCTCATAAACAACACCAAGCAATAAAAGATAATTTTTAAGTAGTAACTTATTCTAGAAGTTTTTATACCTTCAACCATCGAGCCTAATCAAAGCGTTGATGAGTGCTAGTTTGCGTGCGTAGACACTAAGAGCGGTGTAGCGCAAAAATGTCAGTCATTATAAGTCATTCCGTTCCATTTCCTTTCCTTCTTATGTTTCACAGAATAATGACGTAGCACAAAAGATAATTAGTTTTATGAAGATTACATTTTTCGTGAGATGCCTTGATATAACCGCAGTTTAGCATGCTGGTAGTTATATAACGTAATTTAAACATGAGGTAAGGTCCAAAACCCAGGTTTACCTTCAGGCTAGGAAGTAAGGTAATAAAAGCTACATAATAAAAATTGAAATTCGCAGTCAACAACAATATATCCACTCACTACATTACTTTCACTCCTCAGTTTCAACCTTCATCTCTTTCTCATGTTCAGTGTATCCAGTGTAATTGTTGTTTCTAATAATTTATTTCAATTTCAGATTGTATTAGAGCAGATAAGAGATCAGGAAATAAAATCAATTTTTTATCATCTCATGAGCATCTTTGTTTCTGCTTTATTTAAAGTATTTTGTAGTTTTTCTTAGTGGCTAAAAATTGGATCAACTGTGTGCGTTTCTTCGTGGTTGAAACTCATCAGCTGAAACTTGCAACCACCACTTGTTTCTTCAACCATAGGAACTTTATCCAGGGAGTCTGAAAAGTCATCTCTTGTGCAATCAGTACCAATTCTTACTTATTGATGATGACATTTCCTCGTTAATTATTATACTGGAACCCTCCATCGATCTCTGTTGCATCAAAGCCTTGATAGTCCATCAATATTCAGTATATGCTTTTATTGGTGATAGGCTAACAGTAGAATCCAAAAGGAGTGTTTTGTCCTGGTTAGAACTCATCAGCTTGATATCTTTTACATCAACATGTAGGGATCACATAAAATATTTTGAATGGAAGGTTAAATGCAGTTACATACCCTACTGATAACTAAATGTCTACGGAGTTGGAGTTGTGCAGAAAGTTCCACTTTCTTCTATGGACAAGGAAGGTTTATTTGAAAATTATATTAAATCTATACACTTTGCAGTATCAAAAAGAAAGTTGTTAGACACTTTTGATTTAAGACGATTTAGGAAAGCTGTTTAAAGGTGAATTTCCAGGAAATATTCAAGATTACATTAAGACAGCATTACTCATTGTTTTACCGTATGTGAACTTTTCAGCAATAATTCTTTGTTTCAGTTATAATTGACTTTCTATTCCGCTCACAGAAAAACCTGTTTACCCCACATAATAATGTGTCAGTTAGCTTCCAAAATAAATATGTAAATGACTGGTATTCTGACAGATTCAGTTGTACTGTGAATTTAAGCACGCCACTTACCTAGATTTCATTCAGTAGTCTCGGTGAAAACTTTCCAACTAGTGAAGTAGAAAATACTAGGCTGATCGAAATACAACACCTATTACTTATGGAAGGTCACTTATATGATGCTGGAAACCTACCAATCTCTAAGTAAAACACGCAGCATTTATTATGAGAAGCAATACTGTTTGAAAAGCGAGTAAAAATATATTTGAAATAATGGAGAATATTTGTAGCTCAGGTGGATGGTCTTCGTTGCATTGTATTCTCTGAGCTGGGTTGTTTAATCGTGAAGCTTTCATCGTCTTTCAGCACTGAAGTTAGTGCTGATGTCGTCCAGAAGGACGATGAAAGCTTCATGATTAAACAACCCAGCTCAGAGAACACAACACAGCCAAAAATGTCTTTATCTTGGACAAAAGTGAGAAACTATTATTCAGAAAGAACACTATTGGTGTAAAATAAAGGACAATGTATTTGTTTGTTGTATTTTTTTAAAAGCTTAACTACTCTCTTTAAACATATGCAAAGTTTGAACAGAATAAGAAAATTACATTCATCTGCTCGAGATGTTGAAATAAAATCAAGGAATATGACAGTCTAATACAAATAGCATCATATTAAATTCATCTGGACTGTAAAGTAGAAGATTTCATTTGTCGAAAGCAGAGATTATCTTAAAATGCCACGTTCCTTCAGAGCTTTCATCAGATAGCTTTTCAGTAGCAAAGCAGTATGCTGACCACTATTTCATGATTCTGCATTACAGAAATACTCTACTGAATAACATCGCTATCACTAAAGGTAACAAGTTTCCAGATATTTTTATATGATGACAAAACGTTTCTGAGATATTTCACTGTAATAACACTTCTTTGAGAAGTTGCATTACCAAAAATGTCTATCTACCGACATGCTAAAATATTAACCAACCAACGGTCCACCCCAGAGGCTAACACACTTTCAGCACGCGAATCTTCAGCTACACTTATCTTTCACTATCAATACTCTTCAAGTCATCGACATTGATTCCTTTTAAAACTTAGTATGAACAGTTAAGTCTGTTTTAATTTGCACAAGGTTTTGTTGGCGAAAGTTTCAAAATGAAGGCTTGCCCAACTACTTCAGTGAGAGAGTTTTACAGCTTGACTATCACACTGAAAATAACTAGAAAGTATTAGTCACACCAGGACTTTTAGGCCAGGTATACACAATAGGAAACAACTGAGGTTCAGGAGTGAAACTCATTGATTATGGCGTGAAAGATATAAACACCAGAGTGAGGTAAGTAAACCAGATAAACCACAATACGATGTTAAAATGCTGAAAAACGATATCGAGAATGATACCCGTTGAATCACTATTAGTTTTAATGGAAAATCTTAAAAGAATGTTCTATGAAGCGATGAGTGAAGAGGAAATGAAAACCTGGGCACTAACAAGATTCGAACCACTGAACTCTCAACCAACAAACTGGTGTCCTACAAACTCAGTTACGAGACCTCCAGTCATCAATCCGTATCGATTATGTCAGTTTGTCAATCCAATCCTATTCTAGACAACTTCACTAAGAATTATTCAGTTGAAGTTTCCCATTAGCGAACGTGTATTTATTAACTTCCTTTAGTTATTCAATCTAGTAATTTAGCAGTTGCTTCAAAACTACGGTCTCACTGCCACAAACATCTATCAACCTCATTCAACAACTATCTGATATGCTGTATGCTGCTACATGTCACGCAATTCAAACAGCAATAGTAAGCTCAGTGACACCTTCGAAGTGAAGACAGGGGACAGCAGTAAGACAAGGCTACCAACTACTATCACCAATGATCTCCCTGGTTCTGGTTGACTCGACTGGATCATACAGCAAACAGTGAGGAGTGAGAAGATGAGCATACACTGACTGGACCGATGAAAAGACCACAGAAGAAGATTTGCATTTCGCCGATGATGATGATGATGATGATGATGATGATGACGATGATTTATGTCTAGTGTCTTGTTGCAAAAACTCGAAGATCTACAGGCGAAAACTAACAAGTTGACAGAAGAAGCTAGGCGAGGCGAGGCGAGGTGAGTCAGGGCAGAGCAGGGCAAAACAGCGAAGACGGGACTTGCTTCGGGTGAATGTAGAGAAGACAGAGGTGATCAAGATACTCAACCTACAACAGCATCAACAACAAGAGGCACCAATCACCATCAACCGGAGAAGCCCGGAGGATGTAGTCTCTTTCATCTACACCTACCTACCTACCTAGGCAGCATCGTTTCAACCAAAGGCAACGGCACACACGAGGATGTCACAGCAGCCACGATCGGAAACACACCAAGACATGCTTTCATTGATCTGAAATCAGTGTGGAGATCGACTGCACTCCACTGTGCTCAGCGTGCAGCGTGAACAGTATGCGGATTTTGAAGACTAATGTGAGTCAAGTAAGTCAGTGCTTCCATGTGATGGTTGAGAGAGTTGGAGTGTTACGAAAAGCATTTCCAACAGACTACAGAGATAGATCACATGAAGAGCTGCCACCTAGGCTCACTCGATAGTGAAGCTGGAGATGAGATGGATTGCCAGAATCATAAGAATAAGCAACAATGAACTCTGGCAACGAACCAACCAACAACCAATGGCTCAAGAGATGTGCAGAAGAAAGTGGAGATGGACTGGATTGGATTGGATAGGATTGGATAGGATTGGGGATACACTGAGAAGGTCGATAGAGGACATGATGTGCCAGGTCAGGCTGTCGAGTGGAAGTCAAATGGGAAACGATGAGTTGGGCGTCTCATCTGAGGGTGAAATTGAGGAGATTGTATGAGGAAGAAATGAGAGCTTGTGGGCAGTTGTGGAGTCAGGTTTGAAAGACTGTAGAGAAGAGAGTGGAGTGGAGGTGTGCTACTGAATCCCTATGTTTCACTAGGAACCCAAGGGAAGAAAAATAATAAGTTACTCAATATATTCTGCTTCCTAACCGGAAAAAATTCTGGGACTTACTGTCCACCGTAACATATATTCACCAATGTACACCTTAGTAAAAGACTTCGTAGTAAAGAAAAAATTTCTTCGCTGAAACCAAGTCTTTTCCTATGATGAAGTGGGTGTATTTACTGAAGTTTAAAATAATGACAAATCATTGATCATTAAAGTAATTTGATAAACCGTACTTTAAGTGAATTTAATTTGATTCCTTTGAATTTCATTTATCTACTGATAGCTATCAGTGAAACCACTGATTCAGATTTTGTTTGACTTATGGAATCACATTTCCTCACTCGGATCCATCATTCACCGCTTTAAACATCATTGCAGTATCCAACAGGTCAATGAGTCACTATAACTACGTCACATGTGACCAGCTTTAATTATGATTCAAACATGGCGGATTTTTCCCTTCCATAATTTATTTTGTTGAATTTATTTGACTGTTCTCAACAAGATGGCTTTCAGGATGAATGAGACACACACGTTTTATTTGACGATTTGTTTTTAGCTTCAAGTTGCAATGAATGCTAGGTTCAGTACTTGACTGATATACTTTCTATATTGAAATTGAAAACGAAAATCTCAAAATACTGGAAAATTCAACGACAACTGTCATAGTTAACATTTATTAAAAATGTAATAGAATGGAGAAAATTCTAGATATCTGGAGAAAAGGGTAAACAGGGCAAAAGATAAAAAGTTGGTGATTACTTAAGCCGACGAGTGACTACAAAAGTATTGCCTGAGTACAGGGTGGTGTTCGTCATGAACTGACATCAGCTTGATAACCTATGAAAACTTGGGAGTACTGGACAGCTGTTTCGTCCTAGTATGGGACTCCTCAGCAGTACACACTCATAACCCCGCCGGGGGTTGAACCCAGGACACTCAGGTTTCCTAGCGAGCAAGTTACCTTTCGGAATACACTTTTCGGTTATCTTGGCAATTAGAGCTTGATTATTGATGAGGATACCTGAGATAGAAGTGGTTTGGCCACCCATGTTTTCATTTTATCTTAAATCACTACCACGTGTCAATAAGAGGTTGACCATGCTTTCCTTTGGTATACAAAGGCCAGTTCAAAAGTACTGGATAGTCATGACCTCTACAAAACAAGCTGAATTTGACGCAATCAATGGAGTGACTATTGTGAAAACTTTCCTGATATCCTCTTCATTTCCCCTAACCGCTGCATGTCTGAAAATTGCAGTTTTGAATGCTTTGTTTTCTTTCAGTCATTAATTCCCAGGAATATGGTTTCTTTCTCTTCACACTTTGCACCTAATCACGTATCAATAAACACCAACTTTGACATTTTCCTGTTATTCTTTCATCTTTTATATCCCTTTGTTTCCCTGGTTACCAGTGATTAATGGATTTCACTTTCAAACTCAATATTTAAAATCTATAACCCATCTAATTATTTTCATGTTTATTACAACTTTAGACTGTTTATAGTTGAAGAGAAGTAGTGAAGTAAGTTGAGCACATCTTATTTAGTAAACTATAAATGGTCTCTGCTGACATTGAGGTGTTGTTGTACAACTGCTTCAATACTATCATTGGTTTTATTATGATGCCAACAGAGGCTGATCAGCTCAACTTAACGGAATCAACAATGACAGAACACGAAACTCAAATGTCAACTAATTTTTCCATTTGTTATATTTAAACAGGTACTTTTTGACTATCAGAATTGTATCCGAAGTAAAATGATGCTAAATGCTTAGCACTTCGCATGATCTAGCGGTAAGTATGAAAGAGATTATGGTTAACATGCACTACAGCACACTGATCAGTTCACAAGAGTGTGACATTACAAATACTACATATATTAATCTTTTCTATTTTCGTTAGCTGATCAGTAAGCCAGATCCAGACGTAAATTAATATGGATACACTTTACTGTATCCCATCCTAGGAAAAACAGCTCATCTTACCTGAAAAAATCATAAATATCTGGCTTTATCGTAATCTCTTATTCCAGGTTTGAATTCTTTTTGTTATTTTCCTAATGAGAGAAAGATAACTATCCAGAGTGAAATATTTGTTCAAACGAAGGATTGTCGGCTTGGGAGACATTTAAATTCTGCCAAATTTCATAACTGCACCCAATTAAACTTTGTAGAGGACAGTTTAAAGCTGTACGCAATATACCACTGACCGACACGAGTAATTTTAGACTATCTACACCTATCAGTAGTGCTCACCAGTCACACCAAGGGGATCTACCCACCAGACAGACAATTCTCTTATTTGACGTAGAGCTTATTAGCAGTGTATCCGGACGGATTTAGTTCAAAGGATCAAATCCTTCAAACTACTGAAATTCCGGCTGGCCACTTGAGCAGAATGTTCACACCTTGAATCGAATCGGGCGACTGCCTAAGAAACAGTCCGTGGTGAGAATAAGTCAATTAGGTAACAGCCAATCGTAAAATTTCACCATGATTTCCTGTGAAAACCAAGATATTTATGCTTTCATGCCGGCAATCTTGATAACAGCTATGGTGTCAAGTATATCATACTGTTGTGGGCGTTGTTGATAACAACTGATATAAATAGTATGTATCGAGAGGGTGGCAGGAATCATAGGGAATTACCGGCAATGGGTAAGATTTCTGTCAAGAGCAACGCAGGGGACAACACAGGCGTATTACAGGGCATGCTGCTGATAAGAGTGTATGAAGAGCCGGTCAAGAGCAAATCAAGACAGGAACGGAGAGGAAACGAAGACATTCGCAAATGGCTGCGTTAGTGCAAGGAGTACCATATGTAATCACTACCATTCCAATTGTTCGTAATAAAAATTATCACGTCGAGTTGTCTTCTGTTTCTTCAATTGGTGTCGCTACCTTTGGACGTGATGAAGATCCCATGGTCTGCAGAGTTTGGGGATGGAGACATCAAGGTCTTCCTCAAGGACTTCGATTCGGTAGCGAAGCTGGTGGGGGTTCGGGATCCGGAGGCGAAGGTCGTGGTGCAGGGAACGTTGCTGCGGGGCAGAGCAAAGACAGTATATGACGGAGTGGAAGGTGGTGACGGGAAGGAGACTTGGCGGAGAGTGGTTCAACGTTTGATGATGGAGTTCAACAGCTCGGAGGACAGGGAGCGGGTGATGCAGCAGTTCCGCAGCACGAAGCTGGGAGTAGATGAAGATCCGCTGGTGTTGGCTGTGAAGTTGACCAAACTACTTCGACGAGCGCTTCCCACGTTGGATGAGGATGCCCAACAACAGTTGCTGACCGCACAGTTCACTGAGAGTGTCCCGAATGCCATTGCCCACCAGTTACGACTAGTCAATGCAGCCCAGCCCATGGACATTAGCGAAATGGCCAAGGTGACCAGACAGCTAATGGGTACAGGAGTAGCGGCAGTGGAGTCACCAGAGGTAAATAACTGGCAAGAACAAATCAACAACCTTCAGAAAGAGATAGCAGCACTGCGAATGAGCGTCAACAAACAGAGTAAATGCTTCGCATGCGGGAAACCGGGACACTTGGGAAGGAATTGTCCGGAGAGGCGGAAAAGAAAACGTTTTGAACGATATAATATGAGTTCTGTTTTTCCGACTAGACTAGATATCGTAGGAGCCATAGATCGAGGCGCGGTGTATGCTAGATTGCGAATAAATGGTCGGGATATCGTGTGTCTCATAGATACAGGGGCGGCAGTCTCTCTAATAGATAAGAGGCAGTCTCACAACACAAGACCATGTGCGCTAACGGTCCATACGGTTGGGGGACATGCACTGGATATTGCGGGCTTGTCAGATTGCGTTGTTGAGATCGGGAGCCAGAAAATTAGATTCCCATTTATTGTGACCGCGCGCCTACAACGCCCAATCCTAGGTGCCGATTTTCTGAGAGAAGTGGGTGCAGTGATTAACACGAGAACAGGAATAGTGGCAACGAAGTACGGGTCGTTCAACACTCAGGAAAACAGCGAGGTAGCAGAGATTGAAGTACCAAAAGCACCGTACCCAGAAACGCCAAACATCATGAAGGTGGTTAAGAAATACGACAGATTGTTCACAGGAGATGGAGACCCCTATGGTTATTGTGACAAGGTTCAGCATGAAATCCCAGTGACCAGTCAGGTAACGACAACATTCATCACACGGCGAATACCATGTCACTTGGAACAAGAAGTTGGGCGCCAGGTTCAGGAAATGCTAGATGAAGGTATTATTGAAGAGGCTGACAGTCCATACAGTTCTCCAGTACTTTTAGTAAGAAAGTCAAATGGGAAATATAGATTCTGCGTGGACTTCCGGGAGTTAAATAGCATAACGCAGCTGAAGCCATGTGCCATGCCGACGATAGCGGAGACACTGGATCGTTTGCAGAATGCGAAAGTATTTACAGTTCTGGACCTCCGCTCGGGCTACTGGCAGCTACCAATAAAAGACAGTGATAAAGAGAAAACAGCATTTATTGTGGGCAAGAAGCAATACCAATTCAAGCGAATGCCATTTGGTCTGGCAGGGGCGCCCTTTACATTTAGACGATTGATGATGTTGTTGCTGAAGAATTTAGAGAACGTAGAGGTGTACGGCGATGACCTGGTGGTGTACAGCCAGACGGAGGCAGAACACATAGAATACCTTGAAGCTGTTTTGAGACGTATCGATGAGTTTGGACTCCGCATCAATAAGACAAAATCTCAAGTAGCCAAGAGGAGTGTTACGTTGCTGGGACACAAAGTTGGAAACGGCGAAATAAAACCACTACCCGAGAAAATTCTGACAGTCAGAACTATTCCAGTGCCGAATTCCAAGAGGAAACTGCGACAATTCTTGGGTAGAGCAGCATTCTACAGTCGGTTCCTCAAAAATTTCAATGAGATAGCAGCACCGTTATATAAGCTACTGGGCAACCCCAAATTTGTGTGGACGGAGGAGGCACAAAAAACATTTGATCACATCAAAGAACTCCTAAATGACCAGGAGATGACGTTAAAACTACCAATACCTGGTAGGCCATTTATCGTGTCCACCGATGCAAGTGATTATGGAATAGGGGCAGTCCTGAGACAGACTGAAGGAGTAGTGGAGTATGCCAGCCGCGTTCTAACACCCGCAGAACAGAAATATTCTACAATGGAAAAGGAATGTCTAGCGATAGTTTGGGCGCTGGAGAAGTGGAGATCGTACCTCCTCGGTCAACGATTCCATATTGAAACGGATCATAAACCTCTACAGTGGCTTAAGACAGCGAGAGACCCCAGAGGAAAATTATCACGTTGGGTGTTACGACTGCAAGAATATGACTTCACCATCGGCCATGTGGCAGGGAAAGAAAACTGGTTGGCAGACTTCTTATCAAGATCTGACGAAGAAAATGAGCTACCTGAGATCGCATACGTCACACATGCAGTGGAATGGAACCCGTTAAGACTTATTCGCCTTCAGAAGTCGGACCCGACACTGAAAGAAGTGATCAAAGCCATAACTGAAGGGACAGAGACACAAACGTCTGTGGGAGATAAAGAGTTGAGAACGTTGTTGACGCAGAAAGAACGCCTACGGATGAATACTTATGGAATGCTAACGTGGCGAGAAAATGACGGAAGCTGGTTGGCAGTGATTCCGAAATGTCTGCGTGACAAAATGATACAAGAATGCCACCAGTTAGCTCATACAGGTGTCTCATGGACAACTGACCTTCTAAGACAAAGTACATACTGGCCAGGTATGAGAGAGGATGTTGCTGATGCTGCAAAATCTGAGCAGAGAGAAGGAAGTAAATGGAAACCATTTGAGGTTGGAGATCAGGTGAAATGTAAAGAACAAGGATATACGTCAGGAGATGAGTATGGCAGAAGGAAACTACTTCCGAAGTGGGAAGGACCATACATCATTACCGAGAGACGCGGTTCAATTTATACCATCAAACAAGGGAACAAAGAGAAAAGAGTAAACGCCAGCCTACTTCAAAAATGGAAGCAGTGGAAAAAAGACGAAACAGCGAGTGAAAACCAAGAGAAGACAGCACCAAGACGATCAGCACGGTTGCAAGCCCGGAATTTTGAGGGGGGGGGCGAGTGTAGTGGGCGCTGCTATAACAACTGATATAAATAGTATGTATCGAGAGGGTGGCAGGAATCATAGGGAATTACCGGCAATGGGTAAGATTTCTGTCAAGAGCAACGCAGGGGACAACACAGGCGTATTACAGGGCATGCTGCTGATAAGAGTGTATGAAGAGCCGGTCAAGAGCAAATCAAGACAGGAACGGAGAGGAACGAAGACATTCGCAAATGGCTGCGTTAGTGCAAGGAGTACCATATGTAATCACTACCATTCCAATTGTTCGTAATAAAAATTATCACGTCGAGTTGTCTTCTGTTTCTTCAGTACTACATGATCTAAACATTTCGGTTTCCATACGGAAGAAGGTGAAATTACACGATTTGCCCCGATTGGATTTTCTTCTTCCTACCTACTGATTTGAGTAGTTTAAAGATATACTTGGTATGTGAATACCGCACACTTAACATAACGTTTTGTTATTTGATTGTTGGGAAAGCATGGACAACTAATAAATCCTACTTCACACATACGGAATTTGATATAATAAATTACCGGAGTTTCTTCTTGGACAAGCAACTAATGCAGAAGAGCTCCTCATTTTATTTCCCCGCTGTAGTATCTTGTTTCTACTTAGTTTATTCAGTTACGACTGGAACAGGCTGGCTGTCTTCAGGAACAACAAATCATGTGCGGATCAGATTCAAACGCTACACTACACATCATCATAGAACAGAGCATAGAGTGGCTGTCAATTTTCTACCTCAACTTCATCGACTCTGAAAAGGCTTTCGACAGTGTCAACAGAGAAGTAATTTGGAAGACAGTTGCTTCAACACTACGGTCTCACTGCCACAAACATCTATCAACCTCATTCACAACTATCTGATATGCTGTATGCTGCTACATGTCACGCAATTCAAACAGCAATAGTAAGCTCAGTGACACCTTCGAAGTGAAGACAGGGGACAGCAGTAAGACAAGGCTACCAACTACTATCACCAATGATCTCCCTGGTTCTGGTTGACTCGACTGGATCATACAGCAAACAGTGAGGAGTGAGAAGATGAGCATACACTGACTGGACCGATGAAAAGACCACAGAAGAAGATTTGCATTTCGCCGATGATGATGATGATGATGATGATGATGATGACGATGATTTATGTCTAGTGTCTTGTTGCAAAAACTCGAAGATCTACAGGCGAAAACTAACAAGTTGACAGAAGAAGCTAGGCGAGGCGAGGCGAGGTGAGTCAGGCAGAGCAGGGCAAAACAGCGAAGACGGGACTTCCTTCAGGTGAATGTAGAGAAGACAGAGGCGATCAAGATACTCAACCAACAACAGCATCAACAACAAGAGGCACCAATC
>OX104134.1:92444931-92579998 GCA_944470555.2 Heterobilharzia americana
TTTAAAAGAAATAAATGGTCACATCATACATAGTCTGCCACATGACGCAATTATTCGTATGCTCCTGGTTACAAATATTAGATAATAACCTCTTCGCTATGCAACAATGGTGGAATGGTGACGCAGGTGTTGCCACCCAGTATGAGCTTACCAGGCAATTGTGATTTAGCCTCACACTTCATCATGGTCCACATAATGCAACGTGCATAGAAATCAAGCGCCGGCATAAATAAAGCCGGAAAAATGCAACTATTTAATAAGTTTCGCCTCTACAGTCATGTAACCAGATTTGAATCGCTATGTGGAACCGATGACAGTCTTGGGATGGGCATCAGTGTCAAGCAGCATGCAGTAATTGTTTAGGTCTGTTTTGTTGAAAGCAAACTCGTCAGAATAATTTGGCTTCAGTTGTAACTCAAGCCAGAAACTGTTGTCATTTTACGGCTCAAGGCATGTAAGGTTTGATCATTAAACTATTCAATATGTTTTCAGGGTCGTAATCCATATGAAGTCAGTTTCAGTCTTCTTCACTGCTGGGTGTTGATTGTCTGTTTTGGTCGGAGAACCCCTATGCTTGGATACAAACAGCACGCAATGCCAACATTTCAGGATGCAATCCTAACTGCAGCGATACATTTCGGGTGAAGTGTCAAAATGATCGTTATATAGCGGTTGCATTGTGAATCTGTCTATCAGAAGGAAGAAGGAACGTGGGTGTGGAGCAGTTTATTGTGTGCTTAAGTCAATGGGTGATAAGACATGAACAGAATAATCAAGCGTAAAGAACTCAGATGCAGATTTGAGAGTCGTTACACAAAAGTTACCCGCCTTAAAAGTAATAAACTATGGTGAAATAGTACTGAGTGACTTTTAGTGCGCAATAAATAAATAAATATATTAATGGTATTTTTGAGATGAATGCGGATTTTTTATTTTAGAAGTAGTGAGTCCGATCCTCAGCCGGGTCGGGGTGCCTACTGCTGAGAAGTCCCATACCGGAACGAAACAGCTGCCCAGTTCTCCTAGATTTTCAGTGGTTCGCCAACTGATGTCAGTCCTTGATGAATACTGCTTCTAAAATATCTACGTTCTCAGGCTATGAATTTAACATAAGAGAAGCCAGTTTACAGGCCTCGCCAAATTGATAATTGCGGAGAAACATAAGGGGCTTTAGCAGTATTGAATGATACAGAGGGAGGACATTAGACTCTATCATGATACCAAGCGTCCAAATATTGTGAAATAGCAGGAAAATATCACTCTACAGTACATATTCATCGTCCTGAGTTTGTCATTCCTTCTTTCTTTCTTCACATCAAACAGCGCAGTATTCAGTGTTTGCCTTGTGAGTAGTCGACATGATTGGCCCATCTGCGAAACTCAGTGTTTCGTCAGATAAACGTCAACTTTAACAGTGATTCTTATGTTCGCAGATTTATTGACCAATAATAACTTCAATAATCTCAGGAATAAGTAAGTATCCATACAATCACTTAATCCAGGTGAATTTCCAAGTTCAGGAGTTACTCAACCTACAAGTGTTACCTTTTCCAGCAATTCAGATTGTTAGTACTGAAAACATTTGTTTTGGTGCAAGTAATTACAGAGTGGAAGCATCGTCGTTCAACAGTGGTGAACACTACAAATGTGCAAAACTTTATAGACTTCACATTGAAGTATGCGCCATTATCAAGGAGATACCTTGGCTGTTAATTGGCTTCTATTGGATGGATTGATACAAGACAAAGTACTAGAGAAATCTGTTGCATAGCATCGTTATGGATGTGTTGCCGTTAGGTAAAGTGACCTGTAGAGTTTGATTTTTTTGTCCATATTTCCGCTGCGTTTGTCACGGGCCAGAAATAGGAGACCAGTTATCGTGCTTGAGGTTTCGTATGTGGTATTAATCACGGTACTGTTAGGAGGGCTCGTTGGGTGTGAAGCTGTTCAAGAAACAGGAAATCAAGGGCTAGCCAGTTGGATACTTCTAACATCAGTTCCCAGTATCAGGTGCGAAATAGGATTTCCAGTAAGTTGATACCTTTTGGTCGAACTAATGCTTAGGACTTCCTCGTCAGGCTGATACCGAAAAGAAAAGAGAAAAGAAAGCGCAGGGAGAAACTGGATAATGGAATACCATGTAACCAAACTGGGAGGAGAGAAGTTCTTGTCTTTTTAAAGTCCTTCTGACTACATGTAAACTTTAATTTATTCATATGAGAATGAATTCCCCTTTTTTCTTACATGGAGTTCACACGAGTTATTAGACGGGCAGTCCGTCAGTAAACTTAAAGAGAACACTGGTTGTGTATTTGTACTTCACAATCCTACCAGATGGACTAGTAATCAAACACTCTCAATGGGTCCATTGAGGTAAAAAGTACTTGAGATTTATGATAGCTTTACTGTATACGTTTAGAGGTCCTAGTGTGCTTTCATTAGACCAGAACGTATATATAGTGCCTAGGCAGGTGATGGACTCATCACCTGCCAGGAGCTTATTAAGTGCAGAGCGAAGGGTAGATAACGAGCGTGCGGTAGGTATTTCCCTAGGAAGTCTATTCCAGATGTGAGAGAACTTATTGATGAAGAAGTTTCTTTGCAATTCCGTCTTACAACACTCATTTTCAGCCAATAGGTTGTGATTACGTAAATGGTGAGTAGGTGCTACGGCTATTTTAATTTCCGGGGCACACGAGTGAACTCGCTTACGAAGCAATTATAGCAAAATATAGGATTCATTCTAAGTCGCCTCTTCCTGAGAGGCTCCAGTCCTAGCATGTTGCATCTCGAGATGTAGTCCAGGCTGCAGTCATTGGCCCGCTTGTACCCGCAAACTGTTTTCTCTCATATTAACCTCACAATATAAGAACCGGAATATTCATTTATTTGTTCATAAGGTCAAAAGCAACTTCTTTAGAGTTTGAAGCCCCTGTAAAACACATAAAATACTGCTCATAGGCTCGAGGCAACGATCACAGAGTCGCCGTCCCCTCCATTGTCAACGGCGGCGCCAAACCTAAATGAAACTTCTGTCCACCACAATGTTGTGTACAGACGACTGACTCTTGATGGAACGATATCCATTCGCTTTAACTTCGTCGTCGTTGCCTTGTTCTTTATACGTCACGCTTTTCCGTACCTGCTTTTACTCCGTTATTTTCAGAAAAACTTTCGCGCACCCTCTCAACTCTAGTGAACTTGTCCTCAGTTTCTTCTCTAACTAATGGGCCAATAAAAGCATTTTGGGCATTGCGGTTTGGTTTTTTACCTTTCGAGATTTCTCAGCTTGGCGGACACATTTTTGTGTCCTAACTAGCACAAACCTCACTTGACTTACAAACTTCCTAATGCTAACTCAGCACCCTTCGTCCCCATGTATACCTCCGTGCGTTGGCGGCAACATCTAAGACAGCTGAAAATTGCATCTTTGGGGACTATAACGCGCGTGTACTCCAGTAGGGGACGCAGAAAGACGATCACATCTATGGCAACCCCAACAGTATAAATTGTCTCACAAACATTATGGATTTTTTCATGTGCAGGGACAATTACGCTTATTTGGTAGCATTAGTTTCTTTGGATTGGTCCACCACAGTTTTACCGTGGTGGTACAAGTTCCCTTGCATATTCCCTTGCATACGCTGTCCAATCATAGCGATCTTAATTAAGAGACCGTGGTGGACTATCCTGCGCTCATTCTGTTGACTTTGCATAGAACTTTGATGGGACTTGTGTCAGGGGACCCCGGGGTTCGGTCTAGTTTATTCTTTCTAGTGGATGGTGTCCAACTGTACTTCTCTCAGGCTCCAGTTTTGTCGTACGACTGGTCCATTCAGTATTTCCTCTACAGCTTTCATGAAAAAATGCAGAACGCTGGGACAATCCAGCATGAATGTGTTTGTTGTGAGTATTTTTGCATTAAAAAGTAGGCATGTATATCTGCAGAAGAAACAACGGAAGGATCAGAATTCAGTTCAACTTGCAAGAATACTCACAGAGCAAGCATTTACAAAAACCGAACTACTTCACAATCCTTAAAATCATTATGGACAAGGATGTGGAACGATATTCATTTAAACCCAAGACTCAACATAGTTGAGCTTATTGCAGCGACTACGCTGTAGCATAAGTCTGGTCTAACTGAGTGGTGAACAATGATCGTCTCAGGCTAACAGTCTTCAACTACGATGATGTTTTGAGAGTATTTCCGGTATCTCATTTGATCAGTACTGAAACAGAACTGCACGTTTCAGAAGACAGTATAAAACTGGGATGCCTGAGGCTCTAAAGCTCTTATACGAGGCTCCCTAAACTTACTTTCTAGGTGGAAAAATTGCGCATCAAGAAGCCTTGAAAATCGCAATTTGATAGCCTCACTACAGCAGCTGACGATGGACTCTCGTGAAAACATTTGTGGATGTTACTGGTTTCGCCACCTGACATTTGTTTGCGGGGATCAAAAGTGATAAGTACCCCAGATTTTGGCCAATCAGATCGGATCCACCACTATTTTGCTCGGCAGAAGGTTTACTTTATACATTCTGAGAAAACAGACATTAACTACCAGCTGAAGTTCTAGTGCATCCAGAAATATCACAAAATGAACAGCTTCAGATGAATCAAAATGTATGTGCACTGGTGTCCCCGTAGTGGATAACTCGCAACCAAAAGTGTGAATGAGGCGAAGGCCCATTCATTGGTGATTTGCACTCCAACCAGTTAAAAGTTGACACTTTTGGGGTTTCACAAAGAATACCGGATATTACTGAAACTCAACTAACCCCGTTTCCGTTGGGGTAGATAAACCTTACACAAGCAAGTGAGGTGTCTAGGGCGCTTAACAGGCTGCGTTTCAACCAGTGCACTGGCGGAAATCGCGGAGACTTGAATCATGGATTAAGGCTTGGCTAGTAAAAACACTAGACTTTCTCGAAACGAGAGGACTGTCGGTGACTCGTTTGAGACGATTCTCCCCCTCGGCTCTTCTGTTTTGCCCGCCCTCTCAGAGAGAGCCAACTTTGCTGACTGCCACTGCATTGCCTGCAGGGTGAGGTTCATGAAGATTGACTTATCACTACCAACCGGCTGTCAGCACGTTCTCACATTCGCCTCTTTAAAGTTCAAGTCAATCCAGGCACGTTAAAAGGGCTAAGCTACCCTGGGGAAGTAACTCAGGGCTCGGTATCACAGACAGAGGGGGGACCTAATCGTGCCACACAGGATTCTGGGAAATGACTTCAGACCTGATCTGTCTTCTCTTTTCCTTCCCGCCAGGTCGGAGCACCCAAGGTACATCGGAGGAAACTACAAAAGCAGACAAACATAGTCCCCGCAGGCAACTGGTTCTCGCGTTGAGTGATCGACGCCTGGAACCGAATCCCAGGAGAAGTGGTGTCCGTATCATCAACTGATTCCTTCATAAGGGGATTGGACAAGCACAGAACTCTGTTGGAAAAGGATTAATATAGGCCCCCAGCCCCCTTCCTCAAGCAACAAATCTGAATCTGTATCTGGGTAACTTATTTGTCTTGCCTGCATTAACGACTGGTCTTTTCGTATGCAGCGTATAATATTTCCCAATGATGACGGTATTTGGTGCCATCCACAAACCACAGGAGATGACGGGCTCATTTTTCAGGATTACATTATACCTGAGTAGCCTCCATCTTCACCATCTTTCTGTCCACACCCACTTATTCAAGTACTTTGGGCCGAAAGTGTTTCCAGCAAACAGTCTCGCAGTTATAGTGACTGAGTGCCTTAAATCTTGCTCCAGCGGTTACAGAATCACATAGCATTACAACGTGGTACATTTAACCTTCCAACAAATTCTTCTGCAGTATGACTGCAGATCCTTTCGCTGGATCCGTAAGTGATTCACACGATATCGTTCAGAACTCAGAACCATGCACCAACCTCCTCATTTTTAAGAAGTAAGAATCATTTATAGTGTATGTAAAAACAGTGCTCCAAATCGATTTGAAGATGAGCTTTTAAGCATGTGGTAGGAAGTTACCTACATTCCTTGGAGTGTACATAGGAAAGTAGTGATCCTGTAATGTTGTATGACGTTCAGAATACCCTGGAACTACGAAATTCTCTATTCTTCCAGCCTGTAAACAGCCATCTCCCCTATCATCCCTAAATACACGACCAGGCTTATGCAAGTTACTGTGCCCAGCCTCCACCCAAGTCACTACCTCATTAAAAGTAAACGTGTCCGCTAGAAAATGCACATGAAACAAACACGTTCAGATGACAAAGAATGCTTGGAATAGCCGTTAGTTCATTAGCATTAATCTAAGGATTAGTTGGGAGCATTTAAAGTGGATATGGAGGAAATTGACCGAACTACAAACTTTTGGTGTGCAGCAGTCACTTAGCCACAAAAAGACAAGCCAAAAGTCAACGGTACACGGATGTACACACCACAGAGATCATTTAAAAATTAGTTGAACCCACCGACACCCTACTAGATCAACAGTTTGGTGCTCTTTCTTCCACAAGTGATTTCGTTTCAGGCAGGTGTGCTATAGGTTTAGCTCTGACCCTAAAATTTGGGAGAACACTTGAAAATCAGATCATGGATATGGAAGGATAAATAATAGCCCTGACTTGTACCCCTCGTTAGTTGTCAGGCGTAATGCTGTCTGTGGTCAGAAAAATCTAGCAACCTCACCAGGGTCATTCAAGTCTCAAAGCGATGTCCGCATGCCGTCCAAACGTGAACTTATATGGTCACTTACTGCACATCTGATCCTCCTTCTTCACTTAGAGTTGTAAGCACCGGACGTGATGATCTACTGCTGCTAAACGAGGAAGGCAGCCTAGTATAAGCCGCCTACTCTTCCTTGCCAACCATAATAGGCACATGATATATCAAGGTTTGAAGTATGGTCCCAAAAGTCAGAACATCATGATTTGACCGTATGTACTGGGGCAAAGAGTGACGCCTTCTGTCGTTATGCTAATCATGTCGAAAGCCCGTTGATACGCTTTATTCTGAGACAATTCCACCAAAATTCGAGTATTCACCATGTGACCCATTCTAAAGAAATATTCAGTGCTTTTATTCTCACTTCGGTATGGACAAACGTATATCTGCGCAAAGCCTGCTCTTGTTAGTGTTATTTAGTTTCCTTATCCCCATATCACACTCTGCGGTTTGGTCGGCATAGCTTCAATGTTCGACGAGATGTAAACATTGTTTTATCTCACCATTGTGGGGAAAGTGATTGTTTATTTTCTGTGGAAAACTGGGCGCAATTTGACCACTGTAGTGAATGGCATTACATAAAGCATACCAGCCCGGCAGCATCCAAGTAAAAGGAGGTCGGCAAGCCTAGTTCACGCTGAAAGCAGAAGATAAGTTAGTCCCCTGACTCGGCATAATCCATCAGGCCGTCTGTTTGACGCACTCACATATAGTACACGGGACTGTGAAGAATCTGGTTGACACCAAGGCAGGTTACTAAGCGTCAGCGGTCACCCAGTTGGGATTACTTACAAAGCAAGTTAGATTTCGGGATGGATCCATTTTAGCCTCTTGTGCTGAGGGTGAGGCATTCTAAACATGTCGGCGGGAAACTAGACTCTTGAGATCGAAAGACGGAGACAGACCAAACTCCAATTGCAGCCAGTAGACGAGGTGGCCGCACGAAAATACGTAGGCCTGGGGAACAAAGATCTTTGCTCAGGGCTCTGGAGTAGCACAAGGCTTATTGAATGCTAGAGGGGAGATTTCTGGTCACCAGGACGAAAATATCACGGATTCTCAGAGAAAACAGGAAGATCATCGGTGAAAAGCGTGAGAAATATGTCTTCAGTTGGGATAGCTACATTTCAGAACCGGCCGACAGTTTAGGTAAAAGTGAACTGAAAACCCCGTGTAGCGCTATCAAGGGTGTAGTATCCTATGAAGGACCAGGTACTGTAAGAGTCCCTTTGTAGCTCCGGGAACTAATGCTGGACTGCGTTTTCTTGAATTAACTGTGACTGGTTGTGGTAGCCGTCACAATGATGTATTTTGTTTGCTAGGTAAGTGAGGCATCAAAGTCATCGGGTCGCAGCCCACGTTGACGTGTCGGAATAAAAAACAAAAAGTGGGTTGAATGGTGTTGTTGGTCAAGGATGGTGTTGTGTTTGAGACACGGTATCCAAGTACTATCCACCACTTTTACAGAGTCTTACAACTCAACTTATGCTTTCATTAGCCCACAAATCTGCTTACAGCCATGCGCATTTGCCATGGGTGTGGTCCATTGCCGTTCATTCAGTTGGCCCAAGTACCTCATACCAGAATATGCAGGGGATCACAGCATTTGTAGCCACCGCTTCGCAATGCGAAATTTCAACTTAATTGGTGTTAACCGGGCCGACAAGACCTCAGTGGCATAATCTAGTCCATCTGACATCAGCTACCACCGTACATCATGAAACACTCCCTACATGGCGTGTGTGCAGGCCCACATATCCTGTGTCGGGCCAACTGTCCTACCTACTGAGCTTTGTGTAACGCGCAAAGCGAGCGACATACCAAACCTGCATATTCTTCTTTCGGTGGCGAACAATGACCACACAACGGTTTTGCTCCCGCTCAGAGTTCTTACTACTTTCTATGACTCTGTGTGCCCCGGATCTCAATTTATAGTGGCTGAAAACGATAACTACGGGGAAAGCATTTCAAGCATACTGACCGATGTGACCGCGTCCATTGACATCACGCCAAGTAAATTCAAGAGCACTTAAATGGTTACTTTCCGCCTCCTGTGGAATTACCAACTGTCCTTTTTGAATAGCCAGACAGAATAATACAGCGACAACGGAAAAGTAGTGAAAGTTATCCATCAAACACAGTATTAGTCAGTTTCGAATGAGAAAATGGGGTTCATATTTCTTTTCAAACCCTTAACTGAAAATTGGGGTCTTCATGCGAGAAGTGACTCAGCCATTATTCTCGATCCTTTCCTAAGGGCCATATTTCTACTATAGCCCTGATACCTCACTATGACTCGTCACAAGCACTCAGTAACAGCACGACTAGAAGACTGAAGAATAAAAGCAGAAATTAAGCAGAATATCCCTCGACAGTTGAATTCAGTGCCGGCGAACTGTTTCCACCGACCACCTGCTGCAAAGGGAACTTGAACTCGTTGAGAAGCTCGAGTTGTGCAACTCCTGCGGTTGGAATGAGCTAAATCTGTGTGTTTCATCAACGTCAGCATGCGTTACGGCCCGCAAATAAGCTGGCAGTTAAGTGTCAGGGGGTTAGTGGACGTCATCCAAGGATTGGGAGGGTTCCACCATCAGTCACCTCTCTAAAGCCGGCTACACACATCTGCTGACTAAGTATAACATGCTAAGTCCAATTGGCTTATTTGTGAAGCTTGTAGAAACGATTGTCCGTTGTCTTATCCCGCTACATGTTGGTTAGGATAGGCCCTGGCTATGACAACGCATGATACGAGTTGGGTTACGTATGTTAAACAACAGAATGCTAGACTGCTAGGAGTAATGTGAATCCTCCAACTGATGTAATGTTCATTATTAATATAATAATATTTATTCCTGAATATACAGGCACACACCATTTTTACAGGTATGAATAAGTTGATATACAAATTACATTCATCCTCATGGAAGGTAATCTCAATCCCCACCAGTTGTCACTGGAAGATGTAAGTGCTGCATGTTCATATGATGGGACATCCCAGCAGAATAAGTGTGCGGAAAGTTAACAAGTTAGACAAGTGGAAGTATCGTCTTCACAACTCTTAGGTCATCAGCAAGCAAGAATGGTTTACTGTATGTAAAGCAGCTGCGGATGTTATTGACGTATAAATTAAAGAGGAGGGGGCATAATACACTGCCTTGAACTACACCAGGGGTGATTGGCCGAGGTTTTGAAGTGTTTGAATCTACATTCACCACTTCAGTGAGATTACTAAGGAAAGACTTGATCCATCCCAATAGTGGATAGTCAATTCCCATAGTCATCAACCTACTTATTAACAGCAAGTGATTTACTCTGTCGAATGCCTTTGAAATGTCTAGATAGAGTACAAGCGCTAATTGGTGTCGGTCGCTCATAGTGGTTATGAAGTCAAAGAAGTCAAGATGGCAAGTTATGCAGGACCTCGGCTTTAGGAGCCCATGTTGACCCAATGTGATGATGTTGCCACTAAGCATGTGCTGAAGAATTCTTTCTTTAATGAATTTCTCCATAACTGTAGAAACTGCAGGCGTAAAATTTCTTGGCCAGTAGTTACTGGCTACTGTTTTTGAATCAGATTTATATCTAGAGAGAACAAATGATGTTTTCCATATATCAGGGCATGTGAAAGATTCCCAAAAGGGAGAAAATATTTTAAGTAATAATAATGGAATATCAGGGCCACCAAATTTAAAGAAGTGTGATGATGTTCCGTCTGTGCCAGCGCTGCTGGAGCATTTTAGCGTCCTAATGGCTTGGTGAATATTAGAGTATGTGAATTCAACCGTATCCATTGTCGTTGGTTGAGCAGAAGAATAGCTTTTAGAGGTGCAGGCTGCGCAAGTGTCACCTACTTGTGTCATCTTCCCAAGGTCGCCAGCGCAGTCCTTTACGTCATTTTTAAGTCCAAAATAGGAGGTTTAGATGTAAGTTGCCAGGTACTATCCCAGTTGGGGGACTACTTAGGTGATATGGGGTCCTGCATAACAAGTAACGGGGCTTGCACAGCCTGAACAGTATCGTCGTCCGGCATATCTCTAAGAGCAATTTTGCGTCTGTTGCTTTTCTCACTTTCTGTGGATGGCCTTCCAACCAATTTGAGCCTGTTAACCCAAACTGAGTCAAACTAATCACATTAAGTTACGTACGGTAGTGACACCCGAAAGAGAATTTAGGCCACAACGAGACGAATCCTGAGCACCCGAATAGTGAGCGAAAAACGGCAGGCTGACATTTAGCGTGGATCGTTGCCGGACCATATTTTAGTGTATGGCTGACTAACCGAAAGCTTCCTACCCTGTCTGCGCACGCACCTTTTTCACCTGTGGCTGATGCCAGTCAACGAAGTGGACTCCAATGGGAATTGTCCGGGGGACCCTCTGATGGTTGCACAGTCCGTTGATATCTAGATGTCGTCATCCAGCAGCTTCTGCTGACTCCTCAAAAGGCCTATTAACCACCCTAATTCGAGGTTCCCGACGTTATCGCGCTACCACATTTGGAAGATGCGAGCTTCTTGTAGAAGGTCCAGGAGCCAGTCACTAGGAGTGCCTTGGAGATGCAGCAAAAGCAGTACAGAGACAGGGCAATGGACCGAGGCATTCACTCCCTTGGTTACAGTAGTTTACCTGGTGGCCTGATAACGGCCTGCGAGATAGTAGGTAGTCCACGTCATCCAAATAGTGGGACTTTATCGAATGTTCATCATGGCAGTCACCGCCGCAGCCTTCAGAGGAATTTCTGCCGAAGAAGAGCGCCCAAAAGCGTCTTCTCCTCTTGTGTGAGTCTGCTGGGCTGGATTACCTTCAGAGATAGCCGTCGCTCCATCTGTCGATATCTCCAGGAAGGGTTTACACCACTGCACAGCAACCTAACGCTTTTGCTTACCCAGCTGGGGTGCGGAATGGGCTCCAGGAAACCAGCCGACGTGGTGACAGTCCGGAGCCGCTACTTCAACACCAACGTTCTACCGGTGTCGCCGTCATCATTAAATCGATTCAATTATATACTTCCCCACCAGGCGCCTTACCCTTTCAGTTAATAAACAATTACTACTATTAGTACTATTTCTATTTCCATTACCCCAACTGCAATCCCCTCTGCTTCGTTCCTTCTCTCTAGCTTTCTGTGGTTCCACTCAACTTACCAAGGTCCTGCGTATGACTGCCTTTCCTCCTGAATTCACCTGGATTTTTCCTTTCTTTTTTCTTTCCTTCATCTCGTTTTCCTCCTTCCTTCCTTTTTTCATCTTTTCAATATCCTTATCCTTTTTCACTACCAGTTCGAACAACGTCTGGCAACAGGATATTCCAGGAACCCACCTGCTCCACAAATCATGCTCTCCCCTTCAAATGTAACCAGTAGCAGAGCTATATCAAGCATGGGAGTAGACCTACTGAATCGCAATCGACCAAAGAACTTGACCCGTCTCGCAAGGTCTAGAACCGGGAACGAAAAAAACAGTTGTTTTACACAACTCGTTAAATGGAAAGTGGTGATTATAAGGCATTAAAGATGGCCTCTAGTGTAGTATTAAGTGCTGCGGAGGTCCGTGTCTAGTTGGAGTTTTATACCGCCCTCCTGCAGCTGGTGCCACGCTAAATAAAATGTTAATGCAGACCACTAGAGAAGCCCTGGAACTGAAATTCCCGCAGGTCCTCATTATGGGAGATTTTAACTTTCCCCAACTCTTTACCACAGAAAGTTCGTCTACTGCTCTAAAAGACTGTCGGAAATTGTTGGTGGAAAACTCCTTGACGGAACACGCTTCCCAGTGTACTGGCCGGTGGCCCGACGGTAAGGCATCCCGACTAGATTATATTTTCACAAATCAGTTCATTAAGGTAGGCAACTTGAATGTCTTCAGCCCTCTCGGCCTGAGTGACCATGCAGTTATCTCCTTCAATATTTCTTTATCTAAGCCACCCGTTCCCGATCAGCCGCCAGTTAGGAATTACAAGAGAACTGATTTCGAGGTTTGGCAAGATCTAGAAGGTTCCACTTGCTCAAATTGCGATGGCCTACTGGATCTTGATGCTAGATGGGGTCTGCTGAAGAATATAATCCTCCGGATGATCGAAGACAACACTCCTCTGGTCCCAAGAAGGACTGACAGGTTCTACTCCTCCTAGCTTAAGTCAAGCACGCGCAAACTAACACGGCGTAAACGGTTGTCTTGGAATCTGTGGAGGTGCACTAATAGTCCTTTTGACTGGATAAATTATAAAGACATCCGTAACGAATGTTCGGTAAGGATCAGAAATAACAGAATAAGCCACCAGACACAACTTTGTGGAACCCTGGAAGGGAATCATGGGATACTGTACTCGTTGGTGAAACAGAAGAGTAACAGTGCACTAAGTTTAAGAGACCCCACTAGTTTGGAGATTCTCTATTCCAACTCCGAAGTTGCTAACCTACTGGCTCACAGATCACAAAACAACTTCTGTCATTTGGGAGGCAAAACCCCGCCTCTGTCGGACACCCGTATTACAGAGGGACTAAACCATGTAGAGTTTAAACCCTCTGTAATTATGGAAATATTGAAGAGACTGAACCCGAATAAGTCCCCAGGAATCGATGAGATTCACTCAAGAGCACCCAAAGAGTGTGCTGGAGTTCTGTGTGCCCCACTAGCAAACCTCTTCAAGTGCTCGTTTCCGGAAGGCAGGTTACCCTCTGATTAGAAACAGGTGGTTTTCGTCCCAATTTATGAAGGTGTAAACAAACTACTCGCCCCCAACCACAGACCGATCTCCCTGATCTCTTCAACGTCAAGGTCATGGAGAGAGTCATGAATGACTCACTACGTGATCACTTACTTCAGAAATCAATCCTGAACGACTGTCAGCATGGCTTCCTACCAGGAAGGTCATGCAACACCAACTTGTTGATAGCCTGGAATAGCTGGACACTCTCTGTCGAGAAGAAAAAGCCCATACACACTGGTTTACCTGACTTCTCTAAGGCCTTTGATGGGGTAAATCATGACGTCCTTTGTAAGAAACTCCAGCTCATGGGTGTACACGGAAAACTATCAATTTGGCTTAGAGATCGTCTGTACACCAGGGTTCAGTCAGTTAGAGTCGGCTCCTCTCCATCTGATTGGTTCCCGATGCTGAGTGGTGTGCCTCAAGGTTCCATACTGGGCCCACTACTGTTTCTTGCTTTTATCAATGACCTACCAGGCGTCCTCAATTCACATTCACCACTGTATGCCGATGATCTGAAGATTTGGAGGGAAATACGGGAGCCAACGGATATTTCGATCTTCCGGGAGGACCTTACGAAAATCCTTAACTGGACTACAGAAAACCTGCTTCCTCTCAACTCGAAGAAGTGTCGAATTATGATAGTTGACAAACATAAAGATAGTCCCAGTTCTTACTCTCCTAGTGAAATTAATATCTTTCACCCTAACATGGAACAAGATCTGGGAGTTACACTAAATGGTACACTAGGAGCCTCAGTTCACTGTCGCCTTGCAGCCGATAGGGCTTATGGAATCTTGGGGTTTCTCTCGCGAACCTTAGGGTGTCTAACTCCTACTCTTTTCACTGCAGTGCATGCTCTGTACATTCGTCCTCGTCCAGAAAAGAATTCGCTTGTGATGTCCCCATACTTGAAAAAGGACATAGCCATCCTAGAACGGGTACAGAGAAGAGCTACAAAGAAAGTGACTGGGCTACGGCGCAAACCGTACTCGAACAGCTTAGTTGCTCTTCAGCTGCACCCAGTACAACACCGGAGGATCAGAGGGGATATGATCATGATGTACCACGTCACGCATAGTTCCATCCATCCCAACAGATCCCTTCTAAGCTTCAGTCGGAAACGCGACTTGAGGGGTTACCCGTTAAGAATAGATCATGAGAGAGCACGTACAAAGATCCGTGCTAACTCATTTGCAGTTAGAGTCTGTAAACTGTGGAATTCTCTCCCTTCAGTAGTTGTTACAGCCCCATCCCCCGATACCTTTAAAGGGAGGCTAGACGTACACCTCGAGTCGTACGGTACCGATGGGCTACACTCGAGAAGCTTTCCCCAGATCAGATGCAGTAATACTAACTTGAGACCACATTAATTAATGAGTCGTATCTCTATCCTTTCAGGCTTTCATAATCGGGAAGATAATTGTGATCATTCCAAACTCAGGACGTATTCCAATAAGACAGAAGTAGAACCCAAGGTACCGCCATTTACTAATCCTACAACACGAATTTAGAATTTTGAAGGCCGTGTAAGAGTGGTACTTCAAAGCTGGTGAGTACATGCGTTTGTAACTGAAATCTAGTTCTTATATCAGCTAGACCAAATGAAATACAACTATGCTGTCATGCTTTCACATGGGCAGTTCCGACTGACTCTATTGTTTAATTAAGTCTTCAGTAAACATTTTATATAGCTCCCTCAGTCGACTCATTCAAGAGCCAGTTAGATAGTTATGTCACTTCGCATGGTCTACCATGGACGTACTTAAGTAGTCACCAACCGCACTAGCTCACAACTCCCTCCTACTCACCACTCACTATCTCTCTGCTTAATACATACACCTACATTACCACTAATTCTTCTGTAGGAACCAAACCCACGCTACCATTCGGGCAATCCCTACATACTTTTCTCTTTTTTTATTCCTCTTTTTCGCCCCTCCTTTCCTTCTTTTCCTTTCTTTCCTTTATCTCTTCCCTTATTTTCTCATTTTCAATCTTTTGTCACTACCTTACTATTCTTTCTCAAGTACCTACACAGACAGGAGTCAACGGCAGTCCCCTAAACGTCCCAGCAACCCGTAGCTCCCCAGTCACTCTACAAATCACAACTTACTAACGCACAAAACATCGACGTTACCGAGGCTAAAAGCAAGAAAGCAGAGGGATTTTCTCGTCCACTGCATGAATGAACCGAACAACTCGAACCAAGCCCTAAGAACTAGACGTGAGAGATCAAAAACTATCAGTTTTCTACTCTTGCACTACCAATATTGGAACCAGTCGTGGTCATTTCCAGATATATTCGTAAAGTTACACGTCATTATTATTGCTATTTGTCCCTTGCGTTCCTAATGGGACATAAGGCTTCAGTAGCACGTCTCCATCACACTCTATTCTTTGAAGTCTTTTCAACCTGACTGCGCGACTGCCCATAAGCTTTCACTTCTTTCTCACAGTCTCCTCCATGTCACCCTCGGACGCCCATCTCGTTTCCCATTTGGATTCCACCCGAGGGCCTGGCGCGGGATGTCCCCGAATGGTTTTCTCAGTGTATGCCCAATACATCTCCACTTTCTTCTGCATATTTATCGGGCGTTGGGTTCTTGGTTGGTTTGTTGGCAGCCAGTCCGAGTTCCTTGTTGCCTATTCTTATTTTTCTGGCCATCTGGTCTTCAGTATCGAGTGGGCGTAGGCTGCAGCTGTTGATGTATGTCTGCAGGTTGTTGGAAATGCTTTTTGTAACGCGCCAAGTCGCTCAACCATCACATATATGTGATGGTTGAGAGACTTGGCACGTAGCAGTAGTTCTACACTGATTTCAGATTAATGAAGGCCTGTCTTTCTATCTTTCTGATCCTTCCTTTGACGTGTAGAATACCTAATTAAGTGGTTCATTCTGAATAATGTCACTGAGTCCTTATATGAAGATACGGTCATCATCCAGGTTTGTATGCATGTATTACCAGTGCACAAGCAGTGATAACGAATATAGTCTGAAATGATCATTTTAGACCGAGCTCGACTGAGCTGGAGCTCAGTTTTCCTGTGTTATTTGTTGCAGTGAATATCCCTGTGAAGATCCGCTTTCTCTTTAAACGCGTCCACTAGTGGAATTGGTACCGTTTGCTAAGGTGACAAGTTTCAGTTGGTGGGGAAACCCATGCCTTTCTATGTCCTCGGATTAATGATAAATTGGTTCGGTCTCGGTTCTTGAAGCTTTTTATGATGGCGTCGGAGGAAATCAGTTCATGCAAGAGTGAAAATATGAGATACAACCACATAATAATCTACTACTACTCTTTCTCTTTTCGCAATTATTAACAGCATAAAACCTGATACATATCTATCTTAGTTACCGCAATAAAGATCAGTGCATCCAGAAATCGGTTAACGTATGTATAGTGGAGAAATGATCCTGAATGTTTACTGTCTTATGCGGTACTAAACAAGGAAAGGAATGTAGGCGACAAGACTATGGAAGTTTCTGGGTGAACATCCCACTGACATTGATTGCTTACCACATAGTCTTGAACCATAAGCTGTAGGTTTCATTGATCTCTTGAACCCTTATCAGAAAGCTTTTACTTCCCCAATATTAATACTCATTTCTTGGGAAAGTTCAGTAACAGGTGTATACATATCTGTGGTGTATTTAAGCAAGTAGGGACAGCTACACAATAAACGCATCGGTTCAAGTTACACGCAAAAAAATTCAGGGCCGTTGGTATGTAATGTTTAGTATTACTTACTGCAAATCAAGTTCGGACAAATAAACTCATGGTTATTCATACAAATAACACGTAAATTGCTTGTTTAGTCCGAAGGTTCAGACTCAAAACATTGGCTGACTGTTGAATCTGATTATTGGGACTGACTTTTTGCATTCGAGCATCCATGACCATGTCGGACCCATGGTGAGTTGTGTACGTCGAGTGATCTCCATTACTGTTATTGTTAACGTTATTCAAATGCAATGATTATTTCACTTAAAGATATTGTACAGGGAGTGGATTTGTTGGACTAACAGGTGTTGAGAATTCCTTACTGTACTACACGTCTCATTTGCAATAAAGCTGTTATTATTGTCATTACTATTAATGTCGTTATCGTTATTATTATTGCTATTAAGCATGTCCACTCTACATTTTTACGTGATTCTGTCACAAAACTGCTTATGGAGGTCTTCCTCCTCGACTGACTTCACAGCCACTAACCTAGTCTCAAGAAACTCCCTAATGGATCTAGAGAACATAGATGACCTGATCCTGTTAGGTGAAGACACTGACAAGAATCAGAGTGTAGTGGAAACGTTGACTGAGAATTGGAGAATGTTTGTGATGCGTTTTTCAGCAGTGAAATGCGAATTGTTGCTCGACGGGCGACTGGTCTTGGCTGGTGGCTTTTTCAACAATGGGGAGTGAAGTAAATGGTTGATGGCGTTGACTACTTCGCCTACTTGTGAAGGTGGATCATGCGTGTTGGGTCAGTGACCGATGAATTCTGTGCACGGACACGAGTTGCTCGCTTGGCTTTCACCAGGTCACACGACTTGTGGCGCCGCAGTGATGTCCGACCGCCTATTCAGTGTCACGTGTACTGCGCTGCAGTTTGCTGGTATCCACGATACGGCTGTGGAAGATGGTGTTTACATGTCGAGTATATGATGAGAGGAGAGGAGGCTTGAGGTGTTCGACCAGTGTCTCGTTGGTAGCATGGGCCGTATGTTGTGGTGCGACGACGACGACGACGACGATGACGACGACGAGCGTGGAGACCTAGGTGGAAGAGGGAAGTGAGTTGATGAGGTTGTGAGCGTTGATTGACTCAGGTGACAGGGACATGTGTCACGCATGCCTAGTCACCTAGTGTCCACCCACACGTTGTCGCACAATCTTAGCTGATGTAGGTTTAGGATGGAGAAAGGTCAGAGGTGATCAGACCAAACAAAAAATAAAGCATAGTTGCATGAAATCTTTGACCATTGGTGTGAGTCGTGTAGGAAATGTAAACTTCTTAGTTGGGGTCTAGATGATGTCAAAAACCAGTGGTTGGAGACTATAGTTCGCATAGCTCAGAATCGATATCAGTGGGGCAGATGTATTCACATACGTTAATTAATACACTGAATTTCAGCATTCTCTCAATACTTTGCCTTCATTATGTAACTTTCCACCACTTTAAGCTGCTTCTTTGCTTATTTCGTCGTCTTTTTTATCTTGATGCATTCCTTTTTAATGTTCAGATTTCTGTGGCAACCTGGAGAGTTGCGCAGTAATCCAGATCCTTTGTTGACAGTCTATCTGCTTGTGTGCACACTATGTGTGAAAAATCAGTTCTAGAGAGTATACTGTGAAGTGAGTTTTCATAACGCGGATATTTACCAAGTTTTGAAGATTTGTGATAATTCAATCATAAGCATGTCTAGTAGTTTTAGTTGGTTATTGAAGATAACGAAAATTAAAATCATGTTGTTAAAGTGTGAAGTCTGTTATCATTTTTCTAGGTGAAATGTTGTAATGACACAAGCTTCGTAACCTCGTGCGTAATGAAAGCTCCTGTGAGAAAAAGCGATATTTTTGAAATCGAAAGAATATCAACCGAAGAACCAGAAGTTAGGAGTTTGATGCTAGATCTTGAGGATTGGTTCAATTTAATAGTCAAGTTGGAGAACATATTGAATTGGAAATGTCCTCGGTCAACATTGCTCGTGTTGTCATCGATCACTACTTTATTCCTGCTAATTCATGTATATGAACCTCCAGTTTTGCTTGTGATAGGTTGTTCAGGATTACTTTTAAGCGTAGTAGACTACTTTGGACCTCTCGTATTATCGAGGTAAGCTCTACCTTTGAAATGTTTGCCTGATTTGCAGAATTTTCATCAAGCCTCCAAACTATGAAGATAATTGGTGTTATTGGAATTTCTGTAGACGTCTGGTTCACATACGTCATGTACTGATCAACTTCTTCATTTTCGTACATAGAGTTCGACATCGAAATTCAGTCTTACACTTTTTCACCAGTTCATCTCTTTTGTTTATAGTTGGTTTCGTTGGACTACATATGAGTGACTTGCTTTTATTTTACTTGTTGATTCTGATGTGCTTCGTTGCTCCAAAGCTTCATCCTAAAGGGATACTCACGGTAAGGCCTTTTGCAATACGTAATCCGGTTCAAAAGAATAAGTTATGGACTGAGGCATAAATAAACCTTGGAAAGGTTTATTTAATACAAATACAGGAATCGGTTCAGAAAGAACCTAACATCGCCAACGCCACATTGTCTGTTTATAACCAAGACTCACTTTGTTACTAAGACAGCGTAAACAATGTACTTACGGAAACGTTCATGGATTTTCAAGTATGAAGTATAGATTAGTGTGACGCTGACAAAATGCAGGGTCTTGCGAACGCGTTTCACAGAAATCTGAGCATTTTTGACATGCTTTTCGCAGCTGTCAAATGTAAGATGATGCTTCAGGACTGGTCTGGAACTACTCCCAGCTTAATGATAGAGAATGAAGTGGTGGAATATGTCAACTACTTCACTTACTCGGAGAGTTGCACCAGCCCGAACGGAGTGGTTGCTGATAAAATCTAAGCTGGTATACAGAAGGCCCTTTTGTCATTTGCCAACCTACATCATCTTTGACACTAACTGGCGAGACACCCGCTATCTATCAAAGAACGAGTATACTGCACTGCAGTTCGTTTTGTCTTGTACGGCTGTGAAACATAACCTTTAAAAGTAGGAGATATGAAGCGGTTACAGGGTTTTGATCCTGGGTGTCTTCGCAGCATTGCTCGCGTTTGTTGGAATCACCGTGTGAACAATGTTGAGATCAGACGAAAGGTACTAGGCGAGACAGGCTAGTCGTTGATGAGGTTATGAGCCACCATCGACTGAGATGGCTTGGATATGTGTTGTGCATGTCGATCCACCACCTACCTCAACGTGCAATGCTAGAAGAAGCTGGATGAAGTTGGAAGAGGGTTCAGGGTGATCAGACCAAGACGTTACACCCGTCGATGAAGTCTCTAACTATTGGTCTGAGCCGTGTTGGGAGATCTAGACTGCTTGGTTGGGGTCTCCGAGACGATAGGAATCAGTAGTTGTAGAGTCTTAGTGATAGGGCTGGAAATCGGCTGCATCTGTGCAGATGTGTTCACTCCTCGACGTCTTCTAAAGCTTGAATATCTGCACTAACAGTTATCTTCAAACTGTTTATTCTGTTACACAACTTTTTCGTCTTTGATATCACTCTTTTTCTACCCGCTTCTTTACAAACTATTGTGAAGTGTGAGTGGTTAGGTTTGGGAGCAAATCAACACCACACTTAGTATTTTTCAAAAGCAACAAACTTGGATTCAATTGAAGCGTGACACGCTAAAACACCCTACTTTGTAATTAAAATGTACTGGTCGTTTAAGTAATATCAGCACAGCAAAAATTTCGTCGACATCCAACTTCTCCGTTAGGAAAAATTAATGAGTAAGTTTACGAATGAACATTACGAAGTAATAAGGATATGATTGCAGAATGCGACAGTCTTTTGAGAACGTATCCACTGGTGTTCTCAAAATTGTACGTTTTATGTGTGGTGTGACCCGTTGATGAAGTGGTCATTATGTTCTCTTCTAGTTCAAAACAGAAAGCTTTTAGATGAAAAAAATGACTCCATGTAAACGCTTGCTGTTATCTCTCCTTACGCATCCACTGACTACAGTTCCGATGAAGTTAAAGGTGAGTCCTACTAAAAACTGTAAGGGGTGACAACTGGAACGATGAGCAGAACACCTCAACTGGCCTCCAGCTACGTTTGCGATGCTCGCTATCCGGTCGGATCCTGAATGGAACACTAAGATAGGCTCCTCAACACAGAAACCGAAAGGTAACTTGAAAGGAGAACCGGCAGCAAGACCAAACGCACTAGTTCCTGAGGTATATAAGGACAGTGGTAAAGTGTTTCTAGTCAAGTTAACTGAAGTGTTAACTAATTTACGAAAGTCAAATATGATCCCTTCTGACTGGTCTCAATCACTGACTATCCCAGTTTTCAAAAAAGGCAAGTAGTCCTTATGTGACAACCACAGATGAATCAACCTGACGAGCATAGTGTCCCAGATTCTATAACCACTAAATGCATGAGTGGAGCTCAGGAACGAACCAGAGGAAACCAGCCAGGTTTCGAATCTGGCTATGGGTTTACCGACCAAATATTCACTCCGCCAGGTTCTCGAATACATGTCTCACTGAAAGGGGTATCACCATATTTGAAGGTTCTTTACTCGAACACCTGTGGGAGTGTTATGGCTTATAGTGAGCTTTGTACGTCGAGTGGTGTCCGCCAACGATGCCCACTCTCCATTCATTTTTATCATAGATGTTCTTATGGAGGTCTCCCTCTCGTCACGTGACTACACAGAGGTTGACCTAGTCTTAGGAGAACTTGTTAGACCCAGAATATGCAAATGACATAGTCCTGTTTGGTGAAGACGCTGAAAAGATGCATAGTCTTCTGGACACCTTGAGTAGCAATTTAAGAATGTTAGGGATGCGTTTATCGCTACCCAAATACAAATTATTTCTCTAAGACTGGTCTTCAAAGATGTCACGGCTAACAAAAGAAAGTTGAGTGCATTAAACACTTCACTAACCTGGGAAGTCGGATCAGCACTGGTGACTCAGTAGCCGACGAAATCTCTGCACAGATACAAAAAGCCCCACTGACTTTTGCCAACTTGCGCCATCTGTGGCGCCGCTGCCATATCCAATTGTTTATTAAGATTTAAGCGTACTGTGCTGTAGTCCACTGTGTTCTACTGTATGACTGGGAAACGTAGCCATTAAAGGTAGAAGACATGAGAAGGCTTAAGGTGTTTGACCACTGTTGCCTTCGTAGCATATGCCGTGTTTCGTGGCGACATCGGTTAACCGATGTCAGTGGCGCAGGTGTATACACATTATCCTCGTCTTAACATTATGCCGATTCTCACCATTGTCATTCTTCTCGTACTTTATATTTCTTTGACTGAACTTTCTTATCTTCACCTTGCGCCTGACTACCTTTTTACTTGATGTACTGATATGAGCTGTGGCGACTCGGACCGTTACGCAGTAATGCCTGGTCGTATGTTGATTGAGCGTTCAGGCTCGGGACTGCCCGACTAATATATGGCATCAGTACATAAAGTCCTTGACTGTTCGTTTGAGCCATGTAGGGCGAAGGAGACAAGCCGGTAGGGGTCCTCGGGACAAGAGAAACCAGTGGTTGCAGACTCCAAGTGATATGGCTCAGAACCAATGTCAGTGGCGCAGATGTATACACAGATTATCCTCATTTTAACCACTATAATTAATCTCATTGTTTCATTCATTTTGTTTTACTACTTTCCACTTCTTTTGGCTGATTTCCCTTTTCTTCATCTTCCATTTTATTGTCTTGTTACTTGATGTGCTGATATAAGGTGGAGCAACGTGGACTGTTACGCAGTAATGCCAGGTCCTATGTTTGTTTTTATGATCGGAAACTGTCTAGTGTATTGCTGAGATGTCGTAGCCGGTGACTTCAGTGCACAAGGGGGTAGGTTGTCAGATGAAGCCACTTAATACTGGAGGTATTTAAGAACGATGGTCAAGAAATATTGGTCAGATTAACCGAAGTATTAGCTGGTATACTGCAGTCTAGTAAGCTCACCGACTGGCCCTCTTGCGACAACCGCAGGGGAATCTGTTAAGATTTCCGGTTCTATAATCATTAGACGTCTACTTGTGTAACTCAGGAGAAGCCAACCTCTAGAAAAGCACGACTTTCAGGTCTCAGTAGGCATTTACTCTTCGCCAGGTTCCGGAACGCAGGAACACTTACCGACGCCCAACACTAGCCATACTTTCAGATTTGACAGCGGCATTCGACTCCGCCGATCCAGAGGTCTCATTGAAAGGGGGGCCGAGTAAGTACACCAACTCTGTGCACGTATTAAAACCTAAGGTGAGTTGTGTGATGTCCATCAAGGATTTCCCCTCTTCACTCTTACTCAGTTTTAGTGCACAGTGGTACAATAATATTTTATTTAGTCTTTTCAGATTAATAGAGGCCTTCTTTCCTCTTCTGACTTCATAGACATTGTTCTAGTTTCAGTAAGCCCTTCAGTAAATTTGGAGTACGCAAATGACAATTCTGCCAGGTGAAAACATTGGTAAGGTGTTTAGGGTTAGAAACAGACCGAAACATGGCATCAATGCATAAAGTCTTTGCTTTAAGCGGTTTAGGCTTCCCAGCTGGGGTCTGTGGGACAACAGAAACCGGTCGCGGCAGACTGGGTAATATAGCCCAAACTTATGCATACAATATCTCCATTTTGATCATCTCACTCCCCTTTGTTCTTTTTCCACGTTCTCCTACCACTTTTGATTATTTTCCGGCTTATTACTGTATCGTTCACTTGGGTGCTGATATAAGGTGCGACAACTTGGAGCGTCGTGCAATAATGCCAGATCCCACCCTGATCTTGTCTGTCCCTGTGTTTTGAATTCGTGTTCATTTATGCAGTTGGTCAGCTTGAGTGTAGGATGTAACATTACTGCGCAACGATCTAAGTTGTTACATGTCATATCAGCACATCTAGAAATAAGTCGTAAAAAGAGAACAGCATATATACCCACGTCACTAACAGTCATAAAAAGCCGCCGAAATGTCTTTTTGCAAATCTGTGACACCCAGTGTATTGTTTGCTAACCTACTTATTTTAAAAAAAATGCATTTTCGATATTACTTTACAGGTGATTGGTTTCAGCCTTTGGTGTCCTATAGCCTTCCTTCGGTCATGTATCAAAAAGCTCCAACCACAAATGTCAAAACTTTTCGCTTGGACCAGGAGTCGTGGTTTATCAAGGAAAAGTAAATAACCAACGCTTACAGAACTACTTTTAATCTTACAATTTTATGCAGTACATCTTATCTATCTAGAACCCCATTACAAACAAATTTGTTTTGTATGCTTCCTATTACATATGAAACCATTGTCATTTCTCGATGGAAAAGTTCAAAACACATTATTCTGCTAAAAGGCATGTTATTACGTAACAGGATTAAGTAAAGCACTAGATAATTAAATCTGGCCCAGTTCGTACTTTAGATCAGGAAACAGTTCGTCTAACCGGAAAAAGAACAAGATGCACCCAGCAATCGTGCGCGCATTCCTACAGTAGCCAATGAACAAGATTTATGTGTGAGGGCTAGTGATGCGACGTGGCTATCCTAACCTTCGTAGAAGAAGCAGATTCAAGCCTGTGGCCTAGTCAGTCCGAAGGTGGGTGCCTATACTACCGAATCACAGCTTCACATGACCAACTTTGTTTGTTGTTCGCTGTTGATAATAAAAGTCTCATCAACAAGAGTGGTAGTTGATTCAACTGAAAAAAGAAGTTGAATCACAGCAACGAACTTTATTAACATAACTAGTTGGTATTACAAAAGAACAACTAAAAGTAAATAGGGTCAAATGATAGTTTTAAACACTGCAATGGACAAAAAGGGAATATAAAAGATATTATTTGCATGAGCATTTGTCAAAAACCGAATGTACACATGAAAAAAAGTCAGCAGTCCTTTGACTAGAGTCTGTGGGTGAACAGGTCACTTATCGTCTTCCTTGGTGTCGACGTACTGTTTGATCAGAACGACCTAAAATGTAATTAAAGCAGTGAGCGAAAATTATTGAGTAAAATATAGGATATCCCTAATTAACTAACGAAGTGCTAGAGCTACAACAAACTCTTATGAGGATATCAGGGTGACTTTTACAACGCTCATCGACGTGAGTTAAGTCAGGATGCAGTTGAATAAGAACATAACGTATGACTTTCCCTACATCTCTGCTGATTATATATATATATATATATATATATATATATATATATATATATATATATATATATATATTATGCATAGGGTGCAAGAGGAAACTTACAAGGTTTTACCGATGGTATGTAATAGACGGATCACACAAAAACATTCTACTGGGAAAACCATAAGATTAGGTGACGGTCTTCTTAATTCCTGCACGAATCAGGAAATATTAGAACGGTGTTACCCATCTGAGTGACCGCATTGAAAACTTGATCGTTAGACTTCGGTCAGTGCTGATCACTAACACATACATCTGTTACCATCCCGATGGCCGACTCGTGTGGCTTAGTTTACTGGTAAAATCCTTGACCGCCAAAGGTTTGAGTCATCCAGGGAACATCAACTTCTCTATGGTTGAAGTACGCACTGATGAGTGCAGGCACGGAAACCAGGGCACATAAGGTCTCCTTGCGAGTGATTAGTGACACCTAGTGTGTGTGAAATAAGCTGAGTTCTGAGTGCATGCTCTATATGTATGATAAAGTGGCTACAGCAATGGTCGAAGAAATTACACACTTTGGCATCACTCCAAGCAGTACATGTATGAACAAAGGTAAAAAACTGGACACCGGCCAAATAATACTTGTTAGTTTGCAATTGCATTTACCAGTGAATGGAAAGTAATTTTGAGGACAAACAAGTATCAAAATTATGACTCAAAGAGTAATAAAAATACTATCAATTACCTCTTTTTATTTGAGGTGTACTGTTGACCAACGCCAAGTATTCGTTTTCCACGACATTGTCATTATCATTCTCCACGGTTTTCGAAGACTGTTTGGTAGGCTGTCGGCGATGAGCTATTGAGGTGAACCAATGCCAAGCACCGATTAGTACTGCGATACTTAGGGCGATTACCAGGATGACCAAAAATATCAACTCAGTGTCTACACCTTCTTCGATCTCATATAGCTAGAAATGGTTATTGGAGCATAAGAACAGGATGGACTTACATTAACTGTTTGATTGATCAACTTATGGGCGTAATAAACATTATTGTTGTCGTGGTAGTAAACAACAACGGATAGGTCGAATGATCGACTAGCTAGTTCAAGGGCTGGTTTGAATTTATAGTACAGAGAAGCCTGAAGAGAGCGTAAGAAAAGGAATTCGAAAAACCTCTTGGCCAGGTTCCAATGTCTTATGAAGGCGCTGCTTTGTAAAGTTTTGTATGTGGTAATCATAGTACATTGGATAGTGAAGAGCACCTTCGATGAAATCTAGTGTAAAATGTTGTTCTCCATTGATTGGGTTAGTATTGACCAAAGATGCAACAACAGACGAAGTTTTCCCGACAGGTAAATTTATTTCACGTCGTCCAGAGTACAGACCATAGGCGGGTTTGCTGAAAGCCATTATGGCACTAACGAGAGGAGATCCCTTGTATGCATCATTTTCATTTGCTACGGAAGCCAACGGGAGTGCCTGGTCATCCTCAGATAATATGGTAGCGTCATCGGCAAAAGACCTGGAGGCTAGTGGAAACAAAAAATGTAATATTCAGAAGTAAGTTCTAAGAGTGCTTAGCAGTAAAATATACAACCACTAAACCAGTCAGTGACGAAGGATAACGTAAGTGGTATCACTTTTCTAAGAAAATACCGTGTCGAACTAGAAATATTTCTTCAAATGACTCGCCTGTTGCAGAGGAACAGTATTATTCACATAAACCTCTTTTTATTAGAGGACTTACCTTAGTAGTCAGTCAAAATACATTAGATTTCATCTACCAAGTGCCACTCGTTGGTAACCCGGGGCTTGTTTTTTCTTCATCATTAGCGTCACTGACATTGCCCGAACCAGTGAACTTACGCAATAGAATTTTTAGTCACCTGCTCAAAACCTGAGTGTAAGACTAGAGAGATAGGCTGTCTACGTATTCAGAAAATCACTGGAATAGATCATAATGGTTTAAATAATGAACAAACAGAAGTTTTAGGGAATTCGTGGTTGTTTTTTACTATATAAACACAAACATTTGTCGAAAAAGTTAGGGTGTGCGTCCATCATTCAGTCGAACATGCTTTTGTTATCGCGAAACTACGTACTTAAAGTATGCACTATTCGTATTTTTTCATGCAAATCCAACTAGTTCTTCAGCTGCCAGCACAGCTTAGTCGGACAATAGAAAGCAGTCTTAACGGGAGACAGATCCACCTAATAATAGTTACTGAAGTGATGAAGGAATAACTTGAAATTTAATGAGAAGAGTCTCATCTAAATCCCCATTTGGTCTTACTAGTTCACTTCAAGATAAACAGTTGAGAACAACCTTTAGAATAGAAATGACCATCTCAACGTGAAGCTCTTTGAAGCAGTCGCTTACGGGTTATCTACATACAGCAATTCGACTAGATAGAGGATCATCTGGGTAGTATTACAAGTAGGTTTACCTTTGCGTTGACTCACAAATAACATTCCAAGTGAAGCTAAGCAAGAATATTTTGTTTTGCTCTTTACTAACTTCCCAAGCATGTCCTTACAATCAATAAGATGCTGAAACATGAAGAGAAATATTTCCGTTCGTTACCTCCTCTCTAATGAAATACTGTTGTAGATTTACTGGTGAGTATCTCTACGTAACACCAACTTACTATGGATTGAATTACTGTTCAGGAACCACTGGGCTGATCAAATGATTCTCCGATGCAAGTCTATGAAGTAACGTTAAGGTGTCATGAAGATAACCATCCGTCAAGCGATGGCTTAGCCTGTATGTGCCACATAAGCCACCATAGCAGCTTCATTACCGGCTATAGGACTTGTCGGAACAGGCACCAGTGACAGATAGTTGCATCAGTTTAGCACCCGCTGGTTTTTCACAACTACCTCCCAGCAACCATGAAAATCAGTAGGTGAAGACGGTGGCAGGAACGGCTCAGGATTGAAACCAGTGGCGGTTATGCTGTCGTTTTCCTGTTTTTTCAATTGTGCCCTTGCGATTGATACACAGATAAACAGCGCCTTCCCGCTTTTTATTGTTAGCTCGTTAGCATTGCATCTGTTGATGTCCAGGTGGTGCCAAGAGTTAATTTACAAGAGTTCATAAATACAGAGCGTACGGATGACTAGAAAAAGGAACGTTCAACTTCTACAAGCAGTCTCCGAAAAGCTTTCTTGTAGTAGATCACAAACTAATAAAAAATACTGTCGATCCGTGAAAAAAAACATGTATACGCACCTGAGCAGGAAAACTACTTGCAGTTATGGATTTTAATTTACCGTCAAAGATATGTATACGATGGTACAGTCACCGAATAGACGAAGTTTGAATCAATATATAGGATGTTCTAATGACGCTATGAAGCATGGATACATACGTATATATATACTTCATAAAAAGAATCCATGATTTCAAATGCACAAAGACGAATGCGTATTCCATAAAGGAAAATAGTTGGTACATATTTCTAGTGAAAATTGTCACTGCAGATGTGATATTTAATCACAGTGAATAAACTCAAAAACACTTGTAAACAAACTAATGTTCAGCTTAGCAAAATAGTGCATTACTTTAGCTTATAACATGAAATCTAATTGGATCTCTATGCAGCATTTACGAGCTGTAACACAGCAGTAGCTAGGGGAAGAATGAGACTTATAGAAGTGTCATTAAAACGAAACAGATGAAAAGCCTGTGTAACAGTGATCCCGAAATTACTTACCCAGTAGGAGTAAAACAACCAAACTCGTAGGTAACATTGTTATAACGTCACAAACTTGTGACGCGCACTTATGTATTGGTAGAGTAAAACAAAGTAATGATTGCATAAAATACCTTATGTGATATAATTGTGAATAACTGTATTTAAAATCACTTATTTCCTAAATAACAATATTTCAGTACCTTATCGGCGCCAACTCAAAGTTTCAGTAATTAAGGATGTCGTACGCTTATCTCTTCAAATATATAATTATCGGTGATACAGGTCAGTATTGATGTATAAAGGTCACCATTTTAACTTTTTTTTCCGATGAAATATGTGGTTTCCCACTTTGTCTGAAGTGTTTCTCCTCTACGATAAATATCTTCTTGTCATTTTGCATAACAGATTGTTAGCCTGTGTATTTGTTTCTCGTGGAACTGGATATGGCTTTCTGCCGTTACCATGCTTTTTTTGCAGAATAAATATCAGTTGAATCACTTCTGACAACCATTTCGGTGAAGTGCAGATGATTTTCAAGGAAGCCTGTTGTAGATTAACTGGAACGTCTTATTATTTAATCTTTGTTTCAGTTGAGCTTTCTTAGTTTCCGCACTTATCAGGAATTGACCTGTTCTTGCCCGAAATTTCCTTGGTTAGGTTTGCTTCCACGTTGGCAACGGTACTTATTAAGTATCTATCAGCACATTGTTACTTTTATGATCCTATTAATGAGTTAGACCATCTGGCTGATTGTTTATTTTGAAAAAGTTGCTAGGTATAAGGATGGGCTTGTTTCTTTCTAGTTGCCCTTCACATTTTAGCAGCAAATTAAGATCTTAGTGGTTGGTAACGGAATATAACTAGTGTTCGTTTATGTAGTTTCTGTGTCTCGAAGCAGTTTATACCTTCGTAGGCCTGCTTTAAAGACAATAAGAATACAATTTAAATTGAAATCAAATTACTTAACCCACTAGTCTTAACTTACCCACTGTTAACGTATTCTACCCATCCACAAATCAAGTGTAATCAGAACTCTGTCATAAGAGGTTTGTAGTTGGTCGACTTTTCTTAGCTGCCTAAGTCTTGGTGAAGTTGCTCTTTTTAGTTACTTGTGGTCAAGCTGGGTGCATATTTTCAAACTTCGTGGGACAGCTGCTGATCGCCGGTCACACACCTTTCTTGATTGTGTTGCGTCCGGGTTATAGAACGCATACTACTAGCACCGAACGACCGAAGGGTAGGTAAGTGTACTATTTTAGCAGACGAATTTTCGTACACCGCCTCATAAAAAGGCAGCATCAACGTAGATTGCTGTTCATCCGTGGATAACTTCATACTGCTGTCACCTCCCGTCCAGCCAGCATTACGGCGTCACCTTGAACCCCTTATCATAGAGTAATTTATACCGTGACAGTAATTGCTCTTGGTTCTATCGCTATTCAGCAAAGCTTTGTGATGTGGTAGGAACACAGGAGTCAGTTGTCTGGCGGCGTAGCTCGTTGCATCATTGCGATATACAAACTTGACCCCTACATCAAGGTAGCAGCTGTCAGTTGGGTTAGTATTGCGGGATGTTTGACTAAAGCAATTACAACCAGTGGAATTCCCCAGAGATTCCAGGTGCCACCACTCTTGTTCGACCCCGTTATAGACGCGCTACTGCATGTAAATGAGTACCCGTGATGTAGGGAGATTTACCCCCAGCAGGGTACGCGGTCAACTTGAAGTACACAGACACATTGTCCTACTAGACGAAGGCTCCGACAAAATGTAGTCATCTGACTGCCTTGAACAGAAATCTGAGTATGTTTGGCATGTAAGATACTCTAGGACTGTCCTATACTAACTGATAATTGAGGAACAGGGAGGTAACCAGTAGAATGCGTTAGGCATCTCACTTATTTTGAGAGTTGCACCAGTCCAAATTGGTTGACTATTGACGTAATCTCAGCCTGGACACAGAAGGCCCGTTCGGTAGCTGCCAACTTAAGCCATCGGGCGCCGACTGGTGGTATCCGACTAACTACTAAAGAACAAGTATGCTGCACTGTAGTCTGATCTATCCTATATTACGGTTGTGGTAAATGGTCAGTGAAAGTAGATATGAAGACGTCATGGGCTTTTAGAACACAGGTGTCTTCATTACCTTATTCCTGTACGGTAGAATTAGTGTTAATAACATTGAGGTTAGGGGTATAATACTAGGCAAAGGAGTTAAGGTAGTCCATGAGTTTACGAATCACCGATTGAAATATCTTTGGCTTAATTTGTGCATGTCAACTCTACCTAGCTCGAAGCGCTATGCTAGATGGTTAGGATTGGTTTGGTACAGTGCTCTGGATGGCCAAGCCAAGACGTGACTCCATTTCATAGAGCCTCTGGCTAATGGTCTAAGCTATGCGGGGAGATTTAGATTGCCTGGCCGGGGTCTTTGGGACAAGAATGTTCGTGGTGATATTAACACCTGATCATCATGCAAACAGTCACTCTGAAAGGAGTGTCATCTCAGACTGATGCTCTCTTTTGACGATTTATAATTTGTACACAAACGGTTGTTATTCTGATGTTGGTGTTCCTTGAGTTAGCTTTTTTAGTACTAGTTTCAGCAAGTAACTATTGGTTGTCAGAACGTTACTTTCAACGACCACCATCATCAGATAGTCAGCTTTGGATTTCCAATATATCACCAAGATACCTTTCTGCTTCATTCAGTCTACTTAAATGTATACTTCATTCATCCGTTAATATGACATCGAATAAACGTCCGACCTTCGGAAGCAAGATAGATAGCTTTCGACAAACTTTACATTGAAACAGTCAATTGGTGTATAGGCAGGGAGTACAAACATACTGGAATATATTGAGCGCGGTTGGAGTGGTTACTGTTCCATTCTGAAAAAAAGCATCCAAACGTTGCTCAACTGGGATCCTATTGCAAACAAGATTTCTGATCGCGTGGTGTTTCATATGCCTGAAAGAGCGCTTGCTGCCAATGTACTATGCCGAAGTGACGTAATCATAGGTAAACTATGGTATTGTTTTGGTCGGTAATACGCACTAAGTTTGAAGCTGCTCGCACGTGAATAGGACATTTCAGTTGTTTACACATCCTTTGAGACATGGATTTATAGAAATCAGTCAGTACCAAATTGGGACCTTACATTACTGTTAATCAATTTGAGTGGCAACACTTCATTTCAGCAGGTCAAGGTAAACAGCAAAAAGCCGAAAGGTAGTAAAATAAGGCAAGAAGTAATCAAAAGAGCCAAGAAGTCGTAAAAGAAGAAACGAAAGAAAGACCAAGAAATAACGAAATTTGATAACAATGAAGATAGGAATACGGCATGGATATAATCTGCATCACTAAAATTCTGAGTCTACATGGCCCAGACCACTAGTCAAAGACTTCATGCGCTGTTACCATCGTTTGGTCTGGCCATCTCTAACCTTCGTCTTTCGTCAGCCAACATTGTACAATGCTGTAGACGATGGGTGACTGGGTATGTTTCACATATGTTCCAGCCACTTGAACCAATCAAGGCTCACAGCCTCATCAACTCACTTTCCTCTTCAACCTAGAACTCCACACTTGACCTCTTCGCACTGACATTGCACCACAACCTACACCCCATGCTACGAAGACACTAGTCGAATACTCCAAGCCTCCCCTCACTCTCCGCCTGTAATGACCATGTTCCACAGCCATATCATGGATACCAAGCTGAAGCGCAGTACACTTGACACTGAGTACGTGATCGGACATCACTAGAAGTAGCACTTCGGTGGTAAAAAACGCATCGCAAACATTCTTGAATTATCATCTAGGTATTCAGTAGACTGGTTCTTTTCAATGTCTTCACCTAACACGACCATGTCATCTGCATACTCTAGATCTACTAGGGAGTTTACTGAGGCGAGGTAAATCCCTGTAAAGTCATGCAAAGTGAAGGGACTTGCATTAGCACGTGCTTGGCAATATTAAACAAAGTGGACAGTAAACGCCACTCGACATACTCTGTCGCTGGTCTTTTTTCTGGTAAGTGTTGTGAATTTTGAGCTAGGCACTTTTGGAATCAAACGTGACATGCCACAGAACTGGAACTACGTGTTTTTAGATGCATCATTGCTTCCCCAAAATTAACTACTTGAACGTCTTGTTGTGAATAAACAGAATTGCAGTCTGACGATAAATGGTCGTAAAACTTGGTTAGTGTTATTTTTACTGACCTATGGGACAGAACATAGATTATTTATTTAAATATACGTCTGGTCTCACAAAATAAGCTGTGTAACTGCTAGTTATGCTGAAGTTAAAAACCTTTACTATGTTAATATTATTTGCCAGAGTCGTATAGGAAGTGAACTTTGGACCTCATTGTCATGTAAATTGTTTTATGCAATATCAAAAAGAATATGTGATGTATTAAAATCCCCCGCTAAACAATATTGATACCCTTACTAAGTCTAAAGTTGAGGGACCTGGCGTCAACTATCTGTAAGGTAGGAGGTATACAAATCGGTAGCCTTCAAAGATATCTGAAACAGCAGCTAGAGCACTTTAAAAAGCACTTTAGGTCTACTTTAACAACCACATCTCCAGCATATCCGACCCACCTCAGAAAGTGAAGTCCAAAAGAAAGCTCAAGCACTGAAGCACTATAAGACGACACTTAAGTCATAAAGAGAACAAAAGAATAATTTGTTTTCAACGAATTCACTTACTGAAGTCGTACAATCGTTCTGATGGGTGTTGGAAACAAATAGCAGTCTATTATTAATCAATTGGGTCACATGATTGCTGAAATTATCAATAGCAGGAGGAAAAGTTGACTCTGACGAATAATGATGCATTATTAATAAGACCATGGTAAAGGGAGAGATTCAATGTATTTATGCACACCAAAATCGTGCTTCAGCTAGTGAATTGCCAGTGCCACCGCCGTCCACAAAATGTTAAATCGTGAATTGTTCTCACTGTCTGCTCTGGCTTTGAAGATAATCTTGAAGGGAAATTATGGTGGACCTATGTGGCTGAAATCGTCTAGGTAGTAAAGCAGCAAACTTGTGGTTGATTTGCATTCTTCTCTCAGTCATGCATGGTATGGTTTGGTCATATCTGGTCATATCTCGTTTCTACATCATTTGATTTAAATTGTGCATCTGCATTTTGGTACGTAGTTCATCATTCTTCACATAGTAGTCAGGTTTCTGCATCCTTTTATAGTCCAACCTTTATCGTATTGAAATGATTTTATGCAATACATTCTATCTATGATCAGTTCACGTTTATAGGAGTTGGAAAATCGTGTCTACTATTGCAGTTCACCGATAAACGATTCCAACCAGTTCATGATCTGACTATTGGTGTTGAATTCGGTGCTCGAATGATCAATATCGATGGGAAACAGATCAAGTTACAAATATGGGATACGGTTAGTGATTTTTCCCCTCGCTCAGTTTCTCTTTCTTCTTAAGGCTGGTCAAGAGTCATTTCGATCTATTACTCGATCGTATTATCGTGGGGCAGCAGGTGCTTTGCTCGTATACGATATCACTAGGTAGCTTGTTGTTCAAGTCTCATGCTTTATTTTCTTAGACGAGAGACATTTATGCACTTGACTACCTGGCTTGAAGATGCTAAACAGCATTCAAGTTCCAGTATGGTCATAATGCTGATAGGAAATAAAAGTGACCTGGAGAGTCGACGTGATGTCCAAAAAGAGGAAGGTGAAGCATTTGCCAGGGAACATGGTCTAATCTTCATGGAAACATCAGCTAAAACTGCTGCCAATGTTGAAGAAGCTTTTATCGACACAGCTAAGTGCATACATGAAAAAATCCAGGAAGGTGTTCTAGATGTTAATAATGAGGTATGTTTGGTCTTACCCTGATATTATTATTGCCTATTTTTCACTATTATTTACAACCCAAAAATATCCTTGGAGCACATAGTGATGCCATTGAAATGTCAGAATGAGAGGCGGCAGCACAAACCCTAATTATGTACACATCTTGTGCAACTTTGCAACCGCATGCAGATTTGTATAATTCTTTCTTAATTGGTATATATAAACGTGAACAGTATTCATGGTGTACACTGTTACTAGGACTGATCTTAAAACAGAAGCGTAAGCGTGGTGTATTGACCTTGTGAAATTGATTGCAATTTAGATAGATGATATTAGTACTGTGTAGAGCTGTGGCTGATTGGTTTAAGCAGTTAACCTTCAACCAATGAGTCATGGGTTTGAATGCCACCCGACCTACTGGAGTTTGGGCAGCTTTCACACATGAATATCCACAAGGTTGCTGGGCACATTTCGATTTTGGTACTATCACTTTCCTTCAACCTTATGCAGTGGCTTACGACCTAATGATGATAAGGTGATCATTTATTGCGATTTTCTGACTTCACAGGGATTACTCTACTCCTTGCAGGTGATCTGGTTGACTTGGAGCATGTGGACGATATTATCCTGCTAAGTGAAGACACTGACTAATTACAGGGTCTTGTGAAATCATTGAGCAGAAATCTGAGTATGTTTGGCATGCGTTTCGCACCTGTCAAATGTAAGATGATGGTCCAGGACTACTGGTCTGCTCTAAGTACTCCCGCTTTAATGATATGGAGTGAAGTGGTGGAATGTGTCGACCACTTCACTTACTTGGGGAGTTGCACCAGCTGGTTGCTGACGAAATCTCAACTCAGATACAGAAGCCCTGTTTGACATTTGCCTACTTTCGTCATCTGTGGCACTCGCTGGCGAGGTACTCACCTGCTCATTAAGGGGCGAGTATACTGCGCTAAGGTTTGTTCTGTCCTGCTATACGGCTGTCAGACATGGCTGTTGAAAGTAGAAAATGGGAAGTGGGTTTTGATCACAGATGTCTTCATAGCATTGCTCGCACTGATGGGAACACCGTGAGCGTAATGTCGAGGTCAGATGAAGTGCTGGCTAAGACAGACAAGTCGATTGATGAGGCTGTGGACCTTAGTCGACTGAGATGGCTTGGATAAGTCTGCATGTAGAATCACCGACTTCTTCAACGTGCCATGCTAGGAGAAGCTGGATTAGGTTGGAAAAGAGTTCAGGGTAACCAGACCAAGACGTGGCACCAGTCGATGACGTTTCTGACTCCTGGTCTGAGTCGTGTAGGGAGATATAGACCGCCTCATTAACATAAGTGTAAAACTTGGGCACTGTGGTCGATTGTAATTCCATTTTAGTTTGTTTATTAGAAATATCACACAGTGAAACAGTAGCACTTACTGGATAACGTTTCGGACACAATTTATTGTCCATATTCATATCAGGTGATATGAACATGGACAATAAATCGAGCTGATCACAAATCCTGACATTCTTTGTGTTCCCCTCTAACCAAGATTTCTACATTTTCAAATCGAATTTGTCCACATTGTGTTGGCGTAAGAGATAGTGTATCGTGACGCTTGATTTACCAGCAGCTGTTCATGCGGATAAAGAGGGCGACCACTTTGATCAATATTGTTTTTCGGTTATTTCAAAAGCATTTTGGTAAGGACTTACTAATGGGCGTAAATCTTTAAGTGAATCACCTCATATGTTGTTTTTTCCACCTGGGTGCCAAGTTTAAATGTCTACTGACATTTACTGATGATCTGAATAGTTGTTATATCTTCGGAAGAAAAAGAGACCAACCAATGACGAAGTTGTATACACGCCCCTAAGAAAGTTGAAGGCGAAATGTCAACCAGTCAGATTCAGCACAAACTAAAACAGCCGATCAGGTCAAACTCAGGCAAAGCAACATATAAATATCCATGTACAGTCAATTTACTTCACTTCTTCACAAAGCACTGATGATGTCTGGCATAAAGTTGAAGTGTTTGAGATACTGGAGATTTGTATCCCAGGATGAGAACGATAATTATTTGCTCTCCTAGCTTTGAGGTTTGTTTCATCATTAGGCTGGATGACTGCATCAGCTTTAGCTTTACTAAGAAGTGAAGCATTTTCAAGTTGCATGAATTTTTATAAAATATATTTGCCTGGCCTTGTGGTTTATTGATTTGTGGGTTGAGAGTGACCTGTCCTTCTTTTGCTAACCAGAAGTTGACTTTTGTAATTTTTGTTATCATTTAACATTAATGTCTGGTTGTTGATTTGCTTGATTGATTTCTAACTGGTTAATCTCTTCTCAGTAACCTGTATACTGGGCGAATATCCACGTGTCTGTTGGTTACCATTTGATTGGAATACCGCATACTGATATCAATGAGGATATATCATGTCGTTTAACCACAATTTGGTGCTCATAAATTCTCTGGGATGTTCGACTACGATTAGATTGGTCAATATGCTGATGTTATCTGTTTGCAACTGATTTTTTGGAATATATTTCTCTTGTCTTCTCTGGTTAGTGGATTATTTAGCTTGCATAAGATGTTCTGCATGGATCTGGTTTATGTGCTGCGCTGATGATGAATGGATGTAGTAATTGGTTGATAGTCTCCGAGACATTTTTGACGCCTAGTGAAGTGATTTGTTTTGTAGTTTCAGGTAATTGTTCTGAAGCTTTCTATTGATAGACATTTCTTGATTGAGCCGATTGGAGTCATTGGCTCTGAGAACCATAAATGTGATTTTCTTTTGATTCCCACAGTTGTTGAGTACTGCAATGAGTCTTAGCACGTGCCAATAGTGCTAATGCATGTAACTCCTCTTATAAGACGTTGGGTTGTGGCTGTTTTAGTTCCAAACTTGATTTGTGTGTGTCGCCTTCCTATAAACTCAAATCCGTAAGGTTCCACCATGTCTTCGTCTGATGAGAACGTCTAGGAACGCGAATTTGCTATTTTCTTGTTTTGTGAGTTCAATACCTTCAAAGGGTTGGTTGATGAAATTGAACGTGTGTTTCCCAATTTGTTCGTCTTGATAATTACAAAAGTATCATTGAATCCAACTTTTGGTTCGATTATTGGAGTGACTATCAATTTTAATCTCTGCGTCACCACTTCAGCTATCGTCTGGATGATATTTGTGAGCCCATGACAGTTCCTTGAATTTGTTTGTAGATCTTGACATTGAACTGAAAGTATGTCGTGGGAAACATCTTGATGAAAATTCAAAGAACAAGCCTCAAGGCCAAGGCTCAGAGAACAGCAAACATTTATCATTTAAGCATTTGCTAGCTATAATCTCAGTTCGGTGATCAAATCAATCTGAACGTCTATACCCTTAGCTACAAGTATTCTCCACCATTTCTGAATCATGAAGCATACCTTGAAGTCAAATGTAAACAATATTCAAAGGTTTCATTTGGCTGGTTAAATGTACTTCGAAAAATGGAATCAGTCAAGCGAATCACGTGTACTCCAGACACCACTACTGTAAACCCCAGTGTGAATCAGATTTGTTTTAATGCTAGTCATGGTAGGTTAGATAGTTTCTACGATATTCCTGTCTTCCTGTAGAATTAATATTTCTTATTTTTCTGTACTACTACTTTACTAGGCGAATGGAATTAAACTTGGACCTCATCATAACCCGGTTGGTGGCGCTTATAACAATACAATGACGAATCGTGCTTCTGGGTCCGGCTGCTGTTAATTAACCCACCTATCCCTTATCCACTACCATACATCTTTGCTACTTTTGTGTATTTCAATTATTCAAGAAAGCAGATAAAGTAAGAAACGAAGAGAACTTGGTGAAAAGAACAAAGCAGGAACAGCCAAATGATGACTATCTTTTTCTTCTGGTGTTTTCCCCTCCCGAGTTTTGGGTAATCCACATATATAATCTGTGTGATATGTGCAACCTGGCCAGTGATTCGTTCTATTTGAATACCCTTTTTTTTCTCTCTCCAGTGGTTTAATATTTTATGTTATATCCTACTCATAGTGTATTTGTGTATTTTTTTGTCGTCTATTCACTTACAAAACAGCATCCATTTTTGTCCGACAGTCTATTTTGACTCATCGGAGTCGCTGCTTTAACACCTGTTCCCTATTTCCATCATATACGCAAGTGTTGCATCGTCCTAACTTCTTCAATTCTTGTTCGTTGTGAAAATCATTTATAACATATTAATGTTTTGTTTGGATTGGAAATCTATCTTTTTAAGTGTTCGTGTTAGTAATTTATTTGTTATATCGGATCATATATATCGCTCACAAACACTTTTATTCCCATGTCGAACATCATTCATCACAAATTGATTTGTTTGAATATGTACCGGATATCAAACTGAAAAAAGGACTATTTTTTGATCAACCAACTGAAAAAGTGTGACAAAATACACATTATTAGGTTTCATAAATTTTTGCTAAAGAAAATAACTGGTGTCTATTTATTTTGTATTTGTCCCATTAACTGGAATCTATACAATGTCGTCTACTCCAGGTGTGTATTTTTCTGTCTCCTATGTAATGTGTCTGTTTGTCTAGTTCGTTTGTTTAGACTGCGTAACGATGTCTCACTTTCTCACCCGTATGAGGGTACAATTTTACACAATGACTGAGCAACCAAATTATCTACACATAATATTCTTGATCTATGGGGAGATTGTGCTATTGTCTTTCTTTTCTCTTTCTTTCTGTTGTGTACATCTGACCATCAGTTCTCATTCTCAAATTAATGTTATCTGGTTATTTGTTTTGATTGTCTGATTTGTACTTGTAAACCAGCTGGGGTGTGTGTGCGGTAGCTTCATGGTTGCTTACGTCGAAATGCATTCGGCGACTTCGGGCACATTCGCGCAGTAGGCAATTAGCCACATCTCTTTTGTTAGGGACAGTCATACTGCCTAGCTGCCCAGAGTTCGTTAGGTGGAGTGGTCTTCGAACCTGCAACTTACTGGTTGAAAATTAACTATCCAAGCCAACACTCCACAACTACTTGCGACGCCGTTTCAAAATAGCAAGGACAAGTACACATGTCAGGCCAAGCATTAGTTCGTTTTCCAGTACACCATCTAAATTTCTTAGGAAAGGTTAAGCTCATTCGACAGCAAAGCTGCTGTAGTTAATGTGCTAAATATGACGTGACATTACTGCGGAGCCATCAAAGTTACCAGATTTCAATAGTGAACCAATGATGCAATCTAAGTCATTGGTAAACCATAAGAAGACGGACTGAAGCAGACAGCGAAGTGTGACATAGTGATTCACATGGACATAGGATATATACACATCTGCACCACAGTGTGCAACCACCGGACTCTGTTGTCACGTGCACCCCAACCGGGAAGTCTACCTTCGCCTGCCTACACACCTCACACCAACAAACAATCAAACACTTCATACACCCATGCCATGTTCCGTTTCATTTCGTATCACCATCTCTAACCTTTCTCCATCCTAAACCTACATCAGCTAAGATTGTGCGACAACGTGTGGGTGGACACTAGGTGACTAGGCATGCGTGACACATGTCCCTGTCACCTGAGTCAATCAACGCTCACAACCTCATCAACTCACTTCCCTCTTCCACCTAGGTCTCCACGCTCGTCGTCGTCGCACCACAACATACGGCCCATGCTACCAACGAGACACTGGTCGAACACCTCAAGCCTCCTCTCCTCTCATCATATACTCGACATGTAAACACCATCTTCCACAGCCGTATCGTGGATACCAGCAAACTGCAGCGCAGTACACGTGACACTGAATAGGCGGTCGGACATCACTGCGGCGCCACAAGTCGTGTGACCTGGTGAAAGCCAAGCGAGCAACTCGTGTCCGTGCACAGAATTCATCGGTCACTGATCCAACATCCCAGGTAAGTGAAGTGATCTAGGTTCTATACCAGTTGACATATCATCAACAAAGTGTATGAATATTTTGGAATACTGGAGCGCCTGTTGACATTTTGGCTGCTGAGAAACTGATCTTAGTCATTTAGAATGTGTGCATATTGCTGCGTTTCCAGTGCACAACCCGATATCATGTAAATGCTTTAAATATACATAGTTGTCTCCTGCAACAGAAGCTAATCTCGTCAAGTCACACGAGGAGAAGGAAACGTCTATGATGAAGGTAAATTGGAATAGAGAGGGTGCACATCACTCGATGTAAAGAAATCACAGTAGCATCTAGCACATTTATTGGTGTTTGAATACGCTGCCTTCAATAGAGTGATGTACTTGCCTGGCACCGTTTTCAGTCGGAAACATCTCCATATGAATTATATCCGTGAAAAATTTGTCCATTTTGGAGAGAATCAATTTATTATGAATGTATATATTTGTAATAAACATTTGCATCCTGTGTAAATATTCATTACAAATACATTTATAATAAATTGTTTGCCATGTAACCTCTCGATTAATGGAGTCAAATACCACTTTCATGTAAAGAATAACATTTACTGTCAGAAGCCGATAAGTGTCTTCTCATCCGAGAACTTGTGTAGTACAGATCTGATAGATATACCCGTGATCAGGTCTGGAAATTGCCTTGTTATCTCGAGTTCACCAATCCTGAGTTCTGCTTAGACGTCCAACTATTTAAGGAGCTGGAATGTGAGGCACTAGATTCGTCAGACTACTTGCTCTATGGTTATCAGAAGAGGATTCCCTCTTCTCTCCCTTCTCAAAGACTGAGACAATCAGTGGTTGATGCTAGTTATCTGGGATCATACGTGATCCGCATACGCTGGTCAACCTAAGCTATAATCTCCAACTTTTCTCTCTGCACAGGAACCGCTGACCTTCGTTTTATGTTATCTACGGCCTTTTCAAATTCTCCAGTGTTTAAAAGCCCTTTCTTATTGTTTTATTCATGAACTGACTAGATAGCGTAGAACCGAAAAGTGGTTGGATGTCACTTGAAGTGTCGCACCAGTCATCCCAGTCATTTCTCTTCTCCATAGTTTCTCCGATTACCGACTTTTTCATCGCTGTTTTATTCTTTTCAAATAGTTGTCTGATATCGTCTTTGCTGCTTTAACTTGGTGGTCGTGTCTCCATGTCTCAGTGACTCGATGAGCTACGCCATTTGGAACGCTTGTTGCCAGAGGTAATACTGCACTAAAAGGTATGTTGAATAGTGATCAGACAAACATTATTCCTCGTCTCATCACGCTGCGCACTTCACATTGCAGCTGTCCACGTCCGAACCGAATGAAAAATCAGACAACAGCCATCTCTTGCCAAAACTTTAGAATCTGGAGTCACGAATGCATGCTGTATTTCTGAAACACATCTACACAACACAACGGGTTATTTGTCTGCCTGATGTGGTAAATTTTCAATGCTCATTTTATGATTTTCCAGATATATTCAGTTGTCATGGTCGCACGCGTGTGGGTATAATATAACGCTGTGGAGCAGAAAGCGCACTTCTGGACTGGACACTGGTCAACAACCGTCCGTCTGCTGTCTGACTGAATGGACCTAGGAGAACTAGGAACAGCAGCGAAACTTGCTGATGTATGTTCGTGGTCCGCACTTACGCTCACACTGAATGCAGTTCGCATGATACAAAGATGGATTTTATCAAAAGCCGTCAGTTTTGTTACAGAAAGCAAAACGTTTAGGTATGGTCATAGTTGCAGGTGACCTCACCGCTTTGGTAGGAAAGCTGAGCCAATAAAAAGCCATATTAGATGTACCTACGGAACCCCACACCAGCGAACCGCCATCAGTGGCCGTCTGTAGCAATTTTGTTTCGACAATCACTTATTACGGGCCAGCATTAACTTCAAGTATAGGGAGAGACACTGTCGCACATAGCGTTCGTCGACATCAAACCAGTGATGGATACAGATCACATTCCTATGACCTATTATTAAAGAGAACCAATAGAGGACTACCGTTCTTTCTGGAATACTTGCTTGGACTCCGATCACGTTCTAGTAAAGTCTCTTGTATGTCTCCCCCTTACTTGTCGTAGAAGGCACTGAGGTCTGTCTGCGCTCAACTGGAAGATGAGAACGTAAAGTGCGTATTTAGGGAGGAGATAGCTAAGCACTTATCTGAACGTGACAACGATGTTCATCATGAGGAAACCTGACACGATGTTTAGTCTGGTGTAGAAACACCGATAAAGACAGCTGGTCACCCAAATCCAAAGATTGATGAACGTCACTGCATTTCTGTCACTTCTTACGAACTGATTGATGCGGCGGTCTTCCTACGATCCTCTTTGGTGACAAATAGTAGCCACATTGTCTATCTGTGTCCGCCGTCTAGTAGACATCACTTCAGACAATATCTCTTTATGTCTGAAGTTCAGGATGGTCATAAGTATGTGGTTTCCTGAGTGTTTTTTTAGCAGGTAGTCGTCATTATCCGTTCCTTCGGCTGGGATTCCAAAAGTGCCTTTCTGCCCAGATGAACCTTGCTACTTGTGCAATCAAATTGACTGTTGCAGCAACCGCCTCTGAACGTTTAGCTCTCAGTGGGCAGTTAGACCGTTTTGGCTGTTAAACAAGGGAAATTGTTGCAACAGGGGTAAGAAGTGCAAAGGATGAGTAATGCGTAAGCTAGCCAGTTAGAGTGTTATTGATTGGTATATGAGTGCAGCAATGTTCGATGATAGGCGTCGTAAATTGGATGACTGCACGATAACTGCAGATGGATAATATGCCAATGTGAAGCATGAAACAAATTTTCCCACTTATTCGAGGTAATATGCTGAATCAAACCTATTGCATTTGGCTGCATACAATTTCACCGATATTTATTATTTGTCCCTCGGGTTCCTAGTGGAACATAGAGCTTCAGTAGCACATCACCATTTCACTCTCTTCTCTGCAGTATTTTCAACCTGACTCCACAACTGCCCACAAGCTTTCTTTCATTCCCTCCTCACACCATCTCCTCCATGTCACCCTCGCCACGGATGCCCAACTCATCGTTTCCCACTCGGGTTCCACTCAAGGCCCTGGCCTGGTTCATGGTGTCCCCAAACGGTCTTCTCAGTGTATGTCCAATCCAACCCATCTCCACTTCCGTCTATCTGCATATTTATTGAGCCATGGGTTCTTGGTTGGTTCGTTGGCAGCCAACCAGTCAGCCAGTTCCTTGTTGCTTATTCTTAACATTCTGGCCATCCATCTGATCTCCATCTTCAGTATCGAGTGAGCGTAGGCTGCAGCTGTTGATGTGATGCATGTCTGTAGTTTGTTGGAAATGCTTTTCGTAACACGCCAAGTCTCTCAACCACCACATAGAAGCACTGACTTGACATTGGTGTTGAAAATCCGGATGTTGTTCACGCTTTGTGCTGAGTGCAGTAGACCTCCACACTGATTTCAAATTAATGAAGGCCTGTCTTGATGTCTTTCCGATCTTGATTTTGACATCCTGATCTGCGCCGCCGCCTGTAGTTGCAATGATGCTGTTTAGGTAGGTGAAAGAGACTACTTCCTTTAGATTTCACCCGTTGATGGTGATTGGCGCTTTTTGTTGTTGTTTTTGTTATCGTCGGTTGGGTATCTTCATCACCCCTACCTCTGTCTTCTCTACGTTCACCTGAAGGAAGTCCCGTCTTTGCTCCCCTGCCTCTTCTGCCAACTTGTTGGTTTTCGCCTGTAGACCTTCGAGTTTGTGCGACAAGACATTAGACATAAATCATCGTCAGCGGCGAAATCCAAATCTTCTCCCTGGGTCTTTTCATCAGTCCAGCCAGCGTATGGCCATCTTCTCACTCCTCACAATTTGTTGCCCGATCCAGTGCAGTCCACCCGACCAGAATCGGAAAGATCATCGGTGATGATAGCAGGCGGCAACCCTGTCTTACTCCTGCCTTCACTTCAAAGGCGTCACTGAGCTTTCCATTGTGAATCACTTGCTATGTAGCATCATATGGCATATAGTTGCTGTTCAATGAGGTTGATAAAGGTTTGTGGCACTAAAACCGTAGTGTTGACGCAGTTTCCAAATTATTTCTCGGTCGGCCCTGTCGAAGGCCTTTCCAAAGTCGATGAAGTTGATGTAGAGTTGAGTTGACTGCCATTCTATGCTCTGTTCCTTGATGATGAGTAACGTTGCGATTGGATCTGCACATGATTTGTTCTTCCTGAAGCCAGCCAGCCAGCCTGTTTCGGTTGTAATATTGAATGCAGAGCATTTTTTAGTCTCTCCAGTATGATGCGGCCTGAAATTGTGCTTGGGGTGGACAGGGACAGCGGCATGATTCCGCACCAGGAATTGTACTTGCAGAGACTTAGACAAGGAAGCCCTTCTTCCAATCTATTGGCAGATACCTTTCCTTCCTCTCTTCCAAACCTTCACTTTTGCTTTTATCGAAGGTTTTGTGTTCACTGATAGTTCTGTGGCTGGGCTACTGGTGGTATTTGTGAACAAGATGCAGGTGATGGTGGCCGATCCAAGAAGTATTTTGGAGTGGTCATCCCATCGTTTCCTTTGTTTCTCCTCTTTGGTAACTGAGTTTCCTTCACTATCTTTCATTGGTTTCATCTGCGTTGATCTGCTCCCTACCAGATAGTAAGTAACCTGGTTATTTGATATAATGTGATGTTGTCAGATCTCTCTTACCTGCAGCGTGTTCTGCTTCACTTGCAAGTGTGTTTTGTGTTTGCGCGCACTCTTCTTCACTTCTTTGTCCAGTGTATTGCTTTGTAGGTTGTGTTCAGTTCCTCTTTTCGTTGTTCATCCCTGCACCGCGCTGCACTGGTTCATCTTCTGCTTCACCATCTTCCTCTCCCTGCTCTATTGGCTTCCATGTGTACGTGGACATCCATTCCTTGTCTTGTTTCTACTTCCTTCCTAACACGGTTATGCATGTTTCCCCCCACGTCTCTTTCACAGAGTTTCAGTGTTATTCCACCCAGGTATCCTCGTGGATGTTGCTTACTGTCTCCCATTTTGTCCTGATGACTGACTGACGTGAAGATATCCTGTGTAGTTTCGTCCTTCAGTTCAGTCTCTGTTCTGGGTGGTTGTCGAACTTGAACTGTGGTCCATCACCAGCTTATCTGAAGGCTTTCAGCTAGATTTTGAAGGTAGGTTCCTCGCAACAGATAGTGGGTGGTGTGAACCTACACCTGCTCCCCTTCTGGATCTGATATTGTGTCCAATGGGCTGGCTGCGTCGCCACTTTCTTGATATCGAGATAAAGTCGATCTGATTTTTAGTGTGTCCATCTGGTGAAGTCAAATCCATGTCGCTGCCTTGTGAATACCCTTGTGTTTGTACACACTGCCTGACTCCAATCACCAAATCATTAAAGGTGCAGAAGTCTGCAAACAGTTCTCCATTCTCGTTCATCATTTCACCGAGTGCCTCTCGACCCATGATCAGTTCTCTTCCTGTGTTGTCTGCTCCCAGTTAGGCTGGTATTCATGTCACCCCACCCATTATTATTATTATTATTATTATTATTATTATTATTATTATTATTATTATTATTATTAGTCCCTTGGGATCCTAGTGGAACATAGGGCTTCAGTAGCACGCCTCCAGTACAATCTGTTCTCTGAGATCTTTTGAACCTGGTCCCACGACAGCCTAGAAGCTCTCATTTCCTCCTCGCACGACCTCCTCCATGTCACCCTAAAAATGGACGTCAAACTCGTCGCTTCCCATGGGGATTCCACTCGAGAAAAAAAAAAGGCCTGACGCGTGATTTCCTCAGTCGGCCTTCTCAGTGCATGGCCAATCCATCTCCACTTCTTCAAACTGCATATTTGTTGCGTGATAGGTTCTTGAAAAGTTGGTTCGTTCAAAACCAGAATTCCTTGTTGCTTATTCTAAAAATTCTGGAAAACCATCTGATCTTCAGTAGCGAGCCAGCGTAAGCAGTTGTTGATGAATGTCTGTAGTTTATTGGAAATGGCTTTCGTGACTCGCCAAGTCTCTCAACCATAAAACAGGAGCACTGACTTGACAAAGTTGGTGTTCAAAATCCGTATCTTGTTCCGCATGCTGAGTGCAGTGCAGAAGATCTCCACATTGGTTTCAGGCTAATGAACGCCTGTCTTGCTTTTCCGATTCTGACTTTGACGTCCTCGTAAAAAACCGTCCCACCTGTAGTTGAAACAGTGCTTCCTAGATAAGTGAAGGAGGTTACTTCCTTCGAGTTTCTCCCGTTGACGGTGATTGGAGTTTGTTGTAAAAAAAAATGATGGTGGTGGTGCGGTATCTTCATCACTTCTGTCTTCTCTATATTCACCTGAATTCCCGTCTTAGCTGCCTCTTCTATCAACTTGTTAGTTTTTGCCTGCAGATCTTCAAGTTTGTGTGACATCAGGCACAAGAAATCATCGGCGAAATCCAAGTCTTCTAGGTTCTTTTCTGCCGTCCAGCGTATCCCCCTCTTCTCGCTGCCTACTGTTTGCTGCATGATTCAGTCCACCACAATCAGGAATATCATGGGTGATAGTAGGCAACCTTGTTTCACTCCTGTCTTCACTTCAAAAGCATCACTGAGCTTCCCATTGTGAATAACTTGGCATGTGGCATCTTCATATAGTTGTTGAATGAGGCGGATAAAGGTTTGCGGTACTCCGTAGTATTGAAACAGTTTCCAAATTACTTCTCGGTCGACGTTGTCAAAGGCCTTCTCAAAGTCGATGAAGTTGAGGCAGAGAGCTGATTGCCATTCTATGCTCTGTTCTATGATGATGCGTAGCGTTGCAATTTGGTCTGCACATGATTTGTACTTCCTGAAGCCTGCCTGTTCCGGTGGCAGTTTTGAATCCAGTGCATCTTTAAGCCTCTCCAGGATGATGCGGTTTAATATTTTGCTTGGGGTGGACAGGAGAGTGATTCCGCGTCAGTTCTTGCAAACACTGAGGTCTCCCTTCTTCGGAAGTTTGACAAGGTAACCCTTCTTCCAATCGCCAGGTACTTTCTCTTCCTTCCACAACTTCTGCAATAGTGGTGTGAGCATATCCACTGTTGTCTCTGCATCTGTTCTCAGTGCTTCTGGCAGTATTCCATCTGGTCCTGCTGCTTTCCCACACTTCAGTAGCTTTATGGCGTTCAGGACTTCCATTTTCGTTGGAGGATTAATGTTCACTTGTAATTCAGTGGCTGCAGGTGGTATTTCTGGACGAAGTGCAAAAAAAAAAGGTGGTGGTCGATTCAAGAGCTTCTTGAAGTGGTCGGCCCATTGTTTTCTCTGTTTCTCTTCTTTTGTATTTAAATTTCCTTCTTCATCTTTTATTGGTTTCATCTGTGTTGGTCTCTTCCTTGATAGCAACCTGGTTATTTGATACAATGTCGTCAGACATTGTATGATTGTGATTTTCCTTTCTTTTGAGTTGAATCTTGCTGTCATGATCCTGATTCTGCAAGAGGAGATTGGTTTCCACTGCGCGAGAGAGAGCCTTCGATGCTCTTGAAGGGGACATGATGATAGCCACTGCGAAACTCAGTTTGCTGGTGGTTGTCGTCTGGGTGACAATATCGGCGTAGATTATTGACTGTCCAGTTGACAGTTTGGAGAGTCCACTTCCATTCCATCTGCAGATTTCTAGCACTTCTGTGTCATATCTTCTCACCTCTTTTGAAATCTGGGAAGCCTTATCAGCCAGCCAGCCAGCTGCAAACATTGTGCGGACATTCTATGTCCCTATGCTTACTTTTGCTTTGATCGAGAGAAGAGAAGATACATCGGCCAATTGGCTTCCTGAAGGCTTTCACCAACCGGTGTCATTTCGTCTCCCCGATCCCATCGAGGAATAATTTTATTTTAACCTTTATATTTTGTCTGTGCTTTGAAGTTTGTTTAGTGATTGGATTGGTTTTCCGGGGTAGGGTTGCTAGCCATATGCTCAATTTTGCCTCTTATCCGGGCTTAGGACCGGCTAGTAACTAGTAAATAGGCGAAGTTTTGATACTAATAATGGATTTTGAATCCATTGGAATCGAGTATATGTGCTTCATGGTATTTGGAATTCATCAGCTGGTTATACCCACCTCCATCTCAGTGAATTATGTCGTACCTGCTGAGAGTGTAACTCAGCACCCAACACTTCTTTGAAATATGTTACTAGCTTTAGTCTACTCCTATGAACACTCATACTTTATGAAGTGTTATTCATATCTTTGAATACAAATGGTTTTGGTAAAAGTAGATATTTGAAGTCTATCTCGAGAAGGCGCTGCTTTGTCTCGCATCTGTCAAATGTAAGATGGTGCTTCAAGACAGGTCTGTAACTACTCCCAATTTAGTGATTGGTAGTGAAGTGGTTGAATGTGTCGACCACTTCATTTACTTGGGAATTACAGCAGCCCACACTGGTTGCTAACAAAATCTGAGCTGGGATCCGCAAGTTATGTCTGACATTTGCCAACTTGCGTCATCCGTGGCGCCACCTGGTGAGATAGATATCAGACTGCCTATTAAATGCGGAGTATACTGCCGTGCAGTTCCCTTTGTTCTGTTATACAGCTGTGGGACACGGCAGCTAAAAGTACAAGTTATGAAGTGATTACATAGTTTTAATTACAGTGATCTTCGCTTTATTGCTCGCTTTTGGTGGAATCATCGTATGAGCAATGTTGAGACCAGGCGAAGTGTACTAGGCAAGACAAGCAAGTTGATTGTTGAGGTCATGAAACCTAGTCGACTGAGACCTGGTCATGGCTGTATGGACAAGGTGTGAGCTGTACAGAATCTGATGATGCAAACAAAATTATCGGCTTACCATAACAGCTAGTTCCAACATCATATGAAGTAGCGTTCCACGCCCCCGACTGACAACTCATACGCAAACATTTCTGATTACACCACCTACCAGCTAACTACATCATTCTACATACCACAGGATAATCGCTCACCATATATTCCAGTATAAATTCATCCCAAATAATATTCCCCAAAACGATTAAAAAAACCATCAATCAAACATGAATATTACCATCTCCAGAAACAACCATCAACCATAAAAACCAAAAGCACACATCCCAACCCTGTACCAATTTAGATATTTAATCCATTCAGCGATAAACGCAAACGAAGGTAGAATTCCCGGTTGGGGTGCACGTGACAACAGTATCCTGTGGTTGCACATTCTGACTGATATGGCTGAGAATCTATCTGAGTGGCACAGATGAATGCAGACATTAACCTGATCTTGATTGTCACATTGAATTCGCTCTTTGTTCTCTCTTCACGATTTGGTGCCACCTTGATTATTCGCCTGTTTATTTGTGTATCTGTCATGTGGGTGGATTCTCGCTTGATGTGCTGATGTTGTGATGTGCTGTAATGTGGCGATTCGGAGCGTTTCGCAGTGATGCCAGTTGGGATGTTGATATCATCTGTGTCGTCTAGCAACACAGTTAAACCTTCAAGATTAAACAATTCAAGCTGCTAGACAAGACAATACAAACAATACCATCCACCTGAGCTACAAATATTCTCCACCATACCATCTGTGTATCTGTCTACCTCTCCTCACCTCACGTTACAGGCGTTGATACATCTAGAGTATGCAGATGACCTGATCCTGTTAGGTGAAGACACTGACAAGAATCAGAGTGTAGTGGAAACGTTGACTGAGAATTGGAGAATGTTTGTGATGCGTTTTTCAGCAGTGAAATGCGAATTGTTGCTCGACGGGCGACTGGTCTTGGCTGGTGGCTTTTTCAACAATGGGGAGTGAAGTAAATGGTTGATGGCGTTGACTACTTCGCCTACTTGTGAAGGTGGATCATGCGTGTTGGGTCAGTGACCGATGAATTCTGTGCACGGACACGAGTTGCTCGCTTGGCTTTCACCAGGTCACACGACTTGTGGCGCCGCAGTGATGTCCGACCGCCTATTCAGTGTCACGTGTACTGCGCTGCAGTTTGCTGGTATCCACGATACGGCTGTGGAAGATGGTGTTTACATGTCGAGTATATGATGAGAGGAGAGGAGGCTTGAGGTGTTCGACCAGTGTCTCGTTGGTAGCATGGGCCGTATGTTGTGGTGCGACGACGACGACGATGACGACGACGAGCGTGGAGACCTAGGTGGAAGAGGGAAGTGAGTTGATGAGGTTGTGAGCGTTGATTGACTCAGGTGACAGGGACATGTGTCACGCATGCCTAGTCACCTAGTGTCCACCCACACGTTGTCGCACAATCTTAGCTGATGTAGGTTTAGGATTGAGAAAGGTTAGAGATGGTGATACGAAATGAAACGGAACATGGCATGGGTGTATGAAGTGTTTGATTGTTTGTTGGTGTGAGGTGTGTAGGCAGGCGAAGGTAGACTTCCCGGTTGGGGTGCACGTGACAACAGTATCCTGTGGTTGCACATTCTGACTGATATGGCTGAGAATCTATCTGAGTGGCACAGATGAATGCAGACATTAACCTGATCTTGATTGTCACATTGAATTCGCTCTTTGTTCTCTCTTCACGATTTGGTGCCACCTTGATTATTCGCCTGTTTATTTGTGTATCTGTCATGTGGGTGGATTCTCGCTTGATGTGCTGATGTTGTGATGTTGTGATGTGCTGTAATGTGGCGATTCGGAGCGTTTCGCAGTGATGCCAGTTGGGATGTTGATATCATCTGTGTCGTCTAGCAACACAGTTAAACCTTCAAGATTAAACAATTCAAGCTGCTAGACAAGACAATACAAACAATACCATCCACCTGAGCTACAAATATTCTCCACCATACCATCTGTGTATCTGTCTACCTCTCCTCACCTCACGTTACAGGCGTTGATACATCTAGAGTATGCAGATGACCTGATCCTGTTAGGTGAAGACACTGACAAGAATCAGAGTGTAGTGGAAACGTTGACTGAGAATTGGAGAATGTTTGTGATGCGTTTTTCAGCAGTGAAATGCGAATTGTTGCTCGACGGGCGACTGGTCTTGGCTGGTGGCTTTTTCAACAATGGGGAGTGAAGTAAATGGTTGATGGCGTTGACTACTTCGCCTACTTGTGAAGGTGGATCATGCGTGTTGGGTCAGTGACCGATGAATTCTGTGCACGGACACGAGTTGCTCGCTTGGCTTTCACCAGGTCACACGACTTGTGGCGCCGCAGTGATGTCCGACCGCCTATTCAGTGTCACGTGTACTGCGCTGCAGTTTGCTGGTATCCACGATACGGCTGTGGAAGATGGTGTTTACATGTCGAGTATATGATGAGAGGAGAGGAGGCTTGAGGTGTTCGACCAGTGTCTCGTTGGTAGCATGGGCCGTATGTTGTGGTGCGACGACGACGACGACGATGACGACGACGAGCGTGGAGACCTAGGTGGAAGAGGGAAGTGAGTTGATGAGGTTGTGAGCGTTGATTGACTCAGGTGACAGGGACATGTGTCACGCATGCCTAGTCACCTAGTGTCCACCCACACGTTGTCGCACAATCTTAGCTGATGTAGGTTTAGGATTGAGAAAGGTTAGAGATGGTGATACGAAATGAAACGGAACATGGCATGGGTGTATGAAGTGTTTGATTGTTTGTTGGTGTGAGGTGTGTAGGCAGGCGAAGGTAGACTTCCCGGTTGGGGTGCACGTGACAACAGTATCCTGTGGTTGCACATTCTGACTGATATGGCTGAGAATCTATCTGAGTGGCACAGATGAATGCAGACATTAACCTGATCTTGATTGTCACATTGAATTCGCTCTTTGTTCTCTCTTCACGATTTGGTGCCACCTTGATTATTCGCCTGTTTATTTGTGTATCTGTCATGTGGGTGGATTCTCGCTTGATGTGCTGATGTTGTGATGTTGTGATGTGCTGTAATGTGGCGATTCGGAGCGTTTCGCAGTGATGCCAGTTGGGATGTTGATATCATCTGTGTCGTCTAGCAACACAGTTAAACCTTCAAGATTAAACAATTCAAGCTGCTAGACAAGACAATACAAACAATACCATCCACCTGAGCTACAAATATTCTCCACCATACCATCTGTGTATCTGTCTACCTCTCCTCACCTCACGTTACAGGCGTTGATACATCTAGAGTATGCAGATGACCTGATCCTGTTAGGTGAAGACACTGACAAGAATCAGAGTGTAGTGGAAACGTTGACTGAGAATTGGAGAATGTTTGTGATGCGTTTTTCAGCAGTGAAATGCGAATTGTTGCTCGACGGGCGACTGGTCTTGGCTGGTGGCTTTTTCAACAATGGGGAGTGAAGTAAATGGTTGATGGCGTTGACTACTTCGCCTACTTGTGAAGGTGGATCATGCGTGTTGGGTCAGTGACCGATGAATTCTGTGCACGGACACGAGTTGCTCGCTTGGCTTTCACCAGGTCACACGACTTGTGGCGCCGCAGTGATGTCCGACCGCCTATTCAGTGTCACGTGTACTGCGCTGCAGTTTGCTGGTATCCACGATACGGCTGTGGAAGATGGTGTTTACATGTCGAGTATATGATGAGAGGAGAGGAGGCTTGAGGTGTTCGACCAGTGTCTCGTTGGTAGCATGGGCCGTATGTTGTGGTGCGACGACGACGACGACGATGACGACGAGCGTGGAGACCTAGGTGGAAGAGGGAAGTGAGTTGATGAGGTTGTGAGCGTTGATTGACTCAGGTGACAGGGACATGTGTCACGCATGCCTAGTCACCTAGTGTCCACCCACACGTTGTCGCACAATCTTAGCTGATGTAGGTTTAGGATGGAGAAAGGTTAGAGATGGTGATACGAAATGAAACGGAACATGGCATGGGTGTATGAAGTGTTTGATTGTTTGTTGGTGTGAGGTGTGTAGGCAGGCGAAGGTAGACTTCCCGGTTGGGGTGCACGTGACAACAGTATCCTGTGGTTGCACATTCTGACTGATATGGCTGAGAATCTATCTGAGTGGCACAGATGAATGCAGACATTAACCTGATCTTGATTGTCACATTGAATTCGCTCTTTGTTCTCTCTTCACGATTTGGTGCCACCTTGATTATTCGCCTGTTTATTTGTGTATCTGTCATGTGGGTGGATTCTCGCTTGATGTGCTGATGTTGTGATGTTGTGATGTGCTGTAATGTGGCGATTCGGAGCGTTTCGCAGTGATGCCAGTTGGGATGTTGATATCATCTGTGTCGTCTAGCAACACAGTTAAACCTTCAAGATTAAACAATTCAAGCTGCTAGACAAGACAATACAAACAATACCATCCACCTGAGCTACAAATATTCTCCACCATACCATCTGTGTATCTGTCTACCTCTCCTCACCTCACGTTACAGGCGTTGATACATCTAGAGTATGCAGATGACCTGATCCTGTTAGGTGAAGACACTGACAAGAATCAGAGTGTAGTGGAAACGTTGACTGAGAATTGGAGAATGTTTGTGATGCGTTTTTCAGCAGTGAAATGCGAATTGTTGCTCGACGGGCGACTGGTCTTGGCTGGTGGCTTTTTCAACAATGGGGAGTGAAGTAAATGGTTGATGGCGTTGACTACTTCGCCTACTTGTGAAGGTGGATCATGCGTGTTGGGTCAGTGACCGATGAATTCTGTGCACGGACACGAGTTGCTCACTTGGCTTTCACCAGGTCACACGACTTGTGGCGCCGCAGTGATGTCCGACCGCCTATTCAGTGTCACGTGTACTGCGCTGCAGTTTGCTGGTATCCACGATACGGCTGTGGAAGATGGTGTTTACATGTCGAGTATATGATGAGAGGAGAGGAGGCTTGAGGTGTTCGACCAGTGTCTCGTTGGTAGCATGGGCCGTATGTTGTGGTGCGACGACGACGACGACGAGCGTGGAGACCTAGGTGGAAGAGGGAAGTGAGTTGATGAGGTTGTGAGCGCTTGATTGACTCAGGTGACAGGGACATGTGTCACGCATTGCCTAGTCACCTAGTGTCCACCCACACGTTGTCGCACAATCTTAGCTGATGTAGGTTTAGGATTGAGAAAGGTTAGAGATGGTGATACGAAATGAAACGGAACATGGCATGGGTGTATGAAGTGTTTGATTGTTTGTTGGTGTGAGGTGTGTAGGCAGGCGAAGGTAGACTTCCCGGTTGGGGTGCACGTGACAACAGTATCCTGTGGTTGCACATTCTGACTGATATGGCTGAGAATCTATCTGAGTGGCACAGATGAATGCAGACATTAACCTGATCTTGATTGTCACATTGAATTCGCTCTTTGTTCTCTCTTCACGATTTGGTGCCACCTTGATTATTCGCCTGTTTATTTGTGTATCTGTCATGTGGGTGGATTCTCGCTTGATGTGCTGATGTTGTGATGTTGTGATGTGCTGTAATGTGGCGATTCGGAGCGTTTCGCAGTGATGCCAGTTGGGATGTTGATATCATCTGTGTCGTCTAGCAACACAGTTAAACCTTCAAGATTAAACAATTCAAGCTGCTAGACAAGACAATACAAACAATACCATCCACCTGAGCTACAAATATTCTCCACCATACCATCTGTGTATCTGTCTACCTCTCCTCACCTCACGTTACAGGCGTTGATACATCTAGAGTATGCAGATGACCTGATCCTGTTAGGTGAAGACACTGACAAGAATCAGAGTGTAGTGGAAACGTTGACTGAGAATTGGAGAATGTTTGTGATGCGTTTTTCAGCAGTGAAATGCGAATTGTTGCTCGACGGGCGACTGGTCTTGGCTGGTGGCTTTTTCAACAATGGGGAGTGAAGTAAATGGTTGATGGCGTTGACTACTTCGCCTACTTGTGAAGGTGGATCATGCGTGTTGGGTCAGTGACCGATGAATTCTGTGCACGGACACGAGTTGCTCGCTTGGCTTTCACCAGGTCACACGACTTGTGGCGCCGCAGTGATGTCCGACCGCCTATTCAGTGTCACGTGTACTGCGCTGCAGTTTGCTGGTATCCACGATACGGCTGTGGAAGATGGTGTTTACATGTCGAGTATATGATGAGAGGAGAGGAGGCTTGAGGTGTTCGACCAGTGTCTCGTTGGTAGCATGGGCCGTATGTTGTGGTGCGACGACGACGACGACGACGAGCGTGGAGACCTAGGTGGAAGAGGGAAGTGAGTTGATGAGGTTGTGAGCGCTGATTGACTCAGGTGACAGGGACATGTGTCACGCATGCCTAGTCACCTAGTGTCCACCCACACGTTGTCGCACAATCTTAGCTGATGTAGGTTTAGGATGGAGAAAGGTTAGAGATGGTGATACGAAATGAAACGGAACATGGCATGGGTGTATGAAGTGTTTGATTGTTTGTTGGTGTGAGGTGTGTAGGCAGGCGAAGGTAGACTTCCCGGTTGGGGTGCACGTGACAACAGTATCCTGTGGTTGCACATTCTGACTGATATGGCTGAGAATCTATCTGAGTGGCACAGATGAATGCAGACATTAACCTGATCTTGATTGTCACATTGAATTCGCTCTTTGTTCTCTCTTCACGATTTGGTGCCACCTTGATTATTCGCCTGTTTATTTGTGTATCTGTCATGTGGGTGGATTCTCGCTTGATGTGCTGATGTTGTGATGTTGTGATGTGCTGTAATGTGGCGATTCGGAGCGTTTCGCAGTGATGCCAGTTGGGATGTTGATATCATCTGTGTCGTCTAGCAACACAGTTAAACCTTCAAGATTAAACAATTCAAGCTGCTAGACAAGACAATACAAACAATACCATCCACCTGAGCTACAAATATTCTCCACCATACCATCTGTGTATCTGTCTACCTCTCCTCACCTCACGTTACAGGCGTTGATACATCTAGAGTATGCAGATGACCTGATCCTGTTAGGTGAAGACACTGACAAGAATCAGAGTGTAGTGGAAACGTTGACTGAGAATTGGAGAATGTTTGTGATGCGTTTTTCAGCAGTGAAATGCGAATTGTTGCTCGACGGGCGACTGGTCTTGGCTGGTGGCTTTTTCAACAATGGGGAGTGAAGTAAATGGTTGATGGCGTTGACTACTTCGCCTACTTGTGAAGGTGGATCATGCGTGTTGGGTCAGTGACCGATGAATTCTGTGCACGGACACGAGTTGCTCGCTTGGCTTTCACCAGGTCACACGACTTGTGGCGCCGCAGTGATGTCCGACCGCCTATTCAGTGTCACGTGTACTGCGCTGCAGTTTGCTGGTATCCACGATACGGCTGTGGAAGATGGTGTTTACATGTCGAGTATATGATGAGAGGAGAGGAGGCTTGAGGTGTTCGACCAGTGTCTCGTTGGTAGCATGGGCCGTATGTTGTGGTGCGACGACGACGACGACGATGACGACGACGAGCGTGGAGACCTAGGTGGAAGAGGGAAGTGAGTTGATGAGGTTGTGAGCGTTGATTGACTCAGGTGACAGGGACATGTGTCACGCATGCCTAGTCACCTAGTGTCCACCCACACGTTGTCGCACAATCTTAGCTGATGTAGGTTTAGGATTGAGAAAGGTTAGAGATGGTGATACGAAATGAAACGGAACATGGCATGGGTGTATGAAGTGTTTGATTGTTTGTTGGTGTGAGGTGTGTAGGCAGGCGAAGGTAGACTTCCCGGTTGGGGTGCACGTGACAACAGTATCCTGTGGTTGCACATTCTGACTGATATGGCTGAGAATCTATCTGAGTGGCACAGATGAATGCAGACATTAACCTGATCTTGATTGTCACATTGAATTCGCTCTTTGTTCTCTCTTCACGATTTGGTGCCACCTTGATTATTCGCCTGTTTATTTGTGTATCTGTCATGTGGGTGGATTCTCGCTTGATGTGCTGATGTTGTGATGTTGTGATGTGCTGTAATGTGGCGATTCGGAGCGTTTCGCAGTGATGCCAGTTGGGATGTTGATATCATCTGTGTCGTCTAGCAACACAGTTAAACCTTCAAGATTAAACAATTCAAGCTGCTAGACAAGACAATACAAACAATACCATCCACCTGAGCTACAAATATTCTCCACCATACCATCTGTGTATCTGTCTACCTCTCCTCACCTCACGTTACAGGCGTTGATACATCTAGAGTATGCAGATGACCTGATCCTGTTAGGTGAAGACACTGACAAGAATCAGAGTGTAGTGGAAACGTTGACTGAGAATTGGAGAATGTTTGTGATGCGTTTTTCAGCAGTGAAATGCGAATTGTTGCTCGACGGGCGACTGGTCTTGGCTGGTGGCTTTTTCAACAATGGGGAGTGAAGTAAATGGTTGATGGCGTTGACTACTTCGCCTACTTGTGAAGGTGGATCATGCGTGTTGGGTCAGTGACCGATGAATTCTGTGCACGGACACGAGTTGCTCGCTTGGCTTTCACCAGGTCACACGACTTGTGGCGCCGCAGTGATGTCCGACCGCCTATTCAGTGTCACGTGTACTGCGCTGCAGTTTGCTGGTATCCACGATACGGCTGTGGAAGATGGTGTTTACATGTCGAGTATATGATGAGAGGAGAGGAGGCTTGAGGTGTTCGACCAGTGTCTCGTTGGTAGCATGGGCCGTATGTTGTGGTGCGACGACGACGACGACGACGAGCGTGGAGACCTAGGTGGAAGAGGGAAGTGAGTTGATGAGGTTGTGAGCGTTGATTGACTCAGGTGACAGGGACATGTGTCACGCATGCCTAGTCACCTAGTGTCCACCCACACGTTGTCGCACAATCTTAGCTGATGTAGGTTTAGGATTGAGAAAGGTTAGAGATGGTGATACGAAATGAAACGGAACATGGCATGGGTGTATGAAGTGTTTGATTGTTTGTTGGTGTGAGGTGTGTAGGCAGGCGAAGGTAGACTTCCCGGTTGGGGTGCACGTGACAACAGTATCCTGTGGTTGCACATTCTGACTGATATGGCTGAGAATCTATCTGAGTGGCACAGATGAATGCAGACATTAACCTGATCTTGATTGTCACATTGAATTCGCTCTTTGTTCTCTCTTCACGATTTGGTGCCACCTTGATTATTCGCCTGTTTATTTGTGTATCTGTCATGTGGGTGGATTCTCGCTTGTTTCGGTGTTTATGTTTTCTGTGTATTGCTGCTTGCCTTTTTGTTTGTTTAAGTGATTTATTTTTCGTTCATTTTGTCATTCTATGTTTTCTTCCTACTTTTTTCCTTTCTTTTCTTTTGTTTTCTCTCCTTCTTTTTCGTTGTATATCTCATTTTTCATCTTTTTTTCACCCTTTTCTGTTTTCCTCATTTCGCTTTTGTGTTTTTTTTGCTACCTTATTATTTTTGCTGAGTTTTTCTGATGTTCTTGTGAAATATTTACTCTTTGCTTTTACTCGTTGTGTGTGATGCCTCTCCTGTTCCATAATTTACTATGTTATTCTTATGTCGGATTGCACAGCACATTTTCGTTTTGGATTTTTGTTCTCAGTTATCTGAATTACAAGTGATAGCTGATCGTGCGCTAATCATTGTCTTTCGGTCTTTCACGCTGTCAGCAGAACCATATTTGATTGTCGCTAATAGCCTATATTCAAGTCTTGTATGACTGACTGTTTGTCAACCTCTTTGTATGAACCTTAATTTACTGTCCATTTCAACTGCCTAACTTGTATGGATTAAACACCATTCCTAGCATTTTGGCAATCGTGCTAGACACACCAGTTAAACTTTAACTATTGAACGATTTTGAACAGCTGACTAGTGAGATTAGTCTCTTCCACAGTTGTTAGATTTCTTCAATTAACCGATGATGAAGAAAGATATCATCAGGATCGCTTGTTTTGTTTCAACTTGTTATTTGAAGCGTCTCACTTGTAGTGGCGGCTGAACAACAAGTGCAATATCTAATACAACTTTTAACTATTTACGTATACTTCAGATGGTCATAGAGAAGGATTTAGTATACTGATTCTTTTGATTAACTTTTCTTCAGATTTAGTTTATTTCCAAAGTTGCCTTAAACTACGAGATGATTTTCTGGTTTAAGTTCAGCAAGCCAGTCACCATTTTCAAGTAAACATACAAATGCTTTCTCCAAGTGTTACCTAAGCAGACAGCAGAGAACGAGTGTGTGCTTAAAGTCTCTTCTTACATTATCACATATGTACAGTCACTTTAGGGTCCACAGGGATTAGTGGAGAATGGTTTTCTACTTTCTGAGCATGATAACATAGCTTTGAATTACTTTACGTTACGTGATGTTCGTATGTGGTAATCAAGATCCTAAAACGAATACAGACTTATTCTCTAGGGTGCTACCAACTTGGTGACTGAATCAAGACAGCCTTTGAAATAATGGATGGCGAATACTGGTCTCATTGAGTTCGCCATCACTCACTGATATACAGGTATATCAAACTGATAGGTTTAAAGGAGGAAAACAAGGGCGTCTGTAATTGCACCAGTAGATTACTGAAGGGCATAGCCAGGTGGGATATTAATTCCACCGGGGTTGCAGATGCGCCTTGGTGACGAACGACAAAAAGTATGAAAACTAGGAGGCTGATTGCCTCCATCCAACTAACATCTATCAAAGTGCATCACGATGTTGAGTCAACTAGCCTGGTCGCGACATCACAAAATGATCGATAGAATTCAGTCAGCTCATAGGACTAGACAACATGAAGTTGGTTACCCTCCAGTGGATAATCGGTGTAGGTTTAGCCAACTATTTTTGACCAAGGGGTGAATATGTAATGACATCCTCATATTGTCATAAAATTTGAAGTCTTTTTTACGACTACTAGCACTATTATTATTATTATTATTAGTATACGATGTGAAAAGATCTTCATGGTTGTTTCTTAGTGAATTGATTTACATCAGCTCATCTGTTTTCAAATTGAAGGATAGACAGAGAAAAGATTCCTTTAAGTTTCTCTTATCAATCAATATTTGACAACATTTGTTTTATTTTATTTATAGAAACGTTACTGCTATCAAAGGATTTGACGTCTGCAAAAACCAAAACCTTTGAGTAATATTCTTAAGACATACCTTAAAATATTTAGCATGAGACCCTGGATTCAATTCTTCGTATGCGTATGTGTGTGTGTCTATGTTTTTTTCTCCATTCATTTGAATTTTACATGTCAAATGCTCCATTCTTCAATACCAAAATGGTCTTAGTTACTGTATAGAGTATGATCAATAAATTCAGTGAAATAATATCACAACACTCTGAATGATGTCTTATTCAGTCGGAAGCACTGAGGATTAAGTGTTTTTATCTAACCTTTATGACTTTTGATAGTCAAGCTATCATAAATTCTTATAAATTAATTGCACTCCTGTGACTGCAAAAAAAACACTAGGAACTGCTACATTTTGGCGCATCTTAACTGGGCTATTTCACATGTCGCTAACCTACTCAAACACTGATAGAGTCGGATTGAAATCTCAGAAGCACTAGAGACGTCCCTAGGATTGCGGATAAATGTTATTTGTTGATTAGTGGAAATAAAGACACTACCCACATCAATAGCCTCTTATCAAATCCCTTCAATTGTTCGACGGTTGGTTTATGCGTTATGCTAAACCATCGTTTGTCAATCCAACAGAAAACCTATTGTTGCTATCTAATCTGTACATATATGTAATTCATTTATCATGGATTAAGACGATATTTAATGACATTTTGTTAGGCAATCAGTCTACCTATAGACCCCACATTCTTTATTAACAGACCTGTACACACTGTATCTAATTAACGGTCACAGTCTAATAAATTCATACAAAGAGAATTAATCTTGTTAACATTAAGAGCTGATTAGAGCAGATGACCTTATACTATTTATATCAAACAGTAGTATAAAAAAGGCCACTGATTTAGCATTTCGTAATAAAACCACACATGCTAAAAAGAATATATTTTCAACGTCATGGCATGGAAATTCTCGTCGTAGATTGAACTGAATTAATCAGACACTATCGACATATGAGATTGTCAGTGTTCCCAGTAATTTAAATTCGATATTACTATTATTATTTGCCTAGTGGAACATCGAGCTTCAGTAGCACATCACCATTTCACTCTCTTCTCTGCAGTATTTTCAACCTGACTCCACAACTGCCCACAAGCTTTCTTTCATTCCCTCCTCACACCATCTCCTCCATGTCACCCTCACCACGGATGCCCAACTCATCGTTTCCCACTCGGGTTCCACTCAAGGCCCCGCCTGGTTCATGGTGTCCCCAAACGGTCTTCTCAGTGTATGTCCAATCCAACCCATCTCCACTTCCGTCTATCTGCATATTTATTGAGCCATGGGTTCTTGGTTGGTTCGTTGGCAGCCAACCAGTCAGCCAGTTCCTTGTTGCTTATTCTTAACATTCTGGCCATCCATCTGATCTCCATCTTCAGTATCGAGTGAGCGTAGGCTGCAGCTGTTGATGTGATGCATGTCTGTAGTTTGTTGGAAATGCTTTTCGTAACACGCCAAGTCTCTCAACCACCACATAGAAGCACTGACTTGACATTGGTGTTGAAAATCCGGATGTTGTTCACGCTTTGTGCTGAGTGCAGTAGACCTCCACACTGATTTCAAATTAATGAAGGCCTGTCTTGATGTCTTTCCGATCTTGATTTTGACATCCTGATCTGCGCCGCCGCCTGTAGTTGCAATGATGCTGTTTAGGTAGGTGAAAGAGACTACTTCCTTTAGATTTCACCCGTTGATGGTGATTGGCGCTTTTTGTTGTTGTTTTTGTTATCGTCGGTTGGGTATCTTCATCACCCCTACCTCTGTCTTCTCTACGTTCACCTGAAGGAAGTCCCGTCTTTGCTCCCCTGCCTCTTCTGCCAACTTGTTGGTTTTCGCCTGTAGACCTTCGAGTTTGTGCGACAAGACATTAGACATAAATCATCGTCAGCGGCGAAATCCAAATCTTCTCCCTGGGTCTTTTCATCAGTCCAGCCAGCGTATGGCCATCTTCTCACTCCTCACAATTTGTTGCCCGATCCAGTGCAGTCCACCCGACCAGAATCGGAAAGATCATCGGTGATGATAGCAGGCGGCAACCCTGTCTTACTCCTGCCTTCACTTCAAAGGCGTCACTGAGCTTTCCATTGTGAATCACTTGCTATGTAGCATCATATGGCATATAGTTGCTGTTCAATGAGGTTGATAAAGGTTTGTGGCACTAAAACCGTAGTGTTGACGCAGTTTCCAAATTATTTCTCGGTCGGCCCTGTCGAAGGCCTTTCCAAAGTCGATGAAGTTGATGTAGAGTTGAGTTGACTGCCATTCTATGCTCTGTTCCTTGATGATGAGTAACGTTGCGATTGGATCTGCACATGATTTGTTCTTCCTGAAGCCAGCCAGCCAGCCTGTTTCGGTTGTAATATTGAATGCAGAGCATTTTTTAGTCTCTCCAGTATGATGCGGCCTGAAATTGTGCTTGGGGTGGACAGGGACAGCGGCATGATTCCGCACCAGGAATTGTACTTGCAGAGACTTAGACAAGGAAGCCCTTCTTCCAATCTATTGGCAGATACCTTTCCTTCCTCTCTTCCAAACCTTCACTTTTGCTTTTATCGAAGGTTTTGTGTTCACTGATAGTTCTGTGGCTGGGCTACTGGTGGTATTTGTGAACAAGATGCAGGTGATGGTGGCCGATCCAAGAAGTATTTTGGAGTGGTCATCCCATCGTTTCCTTTGTTTCTCCTCTTTGGTAACTGAGTTTCCTTCACTATCTTTCATTGGTTTCATCTGCGTTGATCTGCTCCCTACCAGATAGTAAGTAACCTGGTTATTTGATATAATGTGATGTTGTCAGATCTCTCTTACCTGCAGCGTGTTCTGCTTCACTTGCAAGTGTGTTTTGTGTTTGCGCGCACTCTTCTTCACTTCTTTGTCCAGTGTATTGCTTTGTAGGTTGTGTTCAGTTCCTCTTTTCGTTGTTCATCCCTGCACCGCGCTGCACTGGTTCATCTTCTGCTTCACCATCTTCCTCTCCCTGCTCTATTGGCTTCCATGTGTACGTGGACATCCATTCCTTGTCTTGTTTCTACTTCCTTCCTAACACGGTTATGCATGTTTCCCCCCACGTCTCTTTCACAGAGTTTCAGTGTTATTCCACCCAGGTATCCTCGTGGATGTTGCTTACTGTCTCCCATTTTGTCCTGATGACTGACTGACGTGAAGATATCCTGTGTAGTTTCGTCCTTCAGTTCAGTCTCTGTTCTGGGTGGTTGTCGAACTTGAACTGTGGTCCATCACCAGCTTATCTGAAGGCTTTCAGCTAGATTTTGAAGGTAGGTTCCTCGCAACAGATAGTGGGTGGTGTGAACCTACACCTGCTCCCCTTCTGGATCTGATATTATGTCCAATGGGCTGGCTGCGTCTCCACTTTCTTCACAATGAAATGAAGTCGATCCGATTTTTAGTGTAGTGTTTCCCGGTGTCTAGTGAAATCCATGTCGCTGCCTTGTGAATATCCTTGTGTTTGTACACACTGCCTGACTCCAATCACCAAATCATTAAAGGTGCAGAAGTCTGCAAACAGTTCTCCATTCTCGTTCATCATTTCACCGACTGCCTCTCGACCCATGATCAGTTCTCTTCCTGTGTTGTCTGCTCCCAGTTAGGCTGGTATTCATGTCACCCCACCCATTAGAACTTTGATATCACCATCTGGGGTGGGGTCTTCTCTATTACTGATTGCAGTTGTCTGTAGAATTCCTCCTTCTTCTCTTTATCCGCTTTACTTGTAGGTAGGTAGGTAGGTGGGTAGCGTAGCGTAGCATTGTATGATTGTGATTTTCCTTTCTTTTGAGTTGAATCTTGCTGTCATGATCCTGATTCTGCAAGAGGAGATTGGTTTCCACTGCGCGAGAGAGAGCCTTCGATGCTCTTGAAGGGGACATGATGATAGCCACTGCGAAACTCAGTTTGCTGGTGGTTGTCGTCTGGGTGACAATATCGGCGTAGATTATTGACTGTCCAGTTGACAGTTTGGAGAGTCCACTTCCATTCCATCTGCAGATTTCTAGCACTTCTGTGTCATATCTTCTCACCTCTTTTGAAATCTGGGAAGCCTTATCAGCCAGCCAGCCAGCTGCAAACATTGTGCGGACATTCTATGTCCCTATGCTTACTTTTGCTTTGATCGAGAGAAGAGAAGATACATCGGCCAATTGGCTTCCTGAAGGCTTTCACCAACCGGTGTCATTTCGTCTCCCCGATCCCATCGAGGAATAATTTTATTTTAACCTTTATATTTTGTCTGTGCTTTGAAGTTTGTTTAGTGATTGGATTGGTTTTCCGGGGTAGGGTTGCTAGCCATATGCTCAATTTTGCCTCTTTATCCGGGCTTAGGACCGGCTAGTAACTAGTAAATAGGCGAAGTTTTGATACTAATAATGGATTTTGAATCCATTGGAATCGAGTATATGTGCTTCATGGTATTTGGAATTCATCAGCTGGTTATACCCACCTCCATCTCAGTGAATTATGTCGTACCTGCTGAGAGTGTAACTCAGCACCCAACACTTCTTTGAAATATGTTACTAGCTTTAGTCTACTCCTATGAACACTCATACTTTATGAAGTGTTATTCATATCTTTGAATACAAATGGTTTTGGTAAAAGTAGATATTTGAAGTCTATCTCGAGAAGGCGCTGCTTTGTCTCGCATCTGTCAAATGTAAGATGGTGCTTCAAGACAGGTCTGTAACTACTCCCAATTTAGTGATTGGTAGTGAAGTGGTTGAATGTGTCGACCACTTCATTTACTTGGGAATTACAGCAGCCCACACTGGTTGCTAACAAAATCTGAGCTGGGATCCGCAAGTTATGTCTGACATTTGCCAACTTGCGTCATCCGTGGCGCCACCTGGTGAGATAGATATCAGACTGCCTATTAAATGCGGAGTATACTGCCGTGCAGTTCCCTTTGTTCTGTTATACAGCTGTGGGACACGGCAGCTAAAAGTACAAGTTATGAAGTGATTACATAGTTTTAATTACAGTGATCTTCGCTTTATTGCTCGCTTTTGGTGGAATCATCGTATGAGCAATGTTGAGACCAGGCGAAGTGTACTAGGCAAGACAAGCAAGTTGATTGTTGAGGTCATGAAACCTAGTCGACTGAGATGGCTTGGACAAATGTTGCACATGCCGACCTGCTGCCTACATCGACATGCCTTGTCACACGAAGCTGGATAAGGTTGAAAGAGAGTTCAGGGTGACCAGACCAAGACGTGGCACCAGTCGTTGAAGCCCCTGACTGCTGGTAAGAGTCGTATCGGGAGATGCAGACTACACGACTTGGGTTACCGAGACAACAGAAATCAGTAGCTCCAGTCTTCGAGAAATATTATCCCGCTATAGTCTAGAACATTATCACTGAAGTGTTCAGGTGACGACTAACTTGCTGTAGGACTGGTTCATACGCATGAACTGATATCCAGATAAGAGCCGATATGACTGTCACGTCCTATGTACTGACTGCTTATCAAAGTCTGTTAATCAAGTATGAATCTCAAAAATTGGCACGAAGCTACATCTTAGCTGTCTTTTTCATTCATTCTCATGGATCACGTGACTAGCATATTTCTAGCTGTTTTGTGAAGCCTATTTACTAACTGAATGAAAATAGCAGTATGTATAAATCGAAACCAGTTAAAATCAAAACATATCAATAATCCTAAGGTTTATTCATTTTTCCTTACCTTGATCTCATGCAACCAATCACGTGGGATATTTCCTCTTCCATTTTCATTCGACAAGACGTGACACGGGGAGTGAGGGTGAAGGGGTAAGAATAACACTTACAAAAAATTATTAGCCGTGGAATAAATGTATTTCTAGAACTTTGATATAACCCTAGGTTCTTGTACACCACCACACTGGCAAACATTTATTTGACTTCAATCTCTCACAATCATGAGTCACTTACCATGTGAAATGGTTACAAGACGCAATATTAGGAACTGTTTTTGCTTACTATGCGGACATTTATACGACGAGTCATAAGTTCACAACACACACAAACGCACAGTAAATTAAATATACTTAACAAAGCCATTCGGGTCAGAAGATGAAGGTGAACTTTATAGTGGGATGACTGTCGTTATTCATTGGTGAGGCATAGGACAATTATTAAAATGGGCATGTAGAAAGCTTTCGGAACAGCTTATTTGTCGCTTGAGAAGGTTTACTAGTTGTTAAGTGTTAGTGTGATAGCCTACAAGGTTTAAGAATTGGAAATTAAATTGTAAAATCAAAGAAATTAAGTGAACAGGTGTTTTTTACAATGCCGACACTCACCTTACTAACTTTGTTTCGCAGCCATATAATCGGATACAGGACACTGTTGCTTTGTCCCCCTCGACTTCTAACAAAAGACATTCATTCAAGATATATCACCAATACTGTGAGTAGCGTATATTACCAAGAGCGAATCAGATGTTATCGAGATAAATATTTCACCTCCCAATAACCGAGGTTGATATGTCTTCCCAGATTTACAGTGCAGTCAATGAACTGAACCACTTTTATTGATACTTTAAGACACAGTTTTCATGTAGGCTGCTTTGAAAGCAATAATTTACGTCTAAGAAGACTTAGTATGTTTCACATTTCTTGACTTAATGAGACCACTTTTTTTTCCTCCTAGTAATCTAAGCTAACTAAAAAAATCTGAGGATAAACCCAAACCTTCTGAAGTCCCAAAAATGATGTATAGCCTCTATGAGTATGTTATGACAAGGGTGAATTCAAATGGAAAGTTTACACAACTCTGACTCACACAATTCTTCATAGACGCTTAAAATGATATCTCACAGTAGTCTCTGATACAATTATAAAGCATACAATAAGCTAATGTACCTGCCAGACACTACTATCAATGAGAGATGCTATTAAAAGAACTTCGGAAAAACGGAGTCAAATCCCACCATGGTGAAACTAACGAATTATGCTGTCCTTAGGTGGCTAGTACAGTGACCTTGAGCTGTTGATTAAACATAAAAGCCAATAGAAATTGTATAGGTAGCATTTTAAAAAAATTGGAGAGAGCTGCAAAGAATTAGGTTGTTTATTATCATTTTATGTTAACTGCCAATTCGGCATTTCTCTTTAAATCTTCGTATTGTCCTAAAGTTGAGAAAACCAGTGCTGAGCAGCCAACCCCAGGTTGTGACTTAGCACGTTATAATATACTACTCTGATTCCAATTCAAAACCCCAATATTTCAGTAAAAGTAAGACAATATACAATACCACAAAATCTCAAACCAACTTCTTGGTTCTGACTCTCCGTCCCATTTCCTAAAAATTAATTTGAAAACTAGGTCACTAGAAGGATATGCATTTCTGTCGCTCAGAACTTAAAATTGGAACAAATTCTACTTTATTCCATTTGCATTAAAAATATAAGGAAACATTTCGAAGCCTGGGCACGCTCACTTGTGACTAATCGTTCCAAGGACGGTAGAATTCTTCGATTCCATTCCCATCTTTAAGAAGACGCTGAAGATGATGTCGAGTATCGTCTAAATAGGTAACATCATCACATCTCGTTTACTGTTTAGCTAATTTCTACTGAAATTTAAACTTAGTACCTTAATTTTAGAGATCAGTTTGGAAATCCCTATCATTTTAAGTTTTTAACTTCCATTATTATTGATTCATTGGGTTGAGGTCAACAAAAAAGTAAATTCAGTTGTTGTTTAAAATAGAAATACAGGTAGTCTAAGGACACATCACTGAAATAAGCTGAGTTTACTGTGCGTACACCGTTGATGAGCTCAGCCAAAAATTAGTGGAACTATTCTCCACTGCCTAAATCATTTGAATCTGGTTGGCGAAATCTGTCGATCAGTATAATAAGTTTCTAACTACTGATGTTGTTGACTAGTATGTGTTGCATGCATATCCATGAGCATATTGTAGACTTGATCGGCGAATCTTGGTCAGGGTTGAGTACTAAGTACTAAACAGCTACATTAGTTAACCACTGGTGACAGATTCGAGAGCATCATGAAGCACTAAAAGACCGACGGGGTGTATGTGTATGTGTATGTGTGGTAATCGTGTCATAAGTAGCTCAGTAGTAAAGAAGTCTCTGACTTCCATATGAAATGACGCAAGTTCTAGTCATCGAGGATACTCCAGTTTCTTCATGCTCGCAAAATAACTTTGCAGATGGGTACCAACAAGCGAAAAACCTGAGCAAAGTACGCTATATATATATATATATATATATATATATATATATATATATATATATATATACCGTACTTTGTTCAAGTTTCTTGCTTGTGGTACACTACTGACCGTGGATAACACTACTCACGATGCAAACAGACAATTTCGCAGTAAATACTCCATCTAGCATGTTCCAACTGGTCGCATCTGAGTACTTATCAACTGAGAAACACAATTTTATTTTTATCCAAATAGTAAAAAGAAACATAGAAGAGATTACATCTAATCAATTTTACGTTGTTTACGAACAATAACAGAACAAACAGAAATAATTGTTGGCAGGACTACACTGTATGTTATTGTATCCAGAGTTTCTGGCATTATTGTTAGTTAGATAGAAACAACATGTTTTCAATATGCCTCTGTAAGTGTACAAGTTGGTGGTAATCAGCAGTCTTAATGAGAAAACGAACAAAGCGAATGAAAAAAGTGTAGGTAGGTGAATACCATAAAGACAGTTTCATAACTTAAAAGATGATATAAAGAAGTGCCAGTTGAACAAGAATTTCTGGATGCAGCACTTGCTGCCTTATCATATCCACGCGAATCAATAACTTTATTGTGCTTAGCTTGTCTAACTCTCCAGCAAAAGAAATGATTGCATTTCTTGCGACAACTATTCGCTGCTGTTGCAGAATATGTCGCCACAACACCCGTACTTCGGAAATCCATTTCGAAGGAAGTAGTCACTAAGGGACATTGGTTTAAATAACAGCTTTTCAGGATTCGTAGATCGGTTGATTGATCAAAGAGTAGTTCTCATCAACACTTAACATCAGTCAGAAAGACATGGAAGCACTGAACATCTGTTTCTTCCTCTCTTGGGAACCGTTAGTAGTGCGTGCCCATGACCTCAGTGAAAGTCTACCTGATTGGTCCCAGCTTGTGATGAAAATCCGATTTACTGTCTACTATTCATTAGCAACTTATTCTGAGGTTAAATTCTCAATTTCAATGACAAATCATGACCTATGAAGTCAGTTGGACAACATTTTGGTGTATATTCACTGTGAATCAATACTGAACATCGGAAAAATGAAAATTTAAATCGAACTTCAGATATTTAAGAAATCTTAGTAAGAAGAATTTTGAGTATAAAAAATAAAACCAGATTTCAAATTTGTTTGATTGTTTTAGTATATCTGTAAACAAAGTAATTCAGTCAAGTCAGTGCTTTTATGTGATGGTTGAGAGACTTGGCGTGTTACGAAAAGCATTTCCAACAAACTACAGACATGCATCACATCAACAGCTGCAGCCTACGCTCACTCGATACTGAAGATGGAGATCAGATGGATGGCCAGAATGTTAAGAATAAGCAACAAGGAACTGGCTGACTGGTTGGCTGCCAACGAACCAACCAAGAACCCATGGCTCAATAAATATGCAGATAGACGGAAGTGGAGATGGGTTGGATTGGACATACACTGAGAAGACCGTTTGGGGACACCATGAACCAGGCGGGGGCCTTGAGTGGAACCCGAGTGGGAAACGATGAGTTGGGCATCCGTGGTGAGGGTGACATGGAGGAGATGGTGTGAGGAGGGAATGAAAGAAAGCTTGTGGGCAGTTGTGGAGTCAGGTTGAAAATACTGCAGAGAAGAGAGTGAAATGGTGATGTGCTACTGAAGCTCTATGTTCCACTAGGAACCTAAAGGGCAGTATATAGAAGTTTGATAGGTTAACTTTCACCCGACAGGCGGCAAGTTTTGATCCAACTCCGTCACCGACATTCGAACAGTCAAGTAGTTTTTCTAAGCCTCACGCAATAGGTGTGGTTGAACGCCGTGTACACGAACAAGCACGTTGTTATCGAATTGTATTAGATCCGATTTTGGATAGATGTATTGATACCAAGTGTTAATCTCAGCTGCGAACACTCTCCATAGATGAACAAGATTTTTCCATGCTACATAATTAAAATTTTCACCATGCAAGAAACTAGCTAGTCTCTATGGCCAGAAGCAGAAGCTAGAATATCCCTTAGATTTATTCACTTGAGCGTTGAATGGATGAAAGTGTATTTAAACTTGAATTCAAGCTCTTATTAAAAAATTTCACATGAAAATGGTGTTTGTTACCTGTCGAGAGTACCCTTCTTTCTCAAATGGACTAAATTCACTTTGATATTGTGTGGTTGGAGATGTTTAGTAAGGAAATCCCTGGAGGGCGTTTCGCTGTGACTGAGACTCATCAGCCGGATTTATCTACATCCTAGTAAATGACATTGTTGCCAATCAGATTCGAATCTAACACTTATCAGTTCAGACACTTCAGCGTCATCCATTAGGGCAAAGACAACAAAGCCACCTCCTATGCTAAAATCGTCAGTTGCTATCCACTTATTTATTGACACTTTTATTTTCCAAGTGTATATGTTATCAGAGCTAATTGGTGGACTCCTGTTAGTATATGAGCTTCTTCAATGGAAGCCTTTTAACTGCCTTTATTTTCAGTCGAATGCCATGCCTTTCCACTACAATTGGAATCTTGTAAGCAGATCATGCAACCGCCATCTCCTCTTATGATGTTCTGGAGAATGAGTTGGCCACCATCCGTAACCTATTCAGTAGGAAGGGATATCCATCCAAGTTTGTAACTAAGCGTATCAGCCTCACAGAGGCTAACTGAACGATGATGCCAGTTCCTAAGAATCCGGTCTTTTTGAAACTAGAATTCAAGGTTGAGATTATTGGTAAAGTCATTACACAGAGCATAGAAGCAGCCCTTCAAATAACATTTTCAGTGACTAGGTTTTTTTTCATCTTCTACAATTACTCGGTTCCAGGTGATGAAATAATGACAGACGGGCGGATTCTACTACTTCCACGTGCATTTATCCGTTCAACTTCTCCTCTGAAGCTAGTTACATTATGCATAGACTGAAGTATGTCTGTTGTCGAATTTCTGACCATCAGACTTCACCATTGACTAAAGAATAGATTAGAACAATAAAGAGGGCTATAATTGCCCACCTGGTTCCCACGAAGTGCACAGTAGCAAAGAAATTGAAATTATTTATCATATACCAAGTAATTTACCATATGGATTACCCACTCGTCTACTTCACATAACAGGGATGATTGAAATCCACCTTTACAAACCACCACTTTAATATAGTATTTTGTTTGATGCTATGGATTGTGCCCGGCGTAAAGCAAGTGGCTGTCGTGACTCAGTGGCCTAGAGGATAAGACATTGGTATTTGAAGCGGTTGGTCTCATGTTCGAATCTTGGTGAGAACGGCGTCACACAGAGACGCAGGTACATCAACTTCCAAATAAGACGGAACGGACGTTTTAGATTCCTCTACCAGCCGCTATTTCCCACTGGTGTCACATATATCTCTTCAGTCAGTCAGTCTTCTGTAAAATATCAAAATTATCCATTGGAGCTAGCAGAATTTGGCTTTCATTAGTTAGTAACCTAAGAGATAACGTTCTAGTATTTGAAGTGATGGGTTGTGAATTACACCCTCATTGGAAACACTACCGTTGATCGAGATGGACATCTAACCATCTGAAGAGTCCCGAATGAAATTGGAGGTAATGTGGAGTTTAGAAATCAACAGTGACCAACCAGTTCCAACCACTAAAATAAACATCGATAGATTACAAAGGCTTGACTGGAAATTTCACACAGCACATTAAGGTCATATTCCCAATCAAATACAGATAAATCCCTTCACATCCTTTTAAATTGGCAAATATTACTTAACGAACCTGTTTTGATACTGTGCTGGAAATCGTTTGGTTCTACACAGAAACCCTTTTCTTTAGATTCCAAGTGAATAGTGTGACGGTTTCGCTTACCATCACACATCAGATATGTTTCAGATTGATCAAATATCAACGTGGTTCCTAGGTATAGAACAATGAATATTAAAGTAGCTTTCATATTGTTTGAAGAAACCATTGACTACTCGGTAGGAATCCACATCTGTTTCATCTATGGATTAAAATGGCCCAACGGTCCTAGTAAGATTACTAACTACGTTGCGGGTGTGTACTTCTGAGTAGTCTCGAAATGGAATGAAACAGCTATCCATTATCTCCGGATTTTCACTGGTTCTCCAACTGATGTCGATCCCTAGTGAAACTAACTACCTGTAAGGCAATCGACCCTCAGTAAACCACCAACTGAATAACGGCTTACAGTGTCAAAACTAGTCCACATTCCTATCGCCTTATTCATCTATATAAGTGGTTAACATAGGGACTAATAAGGTGTTTAGGAGCAATAAGGCATGAAAAGAGAGACTGTTCTTTCTATCCTTATGATTTAAACTACCCACCTTCATTTTATTTCCACACAAGTGAGATATCTTGAGTGACTATACGTCCACGGTCAACAAATAAGTTGATTTCAGGTTAATATCCATCATCGACTGTCATCATTTGGAGAAACTTTAGAAACCTGGGAGCATTGGACAGCCGTTTCGTCCTACTAGTATGGAACTCCTCAGCAGTAAGCATCCGTGTCCTCTGCCTAAAATGCTATCTATCGAATGTGTTATTGCAGGTTAAGTAGATCATATCAAACAGATGTACATGTGGCATACAGTCACATTAAAATGTATATTGAATGTGAAAAAAATTGTTCTTACATGTTTCAACACATTTCAATATACCAGTGAAACAGTAGCTTTTACTGGATAACGTTTCGGACATAATTTATTGTCCATATTCATATCAGGTAACTCCACAACTTCGAAACAGTCTTTATATATTCCTAATTTTCTATCCTTCTCAGTAATGACAAGGGTAGTAGAATTTTCCATATATCTGGGACAAGTGCAGCATCATTTCGATTGCATGTGTTTGGTGTTGATTAGATAAACAAAGATTCGGTTATCAATCTCTCTCTCCACTCAACGAAGTTAGTTTTCAACACTGTAGCCCTATCCAACCCTACTATGTGATCCTGTGTCATCGCATGCAGAGCTATAGCCGAGTTTTTCTCTAGATTTCTTATCTTATTAGGATCTACTGATCTTAATTTAGCTAAATCAAGAGTAAAATGGAATAACACTCGACCACAGTGCCCAAGTTTTACACTTACATTTCAATATAGAAAATGCAGAACATCTCTGTCTTACTAAGTAATGACAGTGTTACATTTACAGTAGATGAGTATTTTTTTAAGTGGTGACTAGTTAATATCTGTAGAAGATACATAGGATGTTTAGCTGTATTGACGCTTGTTTTAATCACTTCTCGAACTTTCTAGAAGTATTTTCCCACTATTTCACTACGACATTTACCTCAGGAATCTTAAGCCCCACAACACTTACATCAGTCATCGTAATGTGGTCAGATGAACATGCAATGCATGAAAACGTTCAACCTAATGTCAGTCAATAAACCCAGGATAAGATGTATTCCGGGATGCAATTCCAGCCACTGAAATTGTACAGTATTCAATTGACTTCAGAAGTCATTATTTTCTACAATCTAAAATATTTACACTCAAATTAGTCTTTACTAACCTTTAGAAATATTTTTTACGCTAAGATGAGTTTATTATTTAACAAAGTTCAATTCGTTTTCCTTAGGCATCACATGATCATAGTGTGCGATTCTCAAGGTAACCTTGCAACCAGCCACCAATCAGGACACGATTAGTTAGAATTACTCGAATCTGCTTATTTCGGTGTGCTTTATTGCATTAACCTATTAATTATTCATGGACGGTAGTTTTAAAAATATATATATCTAAGCTGTATTCCATTCCGATGAAATGTAGAGTGCCTTTTGTAAAAAGCCGCAAACTGTAATACTTGTAATCTTGATTTCCACCTATAACCTCGAAATGAATGTGCAACTGAAAACTATGAATTGGCACAGTTTCACTTGCTTTGAATCACAGATCATGTGAATAATATATAACCAGACTCGTTAAAAACAGCTTGTGTGAACTTTGCTTAAAATATGACCCAACAGCCATTCGATACCTGTAATTTCCCGTTGCTATACTGGGTCTAACTGTTCAACCTTTGTTAGCAGATGGGCTCCTATGCTGATGACTTGATACTGTTCGACTACTCATTATGTTGTAACCTGCTAATTGACTGACAGTGGAATTTAGGACGCAACTTTCGTCCTATTTGGGACACAGTAGATAGCGATTTGGCGTTTTAAGTGGGTCGTGGTAACAACACCACTCACTGGGTTGCTGACTGGTTTCTGCTGCTATCTAGCAAGCTCATTACAACATATGACTCAATGATTTCACAAATACTTGATACGAAGTATAAAGCAGACACATTAGATATGAGTTATTCCGCTTGGTTGGAGCCCATTCAAGGAACGGCCTTCTGTCTATTCACTAATCCTGTTCAAACAATGGCCAGCTGTCTTTATTGTTTCATTTTAGTAGGAAAAACCCTCACTGGATTGAGGGTGATGAACAGAAATTTTCTGCCAGAGATTACCAGTAAACTCTACTCACCATCAACAGAATTTCTGCACTTGAGAGTGCATGGCCAAATAGTCTCTACGCATACCTGAAAATCACCGTTCTGTGAGGTTTTAGCATTGGTTTTAGGAAATCAGTTGACACTCTTAGTTCTGCCTATTCTGATGTACAACAGTATCTGTAGAAGTAGATAAGTCAGAAGTGGTTTTCTACCTTTTTTAAAAGATATCTTTTCATGTCATCAACTTTAAAGCGAAGAGACAGATATGACGTATAAGTCAGAGTGTAAATAATCAGAAAATATGCATAAAACAATGCCTTGAAGTGCCACAATACAAAAGAAAAGGATCGATTGGCCAAGACAATACAGTCATTTCTTCAGTTAGCAGTTTGACTACCAATGGTAGCCATGGTCGCTGGTTTGAATCCTGTTGTGGCCCAGATTTTCATTTAACCCTCAATCATCATTCAGTATCAGTTTCTTCAATTATCACGAATAATGATATTAGAGCAACCATCTGTATTAAACCTAGTCAGTGGTAAGACTGGGAAGATCGAATGCAGTTTTGAAAGTAACAACAGAAAGCGTAGATGATATATGCTCCGGTAGAGAGTTCCAGTGGTTCACCACTCTGCGCGAGAAAAATATTTTCAGACACAAGCGATTTGACTGTTATTTATGAACTCCTTGATGATACCCTCTGTGGTGAACAGTTTTAGAGAAGAGGAATGAATACCATGAACTAGCCTGTAAATCATTATTTAAGGTACGATAAGCTAAAATGATATCACCTTTCATCCTACTAAAAACCACTGGGAAAGGAACTAATGGACCCCATCTCTATTCGTAAGAAGGAATGGACAGCCTCTTGACAATATTAGTTCCTACCCTATGGATCCACTCTAATATATCAACTTTATATTTGAAACATGAATTCGCTACTTGAATCCCATACTCCAAATGAAACTATGATAAACCGTGATACCTACGTTCTTGTATTCAAATACTTTGAGTAGCAGAATGCCACTGATCAGGTAGTAATGTGGATCATTGGGATTCATTCGTATTTGCATACTCTGCGAAGATTCACGAATAGTTGAAAGGGAAGTAAGTCTAAGATAGTACCTTGAAGCACTCCACTCTTTACTGATTCTCAAGGTGAAATAAACCTAGTTTATCCATGTTTTATGCATCCTGTAGCAAATGAATTCATCATTCCGGCACCTAATTACATCATCAATCTCAGAACCTTTCAACTTTTCTCTGAGACCCTTCGTGGTATCTGTTTCGTTTCAAAGCATTTTGGATAGTTATTCACAACCTTGAACAAGTGGACCGTTGTACTGAAGCCTAACAGTCGCCTGGTAACTTTCTGATGGCGAGACCTGGTGATCCTGGACTCGATCTTTCACGAGGTCATGGGTATGCATTGATGAAGGTGAAAAGATGTGTTCAGTCCTTCAAGATGTTCACTGATTCTCCAGATGGTATCAGTCAGCGGTTAAATTTATCCCAAAACTTCTTTGCATTTCTTTCCAGTTTAAAGAAATCGTCGGATGGGAGGTAATGTTACCGCTGGAATTTATAACTATATGCCAACAGATTGTTAGAATACGTAAGACATCATGAGCTCTTTTTCGTTGCATTCCATGTAGAGATTTGTTCAAGTTATTTGTCTATCTTTTTGCCTTTTCATTACACTGTACTTTAACATCGTTCTAATTGGTTTAAAACACTACTGTTTGTTCTGTGCGCCTGGATTCGGTCTAGGTTTTCATTTAACCTTCAAGCATCACCCAGTACTTGCATATCTGCCAACAGTTTTTTTCTAGAACTGGCCACTATTCACCATCAAGCGACTACGCTTTGGGATATAGGGTTACAATGGCTGTCACAGTTGCCAACAAAACCAACTATCTCGTTTGTATGTCGACATAATGGAAAAGATTTGCTGTTCAGAAGGATGGTGGTAATGGTTTGGTGTTCCTTGAGCTTCAGTGTCTGGTCGTGGACGCTTCATCATCAAGCCTGGTGAAATCATTAGTACTAGCTTCATAGATAGACAAGACGTAGTGCTGGTCACACAAATATTTAGCAGGTATTCGCCTTGACCTTTGGTGCTGTCCAGTTTTTATTAGTTGTAGGGCTTTCTGTCAAATAATGATGTCGCTGACATTCAATTTCTTTGGATCACACTAGAAGGAAACCTGTGTTGTAGTGAAACTGTGCTGTTTTCCACTCTCTCGCTCTCCCCACACTCGATAATCGACTTGCTTGGTAAATTTCCTGCCAACTGATAGCTGATTCTCTTCGTATTAAGTAGACTGTACACTCGATTCTTGTCTCTGTACGCATCTGTTGATTGCTGTTCCATCGGAATGCCAGAAGTTTGATGATCGCATGCTGGATAATCGTCACATTCTCCTAATCTAAGGTGTGATTCTGACTCCTTACTTCAACATGATAAGCTTGTCTAGTAAGCAACATTGAAAAGTTATGAAAAGAAGGTTTGAATTAATGAGAAGAAAAACAGCAAGTTTGTTGATCTCGTTTAATCTTTGGTGATACTTGGTTGGGTACGTTTCAACCCTGTAAAACGTGACATGAAATCTTGTTGTCTTTGAGTGTATGCGTCAACTGACTATTCTACTACTTACTAAGCAATTATAATGTTTGCAATTTGATAAACACTACGATAGATAAACATGTTCACCTATTACAAAGAGTAATTCAAGACTGAAAAGTGTGAACACTAACGGCAACACTGAAAAGGCTGTCGATGGCTTTTTCCCTAGAGCACTGAGCATCCACTTCATTCACAGCTCTCTCCATGTATCTCCTCAGGGAGGACAAAAGAAACTACATAAGACTGTATGCTCGTACAGTTAAGTATAAGAATTCGACTGTACCTTACCTGGCAAGCATATTTTGTGAGGAAAAAAGTGTTAGAACAGAAATCACACATCAACTTTGTAACAGTTAAAAATCTCATTTCAATAATTCAAGTAACAATGTAAAATTTTCTCGTTTTTAATATTCTTCACATCACTTGAATTTTTATGATAAAACAATTCGAAATGTTGTAAATGAGTATGTATATACTTAAATTTTGTTATTGTTGCAATATATCATGGTGAGAATTCCAAATTGTACCACAAATTGTTTGGAATAAAGTGAATTATTATTATTATTATTATTATTATTATTATTATTATTATTAAATCAATGATGCGTTACAGTTAAGAAGAGGAAAGAAAATATATCTCTTCTGAAGGAAAATTGCAAACAAGCCGCTTAACGATGTAGGCGGGAACTAACGAACCAATATACATGGATGAATAATACACCGCATTATTGATGAAAATACAGTTTTTTCATGACCGTTAATAAATCCCCAAAGTGAAAAGTCTGCAGTTCAGCTACATCTAAGGTTTACTGCTCGCCTTTATAGTTCTAACCGACTTCTTTAGTTGAAATCAAGTAGTCAAGTAACTGAGTCATTTGACACATTGTTCTGTCACCTTGCACTTCTTGTACACTATTGCCCGCTAGCATATTCCTTTTTGTCACAAATCTTCAACAGTCAATCTAATGTTCCATAGAAAGCAGCCTAATTGGAAATCAACATTTTGAGTTATCAGCACCTCAATTTTTGCTTCCTATCACTGTGTGATTGGGAAAAAAGCTTATTGGACAATTTTGTCCTACAGTCGACCAATCAAAATATGTATCTAACTTTTGACCTACTGGTTTTCTTATGTTCATGAAAACTCCATATAAATGATGCATTTTTATCGAATAAAGTGTCACAGGCCGATCTATGACTCCTGATCTTCATGGCTCAGGTTCTGAAGGAGAACACTGGCAATTCGAATCCAGTTCAAGTGTCTCATTGCGTAAATGTTGTTCGCGTATTTATTATTATTATTATTATTATTACTATTCACTCGGTCACTTCCCTTTTCTCTATGTGAGTACAGTGGATTAGTGTTTGGTGTCAACAGTTGCTAAGATCTCATTTTCAGTTTGCTAAATATAATGTAACTAAAGACAGGTACAAAAAAATGCACGAATGAGACAAAAACAATGTGTGCATCGAGTGAAATTATGAAAAGATTAGGAGTTAAGTAAAAAGTCAATAGAATAAAGTGAATTATTACACTGTAAAAAGAAAACTTTGTAATCAGATAAATAGCCAAGTATTAGTGGACAACAGACAATCAGGTATATAAACCTACTTTTTTTCTCCACAATCTACATTTTCCTTTCGTGTAAACCATTATTCTTATGCATCGCTATTTTGTCCAAGATTTCTAGATCCCTTTAGAGCCTAGTTTTTTTTTCAAGAGTAAAGCTATTTTTATTGTTCACTGTAAGTGACTTCGGAGGCCACCCACCCTTAACAACTGATGAAATAACCATTTTGATTACTGTATTTAAAGTCCTAACTATTCGTGCGAGATTTGCTTATCTTGGATGGTGTTATGTTTTGGAAACTGCTTTGTGCTATGGCCACTAGCGATAAACGGATATCGAGTGTCAACCAGCAACCTTCAACAAATTCCTAGTTGATTCACGACCCGACTAGTTAATGGAGAAGACACGATGAACGTGTAGAAACGTGTAGTGGGGTCAAAAAGACCTTAAGCCAAAAACAAAGAAAAATACAGCTAACACATAGATAGTTCGCTGTTTAAAATAATCCTATTGATTGGCCGATCCACCGCCTGTTTGTATAAATATAGACGTTATAACATAAAGTACATTTTGATCCGTCCCCCTCCAGACTACTCTCTTCTCTCTATCCCCATATCGGATACATTATAAAGGATTCGGCTCAATGTGCTAAAAAAAAAGCGCCTATTAGTTGGGTCTATGAAAGGCTAAGCGAAGGAGATTAGTAGCTCTACTTAGCCACAGTTAATCGATAATGGCCATCATGTGGCCATTAACTTAGTCGTCTAACCATCTACAACAGGCTGTATGAATTCGTCTTCTACAACACATCTGAGGCTGTTACCACTAAGACGATGAAACCAGAGGTATTTGTTCATAAAAAGCTGAGATATCCCTTTGTTCTTCCGTTACCCTTAATTCCTTTGGATCATATATAATTCAGCCTCACACTGACACAATGAAATGAATGCGTTTGTGCAGCATGTTTGTGTGCGTATGTGTGATTTATGAATATCTGTATTTAAGATTGACTTCAAAGGCCACTATAGCAACCGCTTAATAGACCAATCAGGTCTTGATTTTAGCCTGGGAAAGTACTTTTCCTTTAAATAAAGGAATGTAATTGGCCGTCTCATTAGTTGCTAGGGTGGCCGTTAAAGTTGCTCTTTTTTAACTGTTCGGGTAACTTTAAGGCCACCCAGCAACAACTGAAATAACCAGTTACAATTCTTTATTTTATGAAAATCTGGCGTGACTTTAAAGACCACCCTAGCAACTGTTGAAATAACCAGTCAGGTTTCGGCATTCAGGCTAGAAAAGGAGTTTTTTGTAAATAAAGAGACGTAACTGGCACCCCAGTAGTTTCTACGATGGCTTTAAAGTCACTCGAAAATCTGCCTTTCCAGCAGAAGTAGAAAAAGCTAATTAGTCATTTTGATTGTTGTTAAGGCGGCCTTTAAACACGCCCCAATCACATTCCTTTATTTCATGGAAAAGTACTTTCCCAGGCAGAATATAGAAGCCTGATTGGTCTCTTAAGAAGTTGCTATAGTAGCCTTAAAATCACTCATGTTAGTCCATTTTTCTCATTTTCACTTAAAATGTCTTGAACCAACTTGATGATTTCCTGTTTCAGAACTTAATTATTGGCATCCCATAACCACTGTTCAAAGGAACTTCTTCTGAGGTCTACTTTCAACGTACTATCCAGATGTAACAAGCGAATTTACAGACATATGAGTGGAATGGTAATAGGATTCCTTCTAGGAAGCCTTTTAGCTGACTGCTTCATAGTAGACCTCGAAAATACAAATTTGTCAGAAACAATCAGAGTTTCATGCTCAGAAAAGATACATATATGGTACCTTAATTATTTGCGACGAGAATATGAATCTCGAAAACCTACTTCAAACTTTCAGTACTGTTCATTCCTTAATCGACTCCACTCTAGAAGCAGAGTCAAACGTGGAATTCTACTTCAAAACGTAGATGACAGTTCAATCCAGAGATCTATTTACAGAAAGCTCACTTGAAACGGGCACTTTATCAATTTTTAAAGTTGTATCTCCCTAAGCAGAGAGAGAGAGAAATCTTATCAATTCATCCTCCCAAGAATACAGATAATGTACACGGAGGTCGCCATCGACGGAGAACTAAAAACTCACAATTATGTCCTGATGGAAAATGAATACCCGGTGAAACTCATAGATCAGAACTTAAAACAGAAAAACGCCATGGAACGCGTAGATACTTCTCCGAAAAAGTCTTAATGCTGAACCTCGAATTCAAAGGAGATAATGCGTTAGATATACTTGGGAAGCGACCATCAAGTTCCATAAGCAGAACCTTGCCGACAATCATAGAATAATATTCTCCTGTCAGAAACACATTCATCAGCACAAAAAGGATAAGCTGGAGCACTGGGCTGCATCAGTGTGTACGTATCAGCTTAACTGCTTCTGGAGAGCCTAGCGCATCGGCCATATCACGCATCAGCTTGTGAAACACGCTCTTAAACACTATTCAGCCTGGCTGAAAAGGGAAGGACAGCAATGCATCTTCAGCTCTGAAAGGGATTACCTAGTAAACTCAGGATACTTGGTTCCTTTCGAGAGGTCCTTCAAAATTTATGCAAAGTGTAATCAAGCCACTCGAAAGGAGTAAGATTGCGACATCTGTACATAGCTGAAGCAGCAGCAATTCAAAGTTAAAGCCATCATCGTGCATCTGAAAGTTTATATAATCTCTTTCTTTACCATGACCTTTGTATAGGATCGACCCCTTATGACGCAACTACTTTGTAATTATTTTTTACTTCCCCCATTTTAAACGCTTATAAGCATTGAGTAGCTTTCCTTTGTCATGCAATTCGCCTTGACTTTTGACTGTAAATTACTCTTGAATGTTCTATCCTGTCTACAGTATCTTCACTAATATACAGCTAAACGAATGATTTCGTCGAAGAGAAAGGTTGACTTTGCTGCAACCATAGTAGTTTCTAAAGTAAGCTTCACAGTGTCTTCACTTCAAGCCTAAACTCAAAACTCAACAGTACAAGCCTCTTCGTTTGATTACTCATCATTCTGACCATGATATCGATCATCATTTTTCACTTTATTTCTAATCTAACCTTTCCACACCACCACAGAAGCATTTGTGTTACCAAATTGTAGAATCACTGTAATACTAGATTTCAAGTGACTCTAAGGCGTATACTGACAACCATTAAAATAACCAATCAGGTTTCCCGATTTCGACTAGGTTGGTAATTTCCGTAAAAAGATAGATAAACCTGATTGGTTGTTTAAGTAGTTGTCAGTGTGACCTTCGAATTCATGCCAACTTTTCATTCTGCATATTCTGTTAGAGATCCTTCCTTCACTTATTACGTTGCAGTGGATGCATGTACATAAAGCGTATTCGACGAAAGTGTTTTTGCAGAAGTCTATGTAGTCATTACGTTGGTGACGACATTATCCAAAAAGGATACAGTTGAAGTATGGAGTGGGGTGATGATTGAAATGACTGCGAAACCTGGGAGAAAAAAAGGATTCGAGTCAGCTGCCTGCAACGCCTAAAGCTATCGGTTTGAAGCCTGACGCGGAGCGTCATCACCCAAGAGCAGTCTAACGAACCAAGTCTACCTCAGTTACTCTCAGCATGAAAAACTTTTAACCTTTTCCGGCATTTGACCTTGGAAGTAAAATTCTGAACATATGCTGACAAGCACTGATAATCTATGGAATAAATCAATAAACGCGTGAAAAGATTATCTTTTGAATTTTGACTTATTAGTCAAGGATGACACTACATACGACATCTTTCTGCCCTACCAAGAATTCAAGAGGCGAGGAGGAAATCCAGTCTATCCTTCCACAGCTTTAGTGTAGGTGATATTACCCTTCGATAGTCATGTTTATTGCTTGATTTCGGGTGGAAGTGACAGGCAGGAGAATCTATGATATACTTTTCGTTCTATTTACAGCCTATCACCTGGATAGACTTACACGATGGTAGGCATTTATTTCCCCAGAAAAAGACTCCATAACAACACTTTCATCACTTCAAGCTGAACAGGATCCCCAGGTTTCTAGGTTATTTTTTGTATAGCGGTCATCGTTTCTTACTTGGAGTGAGAACTTTTCCCGCTAGGGTAATTTACAGGACTCAAGTGATCGACCCCTAGTAGTATACTAGGATCCTGGTGTAAATACCTCGAAATTGTCTGTGATTAAATTTTGATCATATCTGTCAATGCCTACCAGTGAAATCCAGGATTCACGTTTCTCGCCATACCAGACTTGTCAGCTGGATATGCCTGCATCTCAGTGATTGAGCATCAGTAGGATTTTAATTTAACTATCTTAAAATTAACTTAAATCTTTTCATAAATCCATGAAAATAAATGTGATTTTTTTTTACCTTGTTATTGAACATAATAAGAAGTCACCTTATTCGTATTTTATATCCCAATTCAAGTAATCTAATCAATATTTTCAAATCATAACAATATCCTTCTAATAATAGCAACCTTCAATCGATTCATTTAAGTATATACGCATAATGGGGATAAAATAATCTGACAAAATAAGTAACCTTCAATATTCATCGTCATTGTATATGCTCTAATCCAGTTAAACACATACGCCTTAGAAGACATGGTAAAAAGTAATCAATAGACTTTAAATGAGAATCAACTGTTTTATTACAGAAATCAATTTTTTATTTAAATTTCAAAATTACCTAAATGTATATATGTGTGTAATATTTCGTGTTAAACATTAGTAGAAGAAAATACGTCATCTCTTTATTACGGTGATGATGCAAGTGATGATGTTCATGTGAAACAAAAAATAATAATTTCTTGATTTCTTCTAGTATTGTTTTTGCTTCTTGAAAATCATATTTACTTTTTTCAGACACTTCATTTAATTCTATCGAGATGACGATATTTCTCAAAAGTACATAACTGTTTTAAACAAATTTCTCAGTGAATCCAATATTATTTTATAAATTCAGCGAGTCGTGAAATCAATACCAAATTGATTAATGGATGAATGAGTGTAAAAATCAAGTCAAATGAAACAAATTTACTCATCTAATACACGTTGTTGGTTAAAATAAATTGAAAATTTGGTAAGCAGCTAGGTTTTGCAGCTTGATAGACACAGAGTTTTCCCGTAGTCCAGGGACCGTTGGTACAAGTCAAACCAAGGCTTTTATTTCCCCTTCAATCATAGCTCGTGCTACTTACAAATGCTAATCTGCCTAACCATGACCACCCCATTAGTCTCATCAATAATGAGTACATGGTTAGTCAATAGCAAATTTCAAGGATGAAGTCATAGGAATTTTCTTTGATAAGGTTTGGTGTTGGCTTCGGTTTCCATGATGCTGAGGGGTTTGGCTCAGCTTTATGTTTGTCTTCATAGTGAGATCGTACCAATACCATCAGGTTTCATGATGAGTGCCTTACTATTTCGCCACTGGATAGGGAAATCAATGGTTTACGCCACACACTTAATTTCACTGACCTCACGGGTCACAGCTTATGACTGGAACTTCTAGAAGTTACTAGCGAGCATCCAATGGTTATTCAATATGCAAGTTTGTGGACATTGGCCGACTGATTTGAAAAGATATTTCGTCACAGGTCGAGATCTGTCAATTTCATTATCTACTTTCTCAAAACTGAGTTCGTCAGCTAAATTTGCCAATCTGAGTCAGGGCTGACAAGAAGAATCGTTTGGTAGTCGAATGGTATTGTTTGATTTCTTTATTCAGTATGACAGACATTTGATCGTCGACTCCACTGATAAAACAACACACACAGAACCAAAAAACTCGATACGGTGGGCAAAAAAAAGCCTCTATTTTTTGAAAGTACTGGCTTATCTTTTCAATAATTTGTCAACCGCTCATGAAAACACTAACAGCACTCACACAACAGGAATCGAAACCAGACACCATTGAAATTACTTCCTATATGACTGCTTACATAGGATGAGTAATGTAGAGGAGAATTCAGACAGTGTCATGCGTGCGGTACCCGACAACGACATAATTAAGTGGGATAGATTAACTGACCTAAGAATTAATGTAGTTAAGTGGAGAGGGAAATTGATTGGTTCATTGATTCAGCGCCCAACGAGTTTGACAAGAATGATTCAACACCGATTCTAGATACCTGGAAATCTTACTGCCAATCAAAATAAAAAACGAAATAGATAAAGGCAGAAAGTAGTGGGATTACCTTAATGTAAAAATGAGCAATAAGTTGTCTACGTGAGCTATGTGCAGTTGTCAGTACAACCATGTGATTATAAGCCGTTATAGCAGTCAGTATTAAAGCACATGGTCCCAGGTGAAAGAGGTCACACACTAAGGAAAGTTATACGTTATTCACGCTCAGCCGCCGTTTACAATGAAGTGGTATGCCAAACGGAGTAGAACTAAGTTTATAGACATGGTAGTAGACCAGTTTTGTTCTGAGCTGTGTAGATTAAAGAATATTCCCCATCTAGAGTTGTCTGGATCTTGGTTTCTGGAGACTGTAGACAATATGACTCAAAGTCATTCACATACTGATCACATTGCCCACTTGACTCATAGATCTCAACCAACCCCCAGGAAGGAAATTCATGTAGTTCCAGTACCTAAGTCCACATCTACTGGAGCTAAAGTGAAATTCTTATCCATCACAATTACCTCACCATTCCAAAGAACAATGGACAAACTGTTGCATCGTGTGCTTGAACCTCTTTTAGAAACCTACAAACCCGAAGGGGTACTTTAAATGTTGCAGTTGTTTTACATCATAATATCATTGGCAGTCTAGAAAAGGTGCTAAACCCGTTTTACTGAACAAACTTGAAAGGACGCACATCGAGTTCCGGATCGAAAACTGGCTTGATTCATATTTTTCTGAGAGAAGACAGTACACTCTATACAGAGGGAAGCGCTCTACTTTGCTGCTTATTGAAGCCGGTCTGCCTCAAGATGCTGTTCTTCCTTCTTTCCTTTCCCCTTTTCTTTTGTATGAATTACCAAACTAAACTAAAGCTAACTTTGTTAAATATGCTGATGACCTGACAGTATCCATGCCGATTATCTCCTCTTCAGATTGCTTTCAGTTTAATGACTTCTTTACCGAAATTGGTCACTGGTCTTCCTTAAGTAGTCTCACAATCAACCCCTCCAAATGTCAGATGGTTAACACAACAACACCCTTGTCAATAGCTTCAGTCCCATGACTCTTGTCTTGTAGATGTCTCTGTTATAGAGAATGTATCAAGCATGATCCATCTTGACTTATGCTTTCTTCTGATCTTTCTTATTCCCCTCATTTCTTACTGATTTCAAGGAAAATCCTTCAGTTGACCTTCTATATAGGGAAGCTCAGACTATCTGGCACAACTCATCCTCAACTCTTACGTTTCATTAATTCCTATGTTTCCCCTTTATTTACTCATTGTTCCGCCTTATTGTTTCCGGGACTCCAGAAAAAAGACTTCGTTGTATTGTGTAGGATTTTGAAGGCTGTTAGTAGAGCAAGTGGTACAGCACTAACAGTGCTGATAAATACGGTCATGGATAGGCATCGGACCTCTTGTAGACAGCTGGCTAAAATATTTATCTGATGACAAGCATCCTCTGCATCCACACCTCTCTGCATGTATGTCGTCTGTGAAGACACGAAGTAAATATATTAAACTCTATGCACCCACAGCTACTTACAAAGATTCAGGTATTCTGCTTTATTTGGTTTGTGTATTGTGTGGGGAAAAGTCGTGTTAGACATAGTCTTATCAATCAGCTGTTTAATAGAGAATAGTTATCATGTCCCTGAAGTCATTAAACGTTTTAACAATCCTGACATTCTTTATTATGTAATATTAGGCAGCCCTATTGTTAATATTAAGCTCTGATGGCCAGAAAGAATAAGCAACGAACCAACCAACTTAGAACCTATTGCTCCACAAATATGCAGAAGGAAATGGAGATGGATTAGGCATGCACTGAGAAGACCATTCGGGGATATCATGTGCCAGACACTAGAGTGGAACCCCGATGGGAAGCGACTAGTTGGCCTCCGAGAGGATGGTGACATGGAGCAGATGGTGTGAGGAAGAAATGAGAGCCTGTGAGCAGTTGTGGAGCCAGGTTGAAAAGATTGCAGAGAACAGAGTGAAATGGAGATGTGCTACTGAAGCCCTATGTTCCACTAGGAACCCAAGGGACAAATAATAATAATAATAATAATTGTTAATACGTATTTGAAAACGTTATACAACAGTATCACTTGCTGAAGTTTCTGTACTGTAATATATTATTATTACCGTCATTACTGTTACCAGCAAGTAGGAATAAAATGTATTTTAAAATGTGCAGATTTTTGTACTGGACAATGAACCGAATTTCTTGTTTAGGGGTCAATTTTACCACCTAATTACTCAAACTTCAATTAGTGGAATGGGGTTTGAACTCACTGTTCACTGGCTAAAGTTCACCTGCCTAGATCAATCAGCCATACATTTGCTGAGTAGTTATGTTGGTAACTAACAGTTGACCATTTCACATACTTCTAGTTACAGTTGTTCACGATAGAAAGTAACCATTCCTCAGCACCATACAGATGGAAGAGAGAGAAGCATATTCCTATCAAAAGTTCCTTGAAATAATTGATCAAATAAAGTTTTATGCGTTCATTCCCTGAGAATCTATTCGTAGTCCTACGTGATCAAGCATATTACTAGTTTCAGGTTGGGCTTCATCATAGAGAAAGATTGAAAACCTAGGAGCACTGGACAGCTGTTTCGTCCTAGTGTGGGACTCTTCAGTAGTGCTTGCCTATGACTCCGCCAGGGATTGAACTCAGCAACTTCAGGTCTCACGAAGAAGGAGTTAACCACTTAGTCAGTGGGATACGGTTCAGTGGTCCACAGTTTCCTACTTCTGTCAATTAGCAATATAACGCGACTATCACCCAATGTCTCCAGTTGGCATACGTCTCACTTCTAACTGGTTGACTTCACAGGTCATGACTTCTCATCAGAACTTCTCGATGTCCATCTGAAAGGATGTAACTAATGAGCACTATAAAGTAATGTATTTTGAGGTCACTAAGGTTTTGAATTTTACGGTAGTATTTATCGTGGAGATTCTTTAATCATTTATTCCTAACATCTCGAGGACTGCAACCAAGCAGTCTACACCTCCCTTCCTACCCTGCTGAGACCAACAGTCACAGACTTCATGGGCTGGTGTTAAGACTTGTTCTGGCCACTCTTAACCTTCTTTCAACCTAATCTCACTCTGTCTAAGACTGCAGGTTGAGATAGGCTGTGAGTAGGCATGCGCAAGGTCTGCAAAACCACCAACAAAGATCTCAGATATTAAACAGTGGATTCACGTCGAGTAAATGAATTTGTACGTCATTTAAATATGTTCAATGAAGTTCTAACCAAGTCTTCTGATTTACGCGTCAATTGGATGAATCACCCAAGCCTATTGGATATTCTTGCATAGACTATACTGACTAACACTACTTTTATAAATGCATGTGTTTACTAGCTTAAAACTGAGCTAATTAGCAATACTGTATCGAAGACAGTACGGATAAGTATTATTTGAAATATAATGAGTGATATTAGGCGAAATGGTTTTCTTTTCCTCGTTCGAGAGCATTTATAGTGGCTGCTAACTCAAAGGGACCTGTAAAATGTAGTTCCACCTACTGGTCATTAGAACACAAGTATCCAGAAAAGAAATAGTTATTCAACCTTGAATTTCAGCACTCTTTCGTCATGTGCTTGTCTATCAGCTTTTCACCCACTCTCAGTCAACTTGTTGATACGCTGTTTTCAAATTCATTAGCAACGCGTATCCGCAACAATAAGGTAATGGGTGTTACATCGGCAACTGGAACGTGCACCACTCAGTGATGAAGTCAAATTAACCATATTGGTGATAGTCAACACACCCGAAACTAATGTCAAGTAGGGCTTTCTGCTGATGGGCTTTCACACCTCACATAACAACACAGCATAGCTCAGTATTACATCACTCAGCTTAACCGTTACATTCCAAAAACCTGATCGATAGATTTCTTTAAGTGCTGACCACTAAGAGCTAACTAGGCTAGATGCATCAGTAGAGCAACAACATAGTCGCACAGATCTCCAACACCCCTAACCAAATGCACAAAGAGGACAGGAATACATATCTACAGTGTCAGCTTCTACATTCACACCAAAGGCAGAAGCTGGCTAGAATATTTGCGTACACTTACATCAATTTTAACCATGTTGGAGACGTACCATATGGATTTACTAAGAGGATAGTGATGTCCTGAGCGTAAAGTGCAAAAAAAGTTGGGAAAAGTGGTAAATTTCAAGAATGATCACCTAATGTTAGCCCTAGCAACTACTGAAAAATCAACCAAGCCTCTTTATTCTACCTAGAACTAGCTTTCCAACAAAAACAAATACACACTAATTATTTGGATTTGATTTCACTAACTGCTTAGGTGTCCTTTAAAATGTCACTCAATAGGTATATACATCAAACTAATTTGATATTTTTGCCAACAAATAAGATCACACAAGTTGGTTAGTATGCACAAGTCGTTAGTTGGGATTATTGATTGAAAAACTGTTCTTATTTTTCATTAAAAAACTGAGCGAAGAAAGAGTGAATTTATAGGCCACCCTAGCAATAATCGAAATAACCAATCAGACTGCTCTATTTCATTAAAATCTGCTTTTCAAACCAAAATGAAGAAACCTAATTGGCTATTTCAATCTTTATTTGGGTGGCCTTTAAGGTCGTTTGCGAAAAAATATATTCCTTTCCAGTTACGCCTTCTTCTTTGGCTCTATACTAATACATATATTGGTTTACAATTCAATTAAAACACCAATCAAGTGGTAAGGGGTTGATAAACTATAATTACAGATTTTATGTAAGTGATGAAGATGACAAATTTGAACAATCAAGACTTAAATAATCAACAGACTAATTATACACGATTATTCTCTGGTAAATTGCACAGTAACTGGTAAAGTAAATGAAGTGTTTTTCTCGAGGTCTCAGTAACAAACAATAAATAATTACGTAGAATAAGAAAGCAATTGAATAATGCTTGAACAAGAGGGGGACAGAGGAAGGAGGACGAGTACAAAGTAATAATAGAAATTGTATCATGTTGATTGCCATGGTTAGGCAAGTAGGTATAAAGGTGGATTGCAATCGCCCCTGCTATGTGAAGTAGAAGAATCCTTAGTCCATGTGATAACTCAGCTAGTACATGACGAATAACTTTAAACACGTTGCCAATACTCACTTGATGTCCACTGTCAACTAAGTGTGCAAGAATGGGGCTTCTTATTGTTTGAATCTGTCATTTATTCAGCTATAATGGATTATCCTCAGAAAGTCAACAATGTAGTTGAACTGATAAATGCACATAGAAGTGTTTGAATCAATCAGTTAATCTTTTTTTCTTGGACCTAGAATTGCGAGGCTGTAGTCTGCTAGACTGAGTCCGTTTTAGATAGTCTAACCAACACTTACTACGTATCTGTGATGATCTGTCTTCCATTGCAAAGGAATTTTCACTTCCATCATGTTATTTGTTGACTTTCATCTGCTCAAGATCTGCTCAATTCTAGGTGGATTTGGATAGGACTGATTATCGGAATAATATTTTTGACACTGAAATTTCTTATCATAAACTGATGTATTTGCTTGGTTCTTATATCAGCTGGTCGCTGCACAGTAACCAATTTCATGTTGTCTAATCCTCAGACTTGGCGGTATCCTGATGATCATTTTTGCTATAAGGACATTAAACTAGGAGACTTTTCACTACAGTACAGTATTTGCTTTATGTTAGGTGATCAGGAAGTCCTGAGATAACTGAAACACAAGGTGACCCACGTTAAGATCTGTGAGAGAAAGTTAGTCTCTTTAAAGTTGAGGGTCCACCTTGTTGATTAGTCCTAACAAACACAGGATCTAGGGCTTTCTGCCAACTAATTACTGCTATCTAAAATATTTTACGTCCAAATATATGCTGAAAATGTAATCACTTCGATACTATAATTAGAAGATGAAGTTTATCTGAACAATATAGTTACGATGTGTTCGCACAATACATTTCGAACAATATAATCACACATTTACCTGTCAAGTCAATTTATATTCAACCAAACAGTGTGTGGACAAATATGACAATTAAGATAATGGAAGATTAAAAATAAAGAAAGATGAGAATAAACAGGAAGAGTAACATAGTTGGTCCTAATCTAAACAAAGTTTACCAAGGTAGGTGTAGTATAAGAACAAACTGCTGTTGTATACATAAAGGTGGTTTCAATTTGCGTATGGCTATGGCTTCCACAAATCTTAGTATGCCTCCCCGACTGTTTCTATATAAAACTTTAAAAGCTGTTTGGACATCAATTTTGTGACTTGTTTTTGTATAGTATGCTTAGCTATAGATGAAGAGGGTCGTCTCCCACCAGCCATTTTGAAGTCATTTAAGTACATGTTCTCCAACCTTGAACTGCTTGGCTCGATTACTCCTTCTCATGTATATGTGACCACACACGCGTGTGAATTGGTAAACACAATGGGATGTGACGTAATCATTGAGACGGTGTTTAATTTTGTAGTGAAGCATATGTTTAATTTTTCCACAATGATAAGATTAGCCACCTAATATGTTTCCTTAATGCCGGATATTAGCCTACATCTCAAAATTATACTATTCAACTACCTTATGTATGGTAGAGCGATATGTACACTTTTCTCAGAAATGTGTATAGAGTTGGCTTCGGTGCTAACTGACTTCCACAACGGTTTATAAACTTTAACGGATATCCGTTTTTCATAAGTGTTTTAGTCAGTAATTTGAATCTTCATCCATCGTATCTGATATATATACATACACGAGAGATCCTATTAAACGGACATTCTACTAGACCTCACTTGTATTAGATCGAATAAAAACTGTGAAAATTCAGGTATTGTCCTGTCCATGTAGGCTTGCTGTAAACCGACCATCTTATTGAACCGTCTTCTCCTCAGCTCAGAAGTGCGTCAAAGGATGGCAGATGATCATTATTTTCTTTTTTTCACAAGTCAGGTTGATGTGATTTTGTACAGCGTTAAGTCTTCTTAGTAGACAAACCATATCCTCATACCTCTCACAAATCAATATGATGTCATCGACGTATCTTTTGTAAAGAAAAACTTTAGCGATGAGATCGTCAACTAGATTTTAGATTTTCAGTTTGACGAATACTTATATTTCACTTAGACGGTTTGTGGAGGAATTAACTAATTCCAAGGCAGCTTCCGGTTCAAATTAAAATTAACCATAGAGTCAGTAAAATCATCGATCACTGATTAGTCGTTTCGCTTTTGTCATGGGTAATTTTATTCATCAAACATGAATCTAAAACAGGCTTCAATTGACCTGGTGCTCGTTGGTGACTAGCTTCGATAGGTATTCCCGAAGTTCCAGTGAGAAGTCGTGACCGGTGGGGAAAAGCCTGATGGTCGTGAGGACAAATACTCAACGATGACATTGGGTGGCGGCTGAGCTATATCGTGAGCTAACAGAAGTTGGAAATATGAAGCACTGGATCTTGACCAAGTGGCTGAATGGTAACGCGCTGGTCGCGGGACCTGATGGCCGTGGGTTCGATCCCTGTCGGGGTCGTGGGTGCGCACTGCTGAGGAGTCCCATACTAGGATGAAACAGATGTTAAGTGCTCCCAGGTTTCTTTTGTTCCTCCAACTGATGTCAGTCTACGATGAGTATTAACTTAAAACAAGTAACTTCCGGGTTACCTGTAAGGTTGTCTACTGAATAAGTCAAGAGATCTAACCACTGTAAACTCCCTAATTTCACTACGTTTGTCGAGATTTCAGGTCCCTGCCCAACATAGGTCTCTCTTTCCCCATCAGTCATCACGTAGCATTATCACTAGCAGTCTTCCAAATCACAGATATCGCAGATGGCCTTACCATTAATACATTGGACTTGGGTGCAAATGATTGTGGTCGGAAGAAAATATCGGTCTCTAAAATAGTCAAACCATCGGTCTGCGGTTGTACATGTATTTGGTAAATGATAACGATCCGTGGTGAACTTATTTTAAGGACATACAGTTGCCGCTGTGGATGACTGAAGTAAAACCTAAGCATAGTCAGTGGTTGATTCTCACAGGTCAGTTGGTAGTTCATTGGATAAGTCACTATGAGATCGATGTTGTGATTCCCACCGACACCTGGTATTTTGAACACTTATTTGACTATATCTCATGACTACCTACCGGTTACATCATCTTACATTTATACTTCTGCACATTAACTGCACGTTACCATAAATATATTGGTCTTTATCTGACCTATTTTTTGAGGTTCATTCAGTTAGTAGACAGGGGTCATCTCTTCCAAGTATATGAAGATACAGTATTGATTATATAGGTTGTTTATCGGTTTTTTCACTTCAGCCTAGTTAGTGTGTCTAGTCAATTGACATATGTTTTATTGTATAAACAATTTTTCACTTAGATTCTGGCACTAAGATGTTTACTTATATGCATATATTTAGTCTTACAAATTGTATGTTGCAAGTACTTAGAATTTCAATACAAGCTGGTCATAGAAGGAACAAACAGTAACAGTAATAGTCATTTAAACATGAATAAATTTTCAAAAATTGAGTAATCGCATGTTTAATGAACTTAAGCTGAATTTCAGACGTTAAAAATGTCTTATTGTTCGCTTTAGATTCACCTCTAAGCTGTCTGGATGCAAAAACTAAACACTGAATAGAATTCAATGTGATCAGTGGCAGTAATGACAATTGGATATACAGTATGATTGTTGTGTATAATATACACATAAATTAATATACTTATCCTGGTGTAAATCCATAAAACTTTAACATTTATTAGCGATAAAATAAATAAATATTACTATGATCTCCACTTATTGATGCTTTAATAAACAAAGTAATAATTACTTAACAAAAAAGGATTAAAATAAATATCTTTTATCCAGGTTGAAAATAAATAAACACACATTTACCGTGTACTATATTCTCTAACTAGTAGTAAAAATGAACTACAACAGATATATAAATTCAAAAATCCCATTTCTAGGATTATGCATCTAAATGGTTCATTTTCTCATTAAATAATTGCTATTTTTAATCCACATAATACGGATTCATCATAAGGACTAATATTTTTCAAATCCTTGTTAGTTTGTTTCGGATTTTACATATATTTGGCTGAAAGAATGTAGAAATACTACACAAAGAGGTTCAAAAGCTAAAATAGGATTTCTTAGTACCTCATGTTTCAAAGAGAAATTGATCAACAGGCAAGTGAATACAGATGAAACCTACTTGAATAAGCAAATTGGTAGTGAAGTACAGTGTGAAAGTAACAAATAGCACGACTTTAGTGCAACAATAATTCTCACCCAGTGTGATCTTGTGGTATTAAGTGTCAAAGGGGTCAAGGTGTGATAAAAACCTATTCCACAACTTACAACTGGAAAGAAGTCGAGGTAACCAAAGGCACTGACTTAGCGTTCATGTACCCATTCAATATGCTTCACTTTTTTCGGAAGTTAATGCTGACTATTTCGCTAGGTCTGGTGATGAAACATCTGTAGTGCGCCTTATTGACACCAAGATGCAACTAGGGCTAAAATAAATAGGTTAGATTGAATTAACTAAATTAGCTTGCTACCGGATGCTTATGATGTTTTAAGTTTTGTTTTAACCAGTATACATTCGAGCAGGTTTCGACGCCATTTAGCTCTCCCTTTGTGCTGGTTAACACGCACATCCGTAAGTGACTTTAAAAACCACCGTAGCAACTGCTGAAATGACCAATCAGGCTTCAGTATTTCACCTGGAAAAGTACTCCTCCATAAAATAAAGGAATTTAACTTGCTGTTTTATCAGTTACCAGGGTGGCCTTTACAGTCACCCCACATCCTCAGAGTCCCTAGTTCAACTATACTAGCCAGGTAAGTCAGATAAACTTTCCCCCTAATAATTACTACCACATTTATTTTAATTAAATATATTGCTCCTTTGAATATATTTCTGAATACCTGTCTTCTTGATTTGCGTTTCGTTATCAGTACTTACACGTTAGGTAAGGTACTCACTAAGCAGGTATTAGAACACATCCAGTCAGGGTTGGTCAAACATCACGTAATAGTAACACAACTAGCAATCCCTATACGCCCGTGATAAAATATCAAAGTTTAGAGAAACGAAACCATCGTCATCTAAGCTTTCTAAAATACGCTGTTGAATCAGAATCTTCACGTTTTGCCACAAATATCCACCGTTTTCGAATGTTTCATTTCAGCCGAAAAGGGTAAATAAATCTCATTGTATACAGCTAAGCACTTCAGAAGTCTGTTCTGAAATTTTGATTTTTTACATGAGGATCTCCGAGTGGGAAATATTACTACGGCTGTTTGAAATGCATTAATGAGAAAACCAGCTTGTACTGATCAGCTGATTTAGCCAACCAGATGAAATTAACTCAAATGTCAAATAGTCCTTTGGCTCATTTTGGATTCGGCCTACTGCGATATAGTCAGCTTGACGAGAAGTCAAATCCTTCTTCATAATAGGTAAGTTGAATCAGTCAGGATAAGTAACTTGTTATGAAGTCATAAATGAAGCACTGAAGAGGTGGAAAAAGTTATTGTTTTGTGGAATATTATTGTTAATAATGGTGACATTAAAGTAAAAAATGTATTGTGATTATTTTAAATTACTTTGCATCACGAATCAATATCATTTGGAAGACTGTTGAAAATTTGGGAAGAAAAAGCTCGCCAGGGTTTTTAAGTCTCCAATGGTTCTTCAGCTTATGTCAATCTACAGTGAAAACTGCTTTGAAGTCAATCTGATTCCAATAAATCACCTGCTGAATTTCTGTCATCTAGTTAACTATTAACTTTGAGATGGACTTCTCAAAGTTCCAATGAGAATGCGTGATCTGTAGCTTTTGCTTCACAAGTTGACAGAAGTCAGTTATAGCAGTCCATTAGGACTCAGTCCAATGGTTGAATGACAACAAGCCCTTACGGTTCTGGACTATATCGGTAACAGAGTAAGGGTGTGCACTGACAAGGAGTCTCGATTTAGGATGAATTAGTTGTTCTGCGCTGTAATTTTTTCAACAGTTTTCCAAATGATGTCAGTTTGTGATGGAAACCACTTTAAAACCAGTCAATCGCGGAAAACTAACATTTGGCGGAAATGGGACTTGTTACCTATCACTTTCATCTAAATAGCATCATCCTGGGGTGCATTACGACGGTAAATCTCTCAACTTGGTGATTAAATTACAAAATGATTCATAGAATTCGGTCAATACATAGGATCAGATAGTATGAAATTATATACTGTCTAGTGAAAGATCACTGTATCCCATCCGGTGCTACCGAAAGTCAGTTGTTACCAAAATAACTCACTGGTAATGTTCTTGGATGTAATACGGAGTGATGCAGGCTCGAATCACCATGGAAGCACCCGTTTCCTCAAGACTACAAACACCCCTTGATAATGAGCTCCCATAGACACGGAACCTAAGTTGGCCAAGGCTTCCTGATAATTGCTTTCAACTATTATACATACTCAAACCTTACTTAGTATTTTTATAATGCTCTTTTTCCTTACATAAAAGGTTTTAAAACTTTCAAGGTAGTTTCGATCATCGTATTCAATTCACTGTTTTTCGGGCTATCTCCTTCAATAGTCCTACAATTGCACTGACAGAATAAAACGCTTTACTCTGCTTATTTAATTGTGCAGGTTGTTCTGACCTGAGGTCAAAAAATCAATGTTTCCATTTCCAGAAAAATTTAGTCAGCTCTCATTGGTTTGAGAATCCCTGAAATAAAATGATTATTCATGATTTCAAGGAGGAAGAAAAATGAAAAAGTATTGAATAACATTATCATCATTCAGTGAGTTTTCTATCAAAATTTAATCAAGCGTCACTTACTACCCAACGTGATCTATAAACAATTGTGATTCATACCTAGCTAAGAATTTCTTCTATCTCTGAAAGCTTGGCATTAGTGAATGAAGTCTGTAACTGTTGATATGAACCTTCAAGTTGGAGTTCAGTTGAAAATTAAAACGGTGGTTTGAAACTCCAGGTGAAGTGACTCAGAAGTGAAGTCAAGGACGCAGGTACATCTACACATTATCTTCATCTTGGTTGTCAAATCGCATTTGTTTTCTGTTTTACTTCATCATCCTCTATTCTTGTACTTTTCTACGACTTTTGATAACACTTTTTGCTGTGTTTTTATCTTCCATCTTAGTGCCTTGTATCTTGATGTGGGTCATGGAAACTTGAATCCATACGCGGTAATGTCATGCCCCATACGGATACTAACTGGCCGTTTGATTATTGACTTCTGAAAGTGATCACCCCTAAAGGTGTATAGTATTAGTTCGCCTAACTTTTCATCATTTCCCCTGTACAACAGAACAATTAATAGTTTACAATCATTATCTTTTGAGACACTCCACATTATATCAGGCTCCATAGAGTCTGCATATTGCATCATTTCAAAGAATTAATTCCTGAATACGGTTAATAAGAATGTGAGCTTAGTGGGAGGGAGTGAGTTTATCACAGGCAGTGATCACATAACTATTTCGGAAACGGCATTCAATCCTTCTATTGCTAACAAATCAGTGTGATTAACGGTATATTTCTTACGAGTTCTCATTACTTTCGAGGTGTTGGCTACCACAGTTAACAGGAAGTACATCATTCTAATCAAAGTACTACAAACTGGAACTGCCGTTATCGATCATTCGGTGTTCAATGAATTTGCAAGGAAATGTATTTCGTATTCAGTTCTCAACAGAAAGCCATTCGTGTAACCAGTATGGTTGTCAGAAATTATCATCAATTTTTATTGATTTAACCCAGAAGTATCACAAATTACCCTATGTTTAGTCACTACTCCCAAAATTTTAAACCTGGTATACGATTGAAGGTTTGGTCCGTCTCAGTGGTCTACTCATAAAGTCACCCTGTGAAGAAGAAATTATAAGTACTTATGCATTTTCATTATTGATCATAATCATCTGCGCTATCATTAAATTTGTCTAAATTTTTCCTTAATTGTTTTGCTTCGATCCCTTTACAGCTGGACAATGGTAAACAATGGAATGATTGATGTCAGTCTCATAAGGTATCATTATTACTTTTTTAAAGTCGAGTAGAGTCGTGTTTTTCTACCGCTGGACTGTTGTCCACATACTGAATTAAAACAAGTAATTGCTAACTAGCCTATAGGATAGTATACAAACACTAGTAAAACTTAACCACACATAAGTCGAGATTTCAATAAATACAGTCTGTCACTGCGATTTCGTTGGTTGTGTATCCCACAGGATTTTTGGGCTTTTCACAAGTTGTTTTTATCACAGGAAAAAAACAAGAATTCGTGACTGGACATTCCAGTGTGAATGCAAAAATGTATTACTGTTATTCTCAATTACATTTTAAATATGTGCCATGACCCACTGTTCATAGGTTTACGTCTAGCGCAATTGTAAGTTGTTACAAAAAAGTGCATAGAATAAGCTACATAAGTTTGGCAATTGTAGTCCACTAAGGTATATCTGAGAGACGAAGGTTTTCAAACCAATCGAAACCAAGAACATTTAAGTCAGCTTCAGTGAAATAACAAATTTCACTTGTCGAATTATTGTGGAAAGATACGGCACATGAAAACTGACTCGTTAGTGGTAACTGGCCACCACATGCGCTGATAACAGTTTGTATAGGCTTCTTGACAGGAGGTCGACCAATCTTCCGCCATAGCTTCTTTAAAATAATTGTAATATCTGAAGCTGTGTCGATTTGTAGTCGCACTGGATAGTTATTTACATGGGCTTTGGTGCAATTTCTCCATACTGGTGCATGTACTTGAAAGACAGCAGTAAGACTAAGAGACTTACCAACTGGTCAAGACTTCGATCTTCAATAGCCACTAACTGGCAACCTGCATGTTCTTTGTGATGGTTGCTGCTTACAAAATCTGTCTTTGTGACCATTAGCGTTTATTGGGACAAGATTGTGTGGAGACTGCACAAATGTATGTATAAACCACTTAAATTAAAAATGTTTCTTTCTCATCACTTTTTACATATTGTGTACATTCTTCTTAATACTTGTAAAAAAGAATTTTGTTGTTTATCTGTACAACTTAAAAGTTGGAATTTCAGTCGCGGCAGTATTACCTTCCTTCTGCTTTTAAACGTGGAAATATAGTGTGCTTCTATTCACTCCGAGACTTTTACCTCCGTTGACTACTGTCTGGCGTGAATACTCATTAATTGTCCTTGGATTTCACAGGACCTCTCATCCTACTTCCAAATATCACTACAATCAAGCCAAACAACGTCGACTCTGGAGCGCTGACGATTATCGCCTTCTGAACTAACATTGGAGTATATTAAATAGTGATGGATAGTGTCGAAGAAACAATATTCAAGTAACCCGTTATTATCCATAACACTGATATTACTGTTTTGTATTATAACGCACAACTTTTCATATTTGTGTATCATAGAATCTATTTTTGTTAGTTACACGCAGCCTACCATTTTGGTTTACTTGATATTTCTTTAGGTCCACTACAATCTGACAAAGTACCATGCACTCAAATGACAGCAGGTGGCTAGAGACGTCTTCTTAATGTTTATTTTGGTATTGTCTAAGCTGTGCGAACGATGAACAGGAGTTGAAGAACCAGGGGTCTTTCAGTGGGAAATCGTGTGCAGAAATTAGATGTTTAGCGAACCACATGCATTTCATGATCACCTTGGTGTCCAGGTTGGACTAAACCTGTTTCTCGTTGCAAGTTGATCAGTCTTCGATATTCAGCAGCGATGTTATTCAATGTTATTGTGGGGTTTTGCTCCAACCGACTCAGCAATCTCTTTCTGATATCAGCTAACCTCGATGACTGAAGAATGCATATGAGTATCAGGGATTCGAAATGATTATTGTTAATGGACCTCAGCTTCAATTTTTTGCATTCGCGATTGACAATACTAACATGTGTTAAAAAAATCATTGTTCTCGTTCATCACCAGTTTAAAGATATCTGGTATTGAAAAGAGACGAATGATCACCAAAGTTTTGTCTTAGGTTTTGAACTGTGGCATCGAAGGAGTGACCTCTTGGGTTCTGTGGCAATATAATATTGCAGTACTAATCTAACTCAGAAGGATCAATTTTTCGAAGGAGGAGACGGACTTTCCATGAATTATGTTGGCCAGGAGAACCAACTTTGAAATGGTCTTCGTATCTTCGGAACCAAGTATCGAAGGTCAGATTAGTATCTAGATAGTGATGAAATTCAGTGATACTTTCTGCATTTACATAGACTGAAGAGGTTGATGTAGCGGGCGTAGGATTCGGTGATTCAGCTGTAAAAATTCTGGATTGAATAAATAAGTCGATAGTTTTCACGTGCTGCTTGAGAAATCTGTCTAGCTTCGAAGATTCAGTTTTCAAACCCTATGGCCAATGTTTTAATCTTCAGTGTATATAAGCGATATAATGCTCCACTGCGATACGATTAATGATAGAATAATGTCTTCTCAACACAATACTCAGGTAACATCAGGAGAAGACAATAAGACTGAAGGTTTATTTACTTAAGCCGAATAATGCTCTGAAACTTCAGTCGTTTATAGACAGTAGTTCACAATACACAAACAAAAAGAAAAGGCAACTGGAAACAGCAAGGTTTGGAAATAAATTAGTAAGGGTTAAAAGGGATTGGTAGCTGAGGAAGATAAGTCCGTTGATGCTCACACTTCCGTCGAAATGCATCTAAATAATGTAAGACGTTAGCGGTTTCTAGACAAGCACTTCAAGAAACAACAAAAATTCCACTTTTGCTATTGAGGACCTCAAATTACGTAAATCACTTGACATATACATGGGTTTGGTCGACACAATGACCTTCAACCATTGTCCAGGCTTCTGAGCACTGTTGACGAGTTATGTGAGAACGACATAAAAGTTTTACTGCTAAAATAACGGTTATGATACACAGCATGATTACTTCTCACTGATTTGTCTTTCATATAAGTAGCATATTGAAGGTGATTTCCCACTCTTTTGTTTTAGTGAGGTGATCAGTCGTAATGTGATTGACTGTTTGCTTGAAAACCAGACAATTTTCAGTCGAGTATACAACTTTAGTTAGTTTGTTTCTGCTAATCAGGTGTTTTAGAGTAACTCTAAAGGTCACCCTAACTACTTTGAAGTATCCAATTTGTTTTCTGTAGTTTTTGAAAAAGCTACCTTTAGAGTTGAAATAAAGAAACCTAATTGGTTAATCCAGTGGTTGCTAGGGTGGTTTTTAAAGTCCCTCAATGTTTTAACAAAGAAATTTCAATTGGTTAATATTTTTTCCAACATATAAAATCAACAGTTTTGTGGAGTTAATGGGGTGATACATACTGAATATTGACCTATTTTTTCCCCCTGAATAAACTCATTTATTCTATGCATGGCTTAAACAGTGAAATGTTCATGTAAGCTGACAAGTTAGATCCCAATTTGGTCATGTAAAACATGTTAGTAGTAAATTCTGTGACTTCAGCATTGATTGGCATGGTTTCCAGTCTCTGATGCAACACAAGCTTCACGAGGGTTCCTGGTTCATTTTGTCGATAAGAGTATAAAACCAAAGCTAACAATAGTAATAATGACCTTGTTCCAAACATTACTATTGATGTAGTACGAAAATCCTAGCATGTAGCATTTCAGAAAATTTACTCCCTGTACATTATCAGTTGAAATAATTACAGTATCTAATTAATGTTAATATTAGTGGTACTGTAATCAAAAATTTATGACAATCCACCGTTCTTAGCATATCATCTAGTTTGAAGGTGTGGGTGACAGAAGTTAGAGAAGAGAAAAACGTAAGTTTATTGGTAGTGTTTCTTTCAGCCACCATAAAAATTTGCAGTTGACTGCTCGAATCTGGGGAATATTTATCTGACTTATTGCTCTGCTGTTTTAGACTCATTACCATCTTCTGTTTTGTTTTCTCTTATTTTTCCTATTAGTCTGTAAGAGGCTTAGCGTCTTCATACTGACTTTAGATAAGAGTAGCAGTACTGGCGGTTGCCTCAAACCAAATAACAGCTATCAAAGTGCACAACAGTAGTAAGCTTTCCAGCTTGTTGGTCTCATGGCAAAATAATCGATGGAATTCCGTCAGCACTTAGGACTACATAGCATGAAATTGGCTGCTCTTCGGTGACCCATCAAATAATTGATTATCTCTATCCCTTCAGGTTTCTCGGGACTGGGACAAAAAATGTGACCATCTCAAACAAAATGCATATTTCAATAAAACAGGCGTAGAACATATAGAACTATCGTTCCCTACTTTTGCAGCACAAAGTTCTTAAGTTAGTTTCCTGTAAGCGCTTCAAAAAGGAAAGTGGCTTTTTTCAACATTCCTGAATAATTTGGATTTTCAAAGAAGTGTACATTGTGGACTGACATCAGCTAGAGAACCATATCGAAAGTGAGGACAAATACTTACCAATGGTACTGGATGATGATAGCATTATGTCGTAAACTTACAGGAGTAGGAAAAAGTGGACTATCAAGTGCTGAGCCGGCAGCTGGATAGTAAAGTGCTCGCGGGAAGAAACGACGCTCTTGGGTTTGATCTCTGGAGAGGTTGTGGTTGGGCACCACTGAAGAATCCTATAACAGAATGAAACAGCTATTCAATTCTCCTGAGGTTCTCCAACTTATGGGATTCCATGATGGACACAAATGATGGGTATTGGCTAGCGGTGGAATCCAGGAAGCGTGTTTTGTCCTGTATGGGACTCGTTAGCTGGATGTACTTGCCCCCCCTCCCACAGTGAGCGATGTTGTTTCCACCAAGACTCGGACCCGGGACCGATCTCTTCAAATGCCAGAGCACTACTCACCAGGTAACCGGATCACGATATCCACTTCTTGAGTGACAGGTATAGATTTTATGTTGGTACATGTGTTATCCCGTCGTTGGTAGCCACTATTAATCATTAATATAAAATTATAACACAGACAATATAGAGGCATCCGCACAGGAGCCCACATGCCGAAAGAGACCAATCAATTCGGTCCAATCAACGACGGAATAATACAAGTACCAATATGAAGAATACTACCTTGGATTCAGTCAGTCCACAGAAAAGCATTATTTGAATTCGGCTTTCGTTGTGTTTTTGCATTCAAAGCTGTCATCGCTAATTTAACCGAAAGCGTTTCAGTTAGAGAAAAGTCTCAGCATGTGTTTTTGTCTACATCATATATGCTGTTTTCGTTCTTCCTTTTCCCATGCTTTTCGCTTTTGTCCAGCGTGTTTACTGTGGAAGTTCTTTGGAGTACTAAGGTTGACTTAACATTTCAGATACATTTTTCCGCTTTCCTAGTGTACATTTTACCGCAGTGGGTCGAAATGACCTTTGTGGTTGACCCGAATAAGAATCCTAATTTGTAGCGGTAATTGAGTATTATATCGGTGAGCGTTGGTTCCGCCAGGTATGTACTAAACTAACCCCTACAAACTGGGAGGTAAACCTGTCTCCCTGGTTATGCAGCTTTTGTTGTAAAAACAGCTGGCCGTTTTGATTTAGGTTGCTGTTGACTGTGAGGTTTCCAAATAGCTTACATATAATGTTACTGTCAATATTGTGAGGAACTTGGAGTCTGACGATGACACATCACGTACCATAGACTGTAAATCAGTACAAGGATTGAAGATGAAGAAGGATGTGGGAGGAAGTGTCAATGATAAGATCATTCAATTAGGTACAGACCTGCTAGCACCCGCTCCTATAAACTTGTTTAAGTCTATGAAAATGAAGATATCAGCAAAAAATGTGTGAATCCAGTCAACCAATCACTGAATAGTCCTGCTACACTCACTGTATCAGATAACCTAGATCGAAATGATGCCGCTTATAATGCAGAGGGATCCCAGTCCGAATGGCGAGGATCGGCAAGCAATCATTCTCTGGAGAGAAAACTTCCGTAAAGTGTTAACCTGGTATCTAAGGCTAAAGGCATTCCGGCTAAAGATAAGGATAAGGGCTGTAGTTTAATGTTTTGGAATTTTGAGATCTCGACAAACTCGGATGCGTATAACCAACATGCTCACCACTTGCACCATGTTGGGCCAGCAGTCCAACATGCTCCACTGGTCTTCTGTGGAATTTAATTTAGGGAAGATGTTAAGATTAGGTATGTACGAAGAGGATAAAACTGTCTATGCGGTATCTTGGGAAAGGTGTTTCACGGAGAATGCACATAAAGTCAACAATTAGAATGTGCGTATAAGTTCTGGCTGACCGCTTTATGACATGATAAGGAGAAGGGGATATGTGGATGGATTGAAGGCCTGCTAAGAAAAAAATGAAAAAACACCCAAAACATACTGAACTTTTGGGTGTTGAGATCTCAAAAATCATTGTTACCAAGACCGCTGTTCAGAAGTCGGATGAATGCCGAGGCAGCATAACGATCTGTTATGCTAACCCAGTAGCAAAAGGAATGAACTATATGAATTGGGGTATTTAGTCGAAGGTTTGAGATCTGGTTCGGTAGCAATAACGGAAGCATGGTTTCTAGAGTGCATGGAATTTAAACACTTAAACTAGGATTTACCTGAGTAAGAACTGGTACAATCATTAGTCGTAAGGGTGGTGGTGCAGCTCTACATACTCGGGGAAGTAAAAGGGTATATTTAACGGCGTGAGAAGCACATTCCAATAGCAAATGTGAGATAGCATGCTGCGATATTAAGTCGAGGTAATGCGTCGTTACTATCAGAGTCATATGTCGTAGTCCTAATCGCCAAGTGGATGACTTCTTGCTACGCTACCCGCGGAGGTGAGGAACTGGTGGTGGGTACTTATTATATTATTATTATTAGTCCCTTGGGATCCTAGTGGAACATAGGGCTTCAGTAGCACGCCTCCAGTGACATCTGTTCTCTGAGATCTTTTGAACCTGGTCCCAAGACAGCCCAGAAGCTCTCATTTCCTCCTCGCACGACCTCCTCCATGTCACCCTTGGACGTCAAACTCGTCGCTTCCCATGGGGATTCCACTCGAGGGCCTGGCTCGTGATTTCCTCAGTCGGCCTTCTCAGTGCATGGCCAATCCATCTCCATTTCCTCCTGCATACTTGTTGGGTGATAGGTTCTTGGTTGGTTCGTTGCCCAGCCAGAGTTCCTTGTTGCTTATTCTTTCTGGCCATCTGATCTTCAGTAGCGAGCCAGCGTAAGCAGTTGTTGATGAATGTCTGTAGTTTATTGGAAATCCCTTTCGTGACGCGCCAAGTCTTTGAACCATACAGGAGCACTGACTTGACGTTGGTGTTCAAAATCCGTATCTTGTTCCGCATGCTGAGTGCAGTGCAGAAGATCTCCACATTGGTTTCAGGCTAATGAACGCCTGTCTTGCTTTTCCGATTCTGACTTTGACGTCTTCGTCCGTCCCGCCTGTAGTTGAAACAGTGCTTCCTAGATAAGTGAAGGAGGTTACTTCCTTCGAGTTTCTCCCGTTGACGGTGATTGGAGTTTGTTGTTGTTGTTGATGGTGGTGGTGCGGTATCTTCATCACTTCTGTCTTCTCTATATTCACTTGAAGTCCCGTCTTAGCTGCCTCTTCTATCAACTTGTTAGTTTTTGCCTGCAGATCTTCAAGTTTGTGTGACATTAGGCACAAGTCATCGTTGGCGAAATCCAAGTCTTCTAGGTTCTTTTCTGCCGTCCAGCGTATCCCCCTCTTCTCGCTGCCTACTGTTTGCTGCATGATCCAGTCCACCACAATCAGGAATATCATGGGTGATAGTAGGTGGCAACCTTGTTTCACTCCTTCCTGTCTTCACTTCAAAAGCATCACTGAGCTTCCCATTGTGAATAACTTGGCCGGCATGTGGCATCTTCATATAGTTGTTGAATGAGGCGGATAAAGGTTTGCGGTACTCCGTAGTATTGAAACAGTTTCCAAATTACTTCTCTGTCGACGCTGTCAAAGGCCTTCTCAAAGTCGATGAAGTTGAGGTAGAGAGCTGATTGCCATTCTATGCTCTGTTCTATGATGATGCGTAGTGTCGCGTTGCAATTTGGTCTGCACATGATTTGTACTTCCTGAAGCCTGCCTGTTCCGGTGGCAGTTTTGAATCCAGTGCATCTTTAAGCCTCTCCAGGATGATGCGGCTTAATATTTTACTTGGGGTGGACAGGAGAGTGATTCCGCGCCAGTTCTTGCAAACACTGAGGTCTCCCTTCTTCGGCAGTTTGACAAGGTAACCCTTCTTCCAATCGTCAGGTACCTTCTCTTCCTTCCACACCTTCTGCAATAGTGGTGTGGTGTGAGCATATCCACTGTTGTCGCTGCATCTGTTCTCAGTGCTTCTGGCAGTATTCCATCTGGTCCTGCTGCTTTCCCACACTTCAGTAGCTTTATGGCGTTCATGACTTCCATTTTCGTTGGGGGATTTATGTTCACTTGTAGTTCAGCGGCTGTAGGTGGTATTTCTGGACGAAGTGCAGGTGGTGGTGATGGTCGATTCAAGAGCTTCTTGAAGTGGTCGGCCCATCGTTTCCTCTGTTTCTCTTCTTTTGTAATTAAATTTCCTTCATCATCTTTTATTGGTTTAATCTGCGTTGATTTCTTCCCTCCCAGAGAGTAACCTGGTTATTTGATACAATGTCGTCAGGTCTATCTCTCCTACCTGCAGCCTGTTCTGCTTCACTTGCCAGTGTTTCGTAGAAGTGTCTTTTGTCTTTCCGTGCACTCTTCTTTACTTCTTTGTCCAGTGTTTTATACATTGTGCTCAGTTCCTCTTGTCATTGAGCATCCTTGCACTGGTTTATCTTCTGCTTCACCATCCTCCTCTCCTCTATCAGCTTCCAGGTATCCGTCGAGATCCATTCCTTGTCTTCTTTCTTCTTCCTTCCTAATACTGTTGTGCAGGTTTCTTTCCACATAGCTTTCAAAGACTTCCAGTGTTCTTCCACACAGGTTTCTTCAGGGATGTTGCTCGATGTCTCCCATTTTGTCTTGATGGCTGCCTTGAAGATCTCCTTTGTAGTTTCATCCTTCAGTTCAGTTTCCGAGTGTTGTACTTGAATTGAGGTCTATCACCAGCTTCCTTGAAGGCTTTTAACTTGATTTGGAAGGTAGGTTCCTTGCACTAGATAGTGGTCTGAACCTACATCTGCTCCTCTTCTTGACCTTGTGTCAAGTAGACTGTGTCTCCATTCTCTTGAGATTGAGATAAAGTCGATTTGATTTTTAGTGTATCCATCTGGTGACATCCATGTCGCTTTGTGGATATCCTTGTGCCTGAACACACTGCCTCCAATTACCAAATCGTGGGTACTTGGTGATAGAAAACTTGAATGCTCCCTATATTTATTAGAAGGAGTGTACTGTCAGATAGAAAGACGGACAGATAGAATCAACGTGGAACCTTGGACACCAGTACATCGGTTCAAATCGCCACAATCCACAGTAGTACACAAAGAACAGGTGGATAGGAAAGATTGATATTAAAGTCGACAAAGGTGTACGGGAGAAGGAATTTAGAAATGGAGGTTAGTCAAAATGTTCAAACTTTAGAGGAAATCGAAGAGTCAATACATCTGACCCACTGTCACTGAGAGTCCTCAATCACTGGTTCCTATCGTTCCAGACACCCTATCCAGGTAGCCTACACTTCTGTAGACGACTCAGACCAACAGCCAGAGACTTCATAGACTGGTGCATCATCTTGACCTGACCGCTGCCAAGTTGGGACCATGTAGTCACTACCTTCAGATTCGAACCTTATGACTCGGTCGGTAAACAGATTCCATTCAGATCAGGTGTTTGACCCGTGGACCTGACGGCGATCAGGACATGGCAACCTTAGTTGTCTGGTCTGTAAAGACAGACTGGACTGTTGAAAAAACTACGAAGAAGCTGAAGATAATTTTAAAAGTGTCATATCTGACATCTTTTCCTTGTCAAAACTTATGAGGCCTAATAACAGACTAACTTGGATGGACAATCAGACCCAAAGGTTATTAGGGAGGAGAAAGTACTACTAGGATTTGCTTATGGAGACGGGTTTTGTTGCGCTTAAATTAGATTACCGTAAAGTTTGGAACTCTTGCAAAACCATCATCACTAAACGTCTCGCTAAATATGATAATTAATTAGTCTGTGACTGTGTTGCCTCCCCTAAAATGACTTAGCTTGGGTGTTAGGCGCAGGACTACGGGGATTCGTGGAATAGTCACTCCACTTCCCACTCAGAACTTAGACGTCTTAGCATAATCAGACATGGGAAGAGCGAGAATCTATCGAATTATTCACTAAAGTCTTTTTGACAGGAAGTGAGGTACATGTAAGCTACGACCACGACTGGGGTCCCGCAAAATGTTCTCATTTAAGCGGATAGTGGGTCGGTGGTTAGACTATTTGATGACCTAAGGCTTGGTAAGTCGCTGCGTTTTGATATTTTGTTCTCTAGGTTGTTACTGACTTCGCCTGACATTATCCATGGACTACTTACAGAGATACTTAATATGCCTCTGTCCCGGGTTCAGTTACCAAAAGAATGAAAGATGTCGTGATGTGCCACATTTTCAAAAACTGTACTAGGCAACTAGTTACTAATTACCGCCTTGTCGTACGAACATGAACAATAAATTCTGTTTAAAACGTCATCCATTCAAAAATACGGTATCACTGTGTTCTATATCAATTAAAGAGTGGGTACTACGTCACTGAAATGACTTTCACACATAGCTCATAAAGAGGTTGGAAAGTTTGAATTTTCTCTCATTATCACATCATAGAGGAAGTGGAAATTTTACGTCAATGATTCTGAACATCGATTTCAACGTTGACTTCTCCAATCTTTTTCTCCTACTGAGACTGATTTTTTAATAGGTCGTCAAAGAAAGTTTCAAAACCCACGGTCGAGAAGACTACTGGTGAAACTCAGAATCTCTCACAGGCCGGTCAATGGCCGGAATTGTAACCCTCACCCCTACACACTCTTATTGCATGCGGGCTAATGGTACTGCCTGGTTGCAACAACCTCGGTAGGTAGGGTAGTTTTCTAACGCTTGACTCATTGGTTGGAAGTCAACTCCCTTAACCATTGAACCACAACTCCATCCAAGAATGTACATAGGGTATGTAGACGGTAACACTCACAGTGTTGGTGAACCCCTCTATCCTCGACATTGACCTGAAATGACCTAGAAGTTACGGTAAATCGAGTTGAAAAACAGCGCACTGTCGATTGGTGATAGCCCGGAGTTTTCAGGACACTTTAGGCACTTGGCAGAACGTTTACAAAAACGAGTGGTTATATGTTTACCAACTTATGCACATCCTTAGTTAGATAAAAATAAAAAAATACTCATAAGCGGTAAATCTTTGGCTCTAAGGCGACTCAGATCTTATGGAAAGGATTCAGGGGATAGCCAGCAGTCTGATCCTTTCGACGAATGGCCTGAACTATGAAGACGGAATTCAGGAGCTGAATATCCTTTCTTTACCCCATCACAGACAGAGAAAAGAACCAATCACATTGTAAATGATCCTCTAAATGACGTTGGATCTTAGTTATCCTCCCTGTTCCTTCTCTATAGTGCGGAACGCCTTATGGAACATAGCAGGAGAGTACAGAAGCAGAGGACAAACACCGTCTCCGTTCAGCACTGGTTCTCACATCAACTAACCAGATACTGGAACAGACTTTCACGAAAAGTAGTTTTCCCATCATCAATTGGTTTGTGCGGAAGACAACCGAACAACCACACCAATCCTCTGGGAAAGGATTAACACAGGCTCATAGAGTTCAGTCTTCAAACCACAGACGTGAATCAAACTGATGTGAATCTGAGATAAATCCGCGTTCGTTTTTGAGAACGTTTTAAGAAGAGCGATAATCACTCTAGTTCAGTGATAGTTTTCAATGATAAGGATAGTAGGCCGGTGGTCCCACGTTAGTCCTTGTGGTAGATATCTATGTAAATATCTAGTTTCGCCTTGAACACGTTAATCAGAGGAGCTGATGCCACTTGCTGAGGTAAAGAATTCCGGTGCTATCTGGAGGAAACACAGGTCAAGACAAATTTGATTCGGTTTTTCTTGTGATGGTCTCGGAGATAATCAGTCCTATCATGAGAGGAGAAGAGTGTCATTGTCAAAGTCACTATTGGCTGTAAGAATTCGGTTGACCTGATTGTTCCTCACAGGGCAGATACGAAAGGCCGATCAAAAGCGCAGTAACCACATTTGAACATGCTCGAGTACATCAAATGTGCATCAATACCGCTTTCTAGGGGTAGACTAGTCGCCTGAATGCAGTATATCAACTGTCGTATGACGTATCGAGAATAAAGTATCACGAAAATATCCCGATAAAAATTTCTGGAAACTCTTCGAGTGGAAAAAGGACTAGGAGGCCTTTCACTGCCTCTGCGCTGCAGCGTGCGGAAGTTTTCAGACCATATTTCATGATAATGCTAAAGGCTTGAAACCTGAAGACTGGGAACAGGGGTGTACCATCAAAGAAGTACTGGTAACGATTACCATCATAAAGTTGCACTGTTGCATTTTTAGTACAGTTAATTTCCAGGCCCTTACTTTTGCGCCAACCTACTACTTCATGCATAAGCTCCTGAAGAGCATGTCTGTCAGCATCACTGCATATATTTCTCCATATTTTTACACCTTCGGCGAATAGTAGCACCGAAGAGTTGAGCACTTACGGTAATTCATCGGCGTACAAGATGAAAAGGAGGCAATGTGTTACTGCTCCTTGAAGAACTCCATTCATCACCAGTTCCTACCTGGTCAGTGTCCCATTAACAATTACCCTTTGTCTTCCATCGTACAGAAAGTCCTTAACCCAGGCCCTCAGTGTAGCACAAACCCAAAAGAAGAGGGAACTCTCTTAATAATTTTGCAAGAAACATTTAGTCGAAAGCTCTGGTGAAGTCTATGGACACGGCATCTATTAGCGGCTTGCAATTACGGACCAGATAGGAGTGTCCAGTCGGAAAACCGTGTTGTTGTGGGGTCAGAAGACTACTTGAACGAATGTGGATAGGTGCTTAATTACAAATTATCCTTCCCGAATCCCTAATCATCATTATGGAAAGACTAGCAGGAAGATAGTTAACTAATAACTGGCGACTACTAACCCATAGCATGTTGTCGGTCTTCAGAGAGGCAAGCCTAAGAAGAGGAGATATTGAGGGGATAAAAACTGGTTTAAAACAAGGCCCTCTTAAGAAGGCAACAATTTGGGGTGCAAATCATCAGGACTTGGGAATTTTCCAGGCATGAGATTAGTGATAAGTTGGAGGACTGATTCCTGTGTACCGTACCCTCGGCGGGCAGTAGTGATACAGATGTCGAGCACCATAATGTCTTGACTGACAGAGCAGACTTAACTAACTTATTCCCGTAAGCACTGAGCTTTGGATAGACCGAATAGCGCCAATAGGTCTGGCCCCTCATTCGTAATTAGGAGGAGAGTTCCATAATCTCTCTCAGTCCTATTTCCAGTGAATGAGAGCAGTCTTTCGTGAGAGCTTTGGCAATCATTGACATGCCGATTCTCGTATTGCAGTAGGCGTTGCTGATAAGAATGGACGTAAGTAGTATGTGTTGAGAAAGTGGCGGAAATCATAGGGAACTACCGGCAGTGGGTAGGGATTCCGCCAAGAGAAAGGCAAGGGACAAGGCGAGCGTATGAATGGCGAATCGAGAAAGGAGCAGAAGAGGAAATGAAGCATATTTTGCAAATGACGGTTATAGCGCTGGGTGTACCATATTTAAGGACCACTGTTCCACTTGTTGACAATGAACATTCCCTCCTGCATACCTGTCTTTTGCTTCTTCCAGTATGACATTCGAAGCTGTGGCCAAGGTACTGGAAGAAATACAGCCTTTATGGTTTTTGTTCAAAATCCTCCTGATCCAGTTCCTGAAAGCAACCACCACAGACATTTCCTCCGACTCCATAATTTTTGGGTACTGTTATCAAACCATGGTGGGAGGTGTTGGGTCCTTGTGAGGTCGACCACGGAACAAATGTTTTCACCTCTCTCGGGTGTTCTCTTTTGATGAGTACATATCGGTAGCTGAGTTTTCACTGGCTGCGCATTCTTTTATACTCGACACGTCTTCGCATTATGCGTTAAACAAGGGGGAGTCAGTATTATAATTGAATTCGTACGTTCTGAAACCAAAACTTAAAACCACATGACCGTTGTTCTCTGACGAGAAGTACCAGCGTAGATTCATAATATCCTCACATTACTGAGTTAAGACCAAATCTAATAACGTCGGCTTGTGCTCTAAGTCGTAACGTGTCGCGCATGCTACCGTTTGAACTGATAAAGATCCCAGTATAGTTCACCGTCCTAACAACAAAATGCAAGTAGGGCTAAAATAATTAGATTAAATTAAATTCCAAGTTGTTATTCATCGAAGACTGACATCAGTTGGAGGAACAAAGGAAACCTGGGAGCACTGGACAGCTGTTTCGTCCTAGTATGGGACTCCTCAGCAGTGCGCACCCACGACCTCACCAGCAGGGATCGAACCCGCGACCTTCAGGTTCCGCGACCAGCGCGTTACCATTGAGCCACTGGATCAGAATCCAATGCTCCATATTTCCAACTTCTGTCAGCTCACGAGGACAAATACTCAACGATGACATTGGGTGGCGGTTTGCGCTGGTTAGCGCACACGTGCTCAGAGTCCCTAGTTCACCCATACCAACCAGATAAGTTGAATAAACTTTTATCCTGTTCATTACTATCACGTTTTTGCTGATTAAATTCGCGATACCGGTTCTTTTGATTCGCGTTTCGTTATCAGTACTTACACGCAAGGTAAGATACTTGTTAAGCAGGTACTAGAGCACATCAAGTTAAGTAGCCTTGGTGAAACGTCACGGAATAGTAACGCGCACCCCTACACCAGTACCATTTGACGTGGTTCATTTTCGAAGCAAGTGCTGGAGGTTAAGACCGTAAGCTCCTTCCAGTTTCCATGTGGAGTGTCCAGACCCACAACTATTAGGCATCTGTTACTTCTCCAGTTAACGCAGTTATTTGGAAGGTAAAACTGCCCATGGTAATTTACTTTAATAATGAAGGCACTCTTCTTCGACTTTAGCGCACAACTGCCCCATTCACAAGAACCGATTCATGAGCTTCTGAAGTGACTAAACGTATGTTAAGGTCTGCTAGGCTTGAATTTCATCTATTGTTTTCACCCTTCCTATCCAATCCTTGAGGGACCGGTCTGGCTGAATGGGGACGTTCTGATTGCTTAGTTTGAATCCCCTGTGAAATGTCATCACGAGGATCACTGAACTGTTGAAATGATGTCAGTGACCACAGATGAGTGTTTGCAAAAATTTTGATGACTGTAATTTCAACTAATTATGGAGGAACAACTTGTCATGTGGTAGTCCGGTGCAAATTTTCTTTCTGACTTATCATGTGACTACATTTTAAGCCAAAAATATAGACAGGAAGATGTCAAGTTATGCTCTACCATCAGTTTTCACCCATCAGAACTTGATCAAAACTATGGTTTACAAGCTTCCAAAAGTGACATTTGAGTTCACGCACGTTTGCACTTCTCCTTCACGCATAAACCAGCAAAGACATAAGGAATATGAAGTGCACCTTCCTGGCACCAAAATACGGCTGGTTAGGGTTAGCTAAACAATACCCAAATAAACTTCTTACGTTCATCCGGGTGTTTATGGCGTCTTAAGTTTTGTTTTAACGGGTACCCATCCGAGCGGGACTCGATGCCATTTCGCGCTCCTATCGTGCTGGTTAACACGCACTTTCTCAGTCCCCAGCTCAGCCATATGAGCCAGATAAGTTGAAGAAACGTTGCTCTAAAAATCCTCCTCACCCTTACTCCATTTCAGCATACTTCTCCCTCTTGCTTCATTCCTAAATAACTCCCCCTTTCTAAGTTTTTTCGATTTGAGTGGTTACTAGTTATGTATGGTTTGATGTAGGGTTTGATGCAATAAGAACTCAGTCTGTTACCGATAGAACCTCTTTTCAGCGCTATCACAGAAGCCTAAACAGTTACACTGGGTCTTACGCAAAGAACTTGGAGGCGATAGAAAAATAATCAGGCTCTTATTTACTTCCATAACACGCTCCACTTGTTTAAATGGCTTGGATGAACACACATATGATCACAAAGCCACACCATTTCCTTTGAAATATGTTCTTTCACCTCCAGCAGAAAAAAGTAGCAGAAAGTAGATAAGTTCCTAAGATTGAGAGAGAAACCGTATCTACTGATAATCAAGCGCACTCCTTAATTATTGATGCTTTGTCGCTAGCCTTCATCCTATCCGCTAAAATCCTCATGTGCGACCACCCGTTAGGAGTTTCCGACCACCTGTCCAAAGATTTTGCAACAATCCTGTTGCGGAACGCACAATCGTTTAATTGATCACCACCAGTTCGCTCCAGAAAGACAGCAGTGTTTCAGGTCTAGCTTTCTCGACCAACTGCTACAGCTCAGGTTACTGCATCTGCAACAAAACATATCTTACTAGCTCCTACGTCCGAGACTCGCTGGTAGTTTTTGGAATTTGACAGTCACAGCAACAGACGATCGAAGGTGAAGTCGGAAATCTTTCATTTAATTGCCGTAACGGAAGAAATGACCTGGAAACCCCCCCACCACCACTGTTTGACAGTACTGATATTTACTCAGATATTTTGACTATCCTGGGTTTTATGCCCTTAGCCGTATCCGATGTAATATGGTTTTGTCAGTTGCTCATCTTCTTTGACTCAACACTCACTATTTGTCTTTGCTTTGATCGGGGCTTATCACTAATACTTCACTCTTCTATTGTGTGATGCTGGACTGTTGATAACATGGCGCTGTTTTGGTGTTCCCGACATTTTTGCTTTGGCCCAACACAGGGCTGCGCTGTTAATTGACTGCTTGTCTTTTGGCTGTCTACTGGAAACATTTATTGGTTGATTTTATTCCCGTACGCAGAATTTTGATCCCATTTTGTTGTGAATGTCCTTGACGATTTTCAGCACGTATTCCATGCAAGAGAAATGTTTGGGCCTCATAGTTGCCCGGTCACATTGCTGAGCATCACGGACTTACCACGATTCTCTCATAGGTTTATCACATCAAATCGCTTTCTGATATCGCTGAAATATAATCTTTGACTATGTGTGACTCCAGCAAGTTCGGGAAACCATACAGCAGAACCCATTAACTTGTCTGGATCATGTTGGTTTGGTTCCACTGGATTGTTTCCCGTGTTCAGGCCGGACTAATTGGATTTTGGTCCTTACACTTCCTTCCCATATTTATAACTCTTCTCTTCTTATTGAAGCTGTTATCACTTTCGTCGGTTATCAACGTGGGTAGCAAAAGTGTGTTACTTTCAAAAAAAGCCCTCCGAAACACCTTAGGTACAGCTCTACTACCGTTTGCTGACCGCCTGGTTCTCGGGGTAACTGCGGCTGCAGCTAAGAGATGCAAGAACTTGACGAGGAAAGCTTTAACAGACACTAACCCACAACCTGCGTCAAGCTCAACCGAACTGTCACAGCCTTCAACACTTGAAGTTGACCGGACCCCAATCCTCATAGCACTGCACACGTCATTGTCCTCAGTCGCGTAGACGCAGACCTCAATGCTACACCTGGCACCTATACCGACCTACCAACGAAAACCACCAGGCGGAAACGTCAAAGAGTAAAGCAGAAGCTTTTAAGACACGCTTCATGGACATGGCGGCGACTGTAACACGTGTGCCCTCACTGTAACTAGAAGTGATGCGACCTTTGAGTGCAGCAGCCGGAACAGGTGGGTGCACCACCAATGTGCCGAAGAAGTACCAAGTCAGTACCACGCTTTCATTGTGCGTCATCCATTCACATGTTTTTGTTACGTCTGAACACGGTGCTGTCTGAGACCACGGCTAGCTCCAGGCTCACTTAGAGTGGGTTATAAAATCACCACAGTAACCGCCGAAAGGGAGGTATCCTTCCAGAAGGCCACCATGAAGCAGATTCACTTTCCAAAGGTCGTCACTGACGGCTCACCGAAGAACACAGATCTATGCATCCCGAAACCAAACGAAAAATGCCTGCGCTAAAGGAAACCTCATCCTTCTGTAACGGAAAATTGATCTGAAAATCCCTCCTGATCACCCTTATTTGATTGTATTGACATTTATTTTAACATTTTTCCCCTCGTTTTGGATGGTATACCTTTGACCCTGGCCGGCGTAATGTTATTTGCTTGTTCGACTGTCTTATTTGATTTTGCACTCGGTATTTGCCTTTGTATGTTTGAGACTTATCATGAATGTTTCACTTTCCTATTATGTGACGCTGGACTGTTGACAAGGTGATGTTGTTTTACTGCACCCGACATTTTGTTTTGGTTCAGCTTACGGTTGTGCAGTGGTTTGACTGTTTGTCTTTTGACTGTCTACTGGGAACGTTTGTTTGTTGATTTGATTCCTGTAGGCAGAGTTTTGATCCCTTTTGTTGGGAATATTCCTATTGACCGACAGGTACTCAACAGTTGTATTTGTTTGACCAGTTTTTACCGTGTAGTACGTATTTGTACCCGAGAACGCTTTGGACTGTATAGCTACCCAACGGCACTGTTGAGGTATTTTGGTAATTTTGACATAACTTATTATTGCTTTGATAGTACCACAGATTTTGTTACGAATCTACTATTGAATTACTACAAATCGTGTTTTGATATTTTGATCCAACCGTTGACTGTGCGTCACTCGCGGAAGTTAGGAAGCTATACAGTAGAACGCAGAATGTAGTCAGATTCGCGTCAGTTGGCACCGCCTAGTTATTTCCCGCGTTCAGGCCAAGATTATTGGATTCTGGCTGCTACACTTCTTTAGCCCTGGAGCAACGCCCACTACGGCCAACAGTGGACAACAGGACAAATGGGTTAGGATGGAGCTGAAGGCGCAAATTAGCCGTGGAAACGCACCCATAGTACCAGACAATGTAAACGTCGATGGTCGGTCCAACTCTGTCACTCATTATAATGTTCCTGTATGCAATTACAGCCTTCTGGAGCTTAAGGGCATGTTTGACAGGCAGTAATGGGACTCCCCTCTGTTGCGATGGGCTTAAGCACCGTCGAGAAAAGAATGTCGACTGTGTGAAGTCGCCCACTCGTCCTCAGGGAAGCCTCCGCCAATGGGAGTGGCTCTAGGCTCAACTAGAAGCGCCCAAAGGTTCCCCCCACCCTCACACAAATTGGTCATCAGTAGGTCATCCACAGTTCAAGCTAGACCCAACCGATCATTGGTGGCGAAAAAGGCACCTCGGGAATCAGCTGATCTACAAAGACCCACACCGTGGGGCTCATGGAATACCTGAACTGACAACCGGTATCCTAAGAGATAACTACACCCCTGACTTCCAACAATGGGGGCGGTTATCAGCATAAATGGGTCTACGTGGAATTAGAGCGATGTCAGCCGGCAGGCTGCCAACCCCGCCTGGTACCTGACAACCATGAACCCACCTGCACTAGTGGCCATCAACTTCAAATCCCCACAAGTTCTAACTACAGTGCTACGAGTGTGGTATAAATCCACTAGAACCAGGAGCGGGAATGTTCGTTTCTGGTAAACAGACCTAGAATATTGCGGCGAAAGAAAAAAGATTTGCTCCCGTGCTCAGGTCACTATCACGCTGCACCGACGCCGACAGTCTCCATCCAGCACCGACCGCACCAGTCAGCCTGGGGACAAACTTAACTGGGCTGAACCATCAGAACTGTCCAGCAAGTAAAAACCCCACTGCACGAAAACTTGTGCAACTACTTAACCCAGAAAGGTCTCGTGTTACAAGAAGAGGTTCCAAGTGTCTTCACAGCGTCGTGAGAGGGCTCTGAAGTAAAACACCAGAACCGTGACTCCTCTGTTCCCACCCTGTTCTCGAAAGTATGATCCTAACGGAAACATGGCTACCGCCCAACGTCAGCAGCATCAAAGTGGACGTAGGTGACGTATTTTTGTTCAGAAGGGACGGGAGCACAAGGACGGAGGGGGTGGGTCGTAGTATACACGAGCAGGTGGCTTAAAAGCAAAGTAACTACTGGCACTGTGTTTGCAGAGCTCCTAGACAACCTGGTGCCACTTCATGGGTGGAGAAGTGTATAGATCACCTAGTAGCAACGCGGAACACACCCGAAAATTACCCCAAGTAATGTCCACAGTGTCGACTATGGGGTATGATCAGATCCTGGTGGCTGGTGCCTTCAACGCCTCAACTCAGCCTGGAGCAGTGTGGCGCGACACCGAATCACAAGTTTGGTCACGACCCGCTGAACGCAATCCAAGTGGCTGGGCTGTAAGAAAAGATCGTCAATGATATCCACTGGGATCAGACGACAAACCATCCAAACTGTATTATCCGCCGACTAGTGACCATCTGTTAGTTGAAAACGCCCAGATTCAAAATCCTCTTGGAAGCAGTGATCACTCTATGGCTGTCTACGACCCGGTAATCAGCGAAAAACTATCGTGGAAGGAATCTCGCCCTACTACAGCAGGACAGACCACGAGAGAATAAATCATTGCCCATCGATAGCTGCATGGTCAGTGCTTTGGCGCTGCTTATTGGTTGGCCAGAACTACAGACTAGCAAGAGACATCAGTGAGACGGCGATTTCCGAAAACGTCCTCTTGGTGGTAACAACATCCCGAAAGGGGACCTCATGACTAACACGGGACACCCGGCGTCTCCTGAAAGCCAACCGAAAGGGGTGGCATAAATGGAGGCTCTCCAGAGACGAGGGTGATCGTGATGCATACACAGCCTCTAAAGATCTATGCAACACCAGGGTGCGGGGAGACAACAGACCGCCCCAGTCGAGCCTCGCCCGGAATCCGAAGGCAAACGCTGAAGACCTATACCGATTCATAGTGGGCAGAATATCTACAGGCCAAGGAGTGTGAGTCATGGAAGGTGCGGACGGAGATATCCTCCCTGGACAGGATATCGCCAAAATGTTAGGCGCTACGCTTGACACCGCTCAACATTCTGTCACGCAAGCAAGCATACCCGCAGCCTGAATGCCTCGCAACATCATCCGACTCAGCAGAGTTACAAGGAGTACAGGCAACTGGTGTCGTTGTTCTTGCAGGCTATTGAAGCCAGGTGTGGAAAAATCCTCAGGGTGAGACAGCGTCCGTTCATCTGTGTTGAAACAATATGGAAGCGCCCTAAGTGGCCCAGTCGGCAATCTTTTTTAACACTCCTTGGATGAACGAAGGTACCCACAAGAGTGGAAACGCCACATCCTCTCCACTATCTTCAAAGGTAGAGACAGGCAGATCCCGAATTTTTACCGACCCATAGCGCTTTTACCAGTAATACCAAAAGTTATAGAAAGGTTGGTAGATGACAACTTCATAGAATATATGGACACAAACCAAAGGCTCCTTGACGTCAAGTGTGTCTTCCGAAGTGGTCGGTCCTGTATCCACAACTTACTAACAACCCGTGGCCACTGGACAGCGTGCTAGGGCCTCAAGGTTCCGGTCCGCGCCACTTTTTTGACTTCGCAAAGGACTTAAGCACAGTCTTGCACACCATCCTAACACACAAAATAGCGACGCTGTGTATCCGCGACCATGTGCTGTCGCGGCCGCAGAATCACGTAGACAGTGAGGAGTTGTGCACGAAGATCAACAGGACTTATCCAACTTAGAGAACATTGTCGTCCGAGGTGTCAACAGGAGAAACCCTGTTCGTGAATAACCTTTCTCTACACATGGGATCTCCGATTGTCCGCCACGCTGGCATCGTCCAGTTGCGGAGAGCAGCAACCCGCAGAACGGAGTTGAACGCGCTACAAAACGATCTTGAAGCACTCGAGCTGTAGGCGAAAAATTGTGAAATGGCGTCAAACCCGGATACAAATCAGCCCATGTCTTCCCGCACTCCTGATACACAAAGGTATCCTGCTGTCTCTGGATCTTACATCTCTCTCGTACTGCGGCAGAGAAAAACCTGGGTTTAATGGTGATGAAGAAAGTGGACACCAGCTTCACTTACCCCGGAGATATCTGGAAGGCATACGGTGCACTACACTTTGCGCGCAGACAACCAGGTTTCCCCACCCAGGAGCTTTTTTGAGGCTCTGCAATACCTACATACGACCCGACTTGGCGACCCACAGCGTCTCCACTCCACCGCACTTGGAAAGAGGCAATAACCTCCTGGAAGAAGTTCAGAGGCTAGCCACAAGCGGTGTTGCGGGGATGTACCAAAAACCATACGAGGATAGACTAAAAGGCTTAGACCTGCGCTCCCTTAGTTACTGAAGGTTACGAGGTAATTTGATATCGGCCTGCAAAATACCAAATAGCCGAAGTCACACTAACAGAGGAATACTACTGAGTGGTCATAGCGTCGATCCCCATGGAAACCCCAAGAGAATTCCCCACTAGAGGCCAAAAACCCGCTTGCGTCGATACCCCTTCCACCTTCGGGTCTGCAGAAATCAGAATGCATCGCCAGCAGAGGCAGTCTCCGCCCCATCTGTCAGCAGTTTCGGGAAGAGGCTGGGCATTTGCGCAGTAACTCACGGTTCACACCCGCCTGGTTGGAATACAAGCTGTACCGAAGAAATTAACTGCCGTCACACTACTCCAACGCTGTTACCTCTACATTGGTTTCACTCCTGCTCTAATCGTTTGACCCCTTTCCACCCTTCTTACCTGGTATGATTTAATCCTACCTCTCTTGTCTTGCTTGGGTGCCCGTAGATTACTTCGTCTTTTACTCATACATATTTGTCTTCACAGGTTATCTCTTCACCGTCCCTAACCCTCTACAACGCCCAGTCCGAACAACTGTCTGGCAACTCGACATCTGAAGAACTTAATTGCACTGCAGTCCCAGGCAAACTAACCGACGCAAACATCTGCTTGGTATACCAGAGCCACGGCAGGCAAAGGGCTGGATTTACTGCATCGGGATCCGCCGAAGACCTGAAACCGTTCCACAGCGCCCAGAAGTGAGCATGAAGCAGTTGACTGGCTTACGCAAGATCGTTAAACAGATATTGGATACTGGATACCGCTAGACTTATTTCCTTGCCGAAAACCGCAAAGATAAGACCGTGCTCTATGTTGCCCATAGATCATTCCCTAGTCAAGGGAGTAAGGCAAGGCTCTATCTGCTTGGCCAAATAGTTTCCATTTTACGAAACAATTTGAAGCTCTTGTATCTTGAGGTCGAGTAATGAAATTTCGTGTCTAACCTCTTGACCCTGGTGGCCGCCTTTAGTCATTCAACTTCTCTTCGTAAACTGAATTAGGGATTGTGACTTCAAATTTTAGTCTGCCCGGAAGATATCAATTTCTTACCCTTACAACCGGGCACCTCAGCGAATTCTACATTAATTACACTGCGATGACACAAACCGTCTACAGCACATCTGCGCTCTATGAAGTATTTATGCTGCCGGCTGATAGCATTGGTGCACTCCTAGCTGTGCCTCCTAGCACTTCTTAACCTCAGGCAAAGCCCACTGAAGATCAGGATGTTAAACCTGGGCATGTGTTGAGGCAGGCTCACAGATTGTTGGCCACCGATTATCGGTCTGCCGGCCTTTGTATCGCGGTTTAGATAATGGTGAAGATACTGTGTGAAGCGGTACACAAACATTTAGGAAACAAGACCTGGCGACACAGTAGCAACAAGATTTCCAAGCTGGACGCCCTTGTTTAGCGCGCCCACTGCTGGTCATGGAAGACTTTCTTAAGGCTAGGAACGGTAAACTCCCAGTTGCAAATTATATTGCTTCTGCAGCCGAGCCTTTTCTCTTGCTTTGGTCATTCCGTACAGCATTTGACTGCGTTGATGAAAAATGTCTAGGATTCCATACCCCGCCCACGTAAGGCCCTGTCTAAAATGTTGCATCCAGGTGGTTAATGGATGCTTCGGAAACGAATAGGTCCAAACGGTTAGCACTAATTTGGTGACAGGTCTTGCTCACCTTTCTTAGAAAGATCGATTAACAAGACCAAACTTTTTTCTGCTATCGGAGAAAGAAACGAGGCCTGTTTATGGTACTTCGCATTATGAGTGGTGACTTAGGCATTGATTCAATAAGTTTCGAGAGTGGACTAACTCACAGGACATCAAGAACAAATCGAAAGGCCAAGGTCGAACCGTATTCGAATGGAGTACAGGTTCTCCTGCAGAGTAGTCAGTAACTGGGAGCCATTCCTCATTCACAATGTCTTTTTGTCATACCATCACTACCGTGGGAACTAAGCAGGTTCGTTACAGCCCACATGTTTATATCTGAGGTATCTTTTGCTTGTATATCTCTCAAGATAGCTTTCACAGATTGACAAGGCCTGGGCGAGTTGCCTGGTTACCTCAGGTCGAGGAACAATTTGGCTACTCACGTGCTCGCACGAATACCGGAAGTCATTCAACAACGAACGTTTGGCAATCTCCATATCCGTGAACATTCTGCTTCGGAACTATCATAGTTGGTGCAAACTGTGCCGGTGACGTTTCGCTTAGTCTCCAGGGATGAGGCTACGGCGTCGTCCGATAACACTGTGTAGTTCGATTGTAGATTAGTCTCCGGCGCATACTTCGTAACAATGGGAATTAGGCACTGGAATTCGGTTTCGACACGGGTAATCAACTTTGGTCAAGAGTTACTTCCGATTGGGGGTTCTGGGTTATGAAATAAGGTGTCGCAACAAATTGCCTCATTCCACCGAACCCACTCAAGTAGCCTTTCAAAACGTGAACCTGGAATCAGCAAAGATATTAACTGCTTTCGGCGCCATAGCAACTGCCGGGAAGAGACCAGAAACCGTCGCACACCGGCTGCCCTCAGTATACACTGCTCGGGAAACCCCCCACCATCACGCCACTTCAAAAGCTATGGCAGGCAACTTTTTACCATTTACGCAGTCGACAGCTTGCACGGCCTTTATTCTCTGAACAGGAGATTCCCAAGAAGTTATGGAAAGTCGGAAACATACTTTCCTATCTTCGCAGGATTTTAAAAATATATTTCATTCGTAATCCATTCACCCAATACACAATGTACTCAATTCTATCAAGCCAAATTTTGATCCTGAAGTTCGTATCATCTCAAATGTCTTTAGTTAGCCTCATTGACGGCGTTGACTTTGCTGAGATGCGTTGTCTCTGAAAAGGGGATTGATGGCTGATCCATAGGTTTCCACCCGCAAATCTGTGGGAACAACCGCGCCCGTCAGAGTCAGGTGAAGACAAATTTCTATGGCATGCATACGCTATTCAACTACACTCAACGGTGCTGAAAAGTTTTCTACTTGGCCTCTTCATTGTGTTGTAGGTTTTTCAACACATATCAATGTGATGATGCCTGTAAAGTGGCCTCTCTTACGTTGAATTTCTAATGTGAGAACAAAAGTTTATTATTTATTGTTGTTACTATTGCTAAACTGTTTCGTGCATGTGCACGAGATACTATCAATTTAGTCGTACAACGCGTCCGCTAGCTTTTGATGACCAAGAAAGTCAGGCAGTGACTCAATCATCCGTAGTCTACCAACAGAATAAGATAAGACCCCATACGAAAGGTATTCTAGGCTCTTTTTAGCACCAGACGTGCATTTTAACGACATCAGTGTGGATATTCTAGTACCCCCAGCAGGGCTTGATGAACACCCCATCTCCTCACTCGCGTGGATCATTCCACCAGATGACCGGAAGCAATACCCATCAAAGATATTACTTCACGAACCATCACCCATGCTTTCTTCGGAGGATGGATGGTAAACCTCAGATGTCCATCTTCAACAACGTCCTACCATGGGCGCCAGTTCGGTAGTGTATTATTTCTCACGATAACCACACCTTGGTTTCCTCTGGATCCCAACAACAGCCTGCCATCCATAATGGAACTGCATGGTAGAATGCTTCCACAGACACTTGACGGCCATTTTTTCGGCCAGATGCATATTACAGCAAACTGAAACGCATCGAAGGCTGAAACTGGAAACACTTCCACGCAGCCCATCTTCAGATCCACGCTTCAGCAACTAGGTGAGTTCTTTTAACCTTCAGCCGTCACAAACGTTGCTGGCAGCACATCTTACCTGACCAGGTTTACGAACGCTACGCGTTCAGCTAGGCTTCCTCCTGCTCTACCTCAAAAAACAGTGTCTCAGTACCCCCCGTTGTACAAAGTACGCCGGGCATTTCGGTTCTCCACGTTGCCGCCTATCGACCACCTGAACCACCACGCAACATACAAATCAAGGTAATGAAGCAAAACCTCAAATTTTACTTTAGTCTCCTCGGCCTGTTGAACAGACTAGAATGAAACTACCATCTACCACACTGCTCAGGGTCTACTCCAATGTCAACATGAAAACGTTTATAAAGCCGGGTGAAGCGAACCGTGATTAACAACTGCTTGAAACCGGGTTTCTCTGAAGCCAGGCCCATAACAGGTTGCGGCTGGTATCACGATAACCCTCCAACAGGGGGCTCGATTATCGAATTTCTTAACCCTGAGCCAGGGAACACAGGGATACAATAATCACCCGTATAGCGAAAATCAGGGCCGGGTCAGACAGTCAGCCTCCCAGAATAATTAAGAACAGATTCATCTACTCAGCGCACACAAGCATATACCACGATTTTAGACATCTCTTCTTACAGCAGCACTGTCGTTACCGAAATTGCGAAAAGTTTCCCACTCACCTGGCTGCTGTCCACTTTACGAAACCGCCGAAATTATTTGTCGAGTTTTCCCATTGCTACTTCTTTTTATGTAATAATAATATATAATAATAATGATATATTTCAATCAACATAGGTTATATGAAAACAAACCAGTTTACAGGTCTGATCACTTTGGTAATGTGAACCGACTGTTATGTGCAGTATGAGGCTACGCAATGGACGCCGTTCTTTCCGGTACATAAAAGACGCGTCTAGAGTAAGGACGTTAATGCTTTTGCGGAAAGCAAAGAATGAAACAAATAAACACCAGCATAACTGTTCATCATACTGAGGCAAACTTGGTTTGAAAGTAGGAATTATTCGGCTATTGATTGAGTTTTCCAATATTCTTGAAGGTAGAGAAGGTAGTACAGCTGTGACCTTGGGCTTTATGCGTTCGTCACAAGGTCTAGATGGTATAGTGCACGCTGGCTAGTTAAACTACCAGGATTCCATATGGATGAAGGACTGGTTGGGTAAACCTGAAAAATGAATAACAAAGTGAGCAGCAGACGAAAGTCGGAACAGGAGCACAGAAAGACTGCGCAGAAGTACATCTACCATGATACATGTAGGTGACTTCATTGTACTGACTGCAAAAGTCACTTGAGGAGGTATCCAAAACCTACTGTTTATAAATAAACTTATGGGGAGGAAGATGGAGGTGCATACAAAAGTAGTGGAAACTAAACTGAAGCCGAAGATATCACTATGGAACAGAGAGAATAGAAGGTTTTGGACCAGGTATTCGCTTATGTGTATAAAATCTATGTACAAAAGTTTAGCGAAGTTATAAACACTTAAGTATAACTCATGCTTTTTGCTGTAATGGTTACCACTCATTATATAGTCATGAGGGAGGGATGATCATGGTGTTGCCTGTTGAGTGTCACCATATCAAGACTATAGAGACATTATGGTGGTGCATAGTGAGCTGAGCTAGTAGACCTGAGGGACTTTTTTGGTAACCTCATTCTTTTACCATTATTTTGCCGCCATAAGTACAAGAGCCGTAGGTTTCATAAAGGTGCCGCCATAGAGGCAAGGATAGTTCAAGTATATCTCCCTACCATCATGTCTCTTGGTCAGTTATCACCATCTCCGCATATTTTCACGTTATTTCTTTAATATTTTTGTGCTACGCTCAAAAGAGTTGATGGTCACGAGGATATTTCCAGCTTACTGTCAGCTGGCTGAGACCGTGCTTACGTTACTGACTCAGTCGTCCCTTGGTATGTATCACACGTCAGACAACACTTATGACCATCATACCTCCACTCGTGCATGGTCAGGCTTGATTTATGACGCAAAAATGACTTGTACTACTGTACAGCACAAAGACTCCTAGCTTATTACAAAGAGAAAAGGGAATGGTGCGTAGGATGTTTATTTGTAGGAGGGGTTAAGAGTAGCTGAACTATGGCAACATTGAGGTTAGGAATAGTAACTAGAATCAAACACAACTACCACAAATTCACATAGAATAGTATGTAATTCAACAAAAGTTGCTCACCGTTTGATAAATTCTTGGTTGGTTGCACTAGATTATTGTATATTGGACTCTAGATATTTGGTGGGCCAATAAGGAACATGGTGTCATCTATGTAGGGTACGTTAAGAATCCTGCATACTCCAAGTTCATTGAGGTAGCGGTTCTAGGTCGACTGAAACTGAGATACGGTCTTGCGGCATCGGACATCATGCGGCAGTCTGTTCCAAATAGCGTAACGAGTTGTGAAAAATGAAGACTTGAGCTGTTTCGACGCATATGGTATTGTGACTAGGCCGTCTTGGTCTCTAAGATTATAGGGTTTGTTGCCAGCAAACTCTACTGTATCCACATCAGTAGTCACTTCATGGTTTGGGGCTTCGTAGAAGATGCTGAGGTTTAACTTTATTCGCCTTGACCACATAGGCTATAACCGACTAACATGACATCTGCCCTTGTTTGAATTACCCGGGGAAATAAGTCTGGTAAAGTGTCGTTGGGTTTCCTCTACTTTCTGATTGTCACTAGACAGTATTCTAGTAGTGGTCACACGCACATCTTATGTAGAACCAGTTTGGCTTCGTTCAGGCGAAAATTCCGGTGAATGAAGCCAATGAGGAGATGTGATTTGGAGCACTGTGCCACTGTACACCACTTTAAAGTCATCTGCAGGCGCATATACCATTTATGTAAACCAAAAAGAGAAGGGGTTAGAGAACAGAGCCTCGGATAGCTCCACTGGTGATATTTTTGAGAAAGGAACAATGTGAGCCCGTTTTGACAACTTGGATGCGGTTCAGCAGAAATGAGCCGATCCAGTCATGCAACTTGCCACTTATTCCAAATGAATTCATTTTCCGAGGGAGTGAAGGGTGATGCACTTTGTCAAAGGCTTTGGTGAAATCGAAGTAAAGTGAGACAACCACTTTTCCGTCGTCTCTAATGTTAATTACGTGCTCGAAGAATTCTAGGTGACACGTGATACAAGACTTCCTAGACCAATGCTTTCGGTCTTCGACGACGAAAATTTTCCGTGGTAACAAAAGGACTTTGGTTTCTGTCCCAGGGGTGAAAAACACCGGAACGTCAACGTGTGGAGATCGACCGAGCATTCAGCTGACGTCTTATCCTTCTCGATGACACCTTAGGATAAGTTTAGGGGACCAGGAGCCGGCGTCCGCAATAGGCCGATTGGTAAGCTGTTACAAGTGGTGAAAACGCTGTGCTAAGCTTCCGGCCAATATCGCCTCAAGGTCTCCATCGGCTGAATAAGGTGGGAGGCGGCTGTAACAACAAACAGTTCCACAAACTTAGTAGCCTAGTGTTAGAAGAAATTCAACACTGACGCCGATCACCACAGCTTTAACAGATTGGCCAACCCGAAAGAGCATAGCTGAGCATCCTCGCCATCTGGCACTTTGTCGTGTTACGCTACGCAGTGCGTACGTGATCCTGTGGCCGGTGTACAAATCCAGCACTGAATCAAGGCACTGTCTCCAGCCTGAAACACATCAGAAGCCGGAAGCGGGTTCATTTCAGGAGAACTAACTTGAGAATCCATATTCCAGCTATCAGGTCAACTCGTCTGACCGGTGATTTTCGCATCTCTTTTCTGCGGAAAGTCATATGGCCAGACTCACAGGGTCATCGCGTTCAACCATACCTGCCTCTGTTCAACCACGGTCAACCGGTAATTTAATTGACGTCGTTTCACGGAAAGTATGGAACTTTGTTGTACTTCACGACACCATTCATGGACCGCTTGAACCACCTTTCAACGGAACTCTCAGATTGATCGCACAACACGAATATTTCGTGATGCCAGTTGAACGAGTGTGAAGATACCCGCAACATCGACCGTTCAAAACCACGTTACTGCAGAGATGACCTCTTCTTGTGTAGTGTCGTTTCGCTTCAAGATAGTTAGCCGGTAAAAGATCTTCCGACTTTCAAACACTTGAACAACTTATTCACTGATACTGCCGCCAGTATCCGGAATACCACGGAATACGTTCAGGTCATACTGCTAGTTTTACAGAACATGCTGGAAAATTAGTAGCTGATGGTTGTGCGCCACTTTTTGCAGCATCGTTTTTGCAAATGAATGTGGAAACTTTTAAGCCACTTTCATTGCTCATTTTTTTCAGACAGGTTACATCAGTCTTTGAAACCAATACAAAGTTCTTCGTCCGTGCTTCATTCCCGTAGTACATCCAATTCCATCGTCTTCTTCCGTCAAACCTCGCGTTACTATAAATGCTTGTTTTCCACTAGAGATGCAATGAATACTGGACGTAAAGTGCATGGAAGGGGAGGATCAAGGTAAAACTTCAACTCTATTGACTCTATTGCGTCTTTATCATGGGCACAGACAACTATCAGGTGCACTAATAGGGGATCTGTAGGGACAGTTTTAGCGACTATAAGGCCACTAAGGATGTACCCCCCAGGTGGCGTAGTTTCATGTCCTCACGAATCCACTGCGTAGAGGCAAGCTGTAGTGGCAAGTTATCCACAAAACTCGGCGGGACCCAGTCAAATGACATTCGGTATTTCTTCACGATCTTAACGTCAACGAACTATGTAGCTAAAAGTGCGTAGTTAAACATCTGCGTCACTCACGACTTTGTCTTGCTGCAGTGCACTGCACGTTTACCATCCCCCAGCAAGTATGCTCATGTGTTCAGTATACTGGTAAGCGATAAGAGATAGATTTCTACGTGACTGCCACGGCTTCCTCTTCCTTGATCTCGTACCCACAGGAAGCCAAAAGGTACTATGACGCAGTGGCTGATACTCTTCCCTTATGCGACAAAGCCATGCGGTCCATGAGACCCAAACCAGGCGTGATCCAAATGCTCCTCACAGCACGACTTTTCTGATGCATCCTCGCAAAATTCTGAACAAATTTAAGAAAATAACTGCACATAAGCAAGGCCGCTCTTAAACGTTCCATTTACCTTTTTTGATTTGCTGGACAGACTCCTGACTCGATTACTTGAAAATATGAATGCGAATCAAACAAGTCGACTGCCTCCAACTGAAATTTGTAATTTCGCGTGACCTTGATGCAACCAATAGTGAAAAAAGAAAGTATGACTGAAAACGGTCCAAACTTTAACACTCTGTTTACGCTGAAAAGTTGTATTTTCCTATTCATTTTATGACTTGTGTAATTTTCTGATGTTTTTAATCTAATTTAATCACCTCCATTCCGCACCATTTCTATCCCATAAAATCTTTTACGCTTTCCAACATATATCAATGTGATGATGCCTGTAAACTGGCTTCTTTCATCTTAAATTACTAGTATGAGAATAAAATATTTAATTAATTATTTATTTATAACTGAAACTTGTGTCTAAACCACCCTTTTTCTCCCTTTCATTTCGCAATCAAACGGTTCTCTCGGTTCATCCTTAACTCGAAAGTAAGCGGTCCTGTTGGTTCACACAGTTGGCGATGGAACAGAATGAGCTTTCGCTGGACCTGCCTTTGGGTTTGGGATCAGTGGACCGTCAATTTCAGTGGTTGCTGAACAAAGTAAAGACAAGGAGAGAAAAAATTGACAGTTAAAGGCGAAGATCAAGTTATTTTTGGGTTAGTGAATATCCATATCTTAAATAGGTGTCCAGTCTGCTTTTAAGTGATTCGTGTGAAATTATCTGGACCACCTGTGCAGGAAGAGCATCTCAGGTCTTTCCACTTCTTGGGGACGGAGGTTACACTCCCCGTCTAACCTTCCAGCCTCTAGGCTCAGTTTCTGCGTATCTCCCAAGACTGGTGTCACAACCGAGGTTAGGCGAATGCTAGAGTGGGTGTTTAGGACTCCTGAAGCCATCATCGAGTCCCCTACTAGTCTTGGGTGTTCCTTATGATCTAGATAAAGCGCTGTCAGTCGTTCTTCACACATTTTGGGCCTAAGTCCGCGAACACATTTGGTCGTCCGCCTTTGGATGCATTCTAGGCCCATTTTATCCTTCTGCAGAAATGGGGTGAAGACAGCCGTCCTAAACTCCTGGTAAGGCCCAATGAAGCTGTTCAAAGTTTGGGGAGGCATATGTCGTCGAACTGTCCTAGAATTCATCGGAGAGTCACTGGCGCTGAATTTGAACGAGATACTTTTCTGTCTCAGTTGGCACGAGACTGATGCATCCAACTCCTCCTAAACATTCGAGCATCATGCCACTGAGACTATTCTTGTGCACGTTTTGGATCTACAACCCTGCATATCTCATTGTTAAACGCTAACCTCTTTTGATCGTACAGTTCTGGAGTTTGGTCAAGTCTTCCTTTAGGGAGACACTAACTTTTTGAATTTGAGTTCTCTTCATAATTTCACGTCATCAGCAAAAGGTGGGACCTAATAGGAAACCAACTGACGCAAGTTGGTTATGTGTATTAGAAAATGAAGAAGCCAAACTACCGACAGCTGGTGAAATTCATAGGAATATTTCTCTTCTTCAGACAGAATAAATTGCTCGAACTCCAGATGAACAGCCGTGTAGATATCAGGGTTGCTAGTATACAAACGGTTGTTTGATCGCCGTTAACTTCAATTTATCAATAAGACAGTCATGGTCGACACGATCACACTCTTTCCGAAAACCTAGATAAATGATATTGGCAATCCAAGTTTACCTGTTTACTGTGACGAGCAAGTTAATAATACAAGAGTATCCCTTCGTAAATCCATGTTGCTCGGGCTTAAAGAAGTTAATCAACATAATGTGTTCTCAGTCCTCCATAGGTGAACGGTTGCAATGCTTTGGGGGGTACGGATGAGGAAGTCACCGATCTTTAGTTCTGGGGATTGTTCCGCTGACCTCTCTTGAAAACTTGTGTCAGGCCATATAACTTTAGAGGATTGGGCATTTCCCCTGCGCTTAGGGAATTGCTACATAAATTGCTCAAAGGCTTGAACAAGAGTTGTGCTGCTTCCCGAAGAACCACCACAGAGATCTTGCCCGGTTCCGAAGAAGTATCCTCTACGAGCGACATCAGCCTGCTCTGAACTACTTCAACGTCTAATTAAACTACGAGAATCCCGCTCGACCAGTGAGTTATATAAAAACTCCTGAGTATGTGGTAAGCGATGAAGAGAAAATAGTCACCAGCTAAAAGTCTATTCTCTTCAATGTTGCTGCTCGTGAGCCCTGCTTGCCTACCAGTTGAGTAACTCCCGCTTTAGCCTATCAGTAAAATGTAGCGTAGCGGAACAGACTCCTCTTATCACAAACAAACGTGTCCGCAAGCCTCGCTTGATGCTGTTACCAACAGGCTCTCAGGATCTTGACGCAGGTTATTCCCCTTTGTCTAAATAGTGTGAGTGTGTGTTCGTTACCATTGACTTTGTGTTCTACTTGGTGGTATCTTTTTGAACCAAGCAGTTTGCGGGGAGAGTTGCTCATTACTTCAGGAGAATCAGAGTACTTCAGCTTTGAAAAAGGGACGATGTGGCCAATGGTATACAAGATTTTTTCGAGCACAAATCTCCGACGTATTTTTACGCTGTCATACGTGGCCAACTTCCCAGTCTGCCTGTTCCAGTGCTGTCCGAAGAGCTGAAGTGCTTAGTCATCTGAAGTTCCAACAACACTGGTTGAAAGGTCGAGTTGATTCGTTTTCACTGACATAATTAAGGCGGACAACAACGCGGTCACTCCTGCTCAAAGGACGAAGGGTTGTTAGGTTGCCGAGTAAGAATTCTCCATAAATGAAGGTGTAGTCTAGGCAGGATGAAGTTCTAGTTTCCCTATATCGCATTTCTAATCCCGTGTTTTCCATAAACCTCAGCTCCCTAATCAGGGTCAAGAAGCGGGCTTCATCGGAATCGATGTTCCTGCCAAAGGTACAATCTGCAAACTTAACCTTCGGTAGGTTAAATTATCCTAGAAGCAGTATGCGCATGCACCAAAGTTTAAAGGGACAAATGATTGCCCTTAAAGTCCGGTTCTCGCACTGCACTTCAGCAGACGGTTGAGTATAAATGGTCCACACTGTACCGTTTGTAGCCCTGGGCACATTCATGGAGCACCAGATGAGGTGGTCCACCTCCTGAATAAAGAATTGGTGGGTTTTAAAAAAGGGCAGCACAAAGCGCTACTTCTCCCCTTATCAGTGCCCATATCTTTGCGGAGCATCATAGTGTTTGCAGAAGCTAACAATTTATCTGACACTGCCAAAGAAACACGTGCCTGAGTAACGTGCAATTTGAGCATAGGCGTTTCTGTTTAGATACTGCTGTTCGTCAGGTTTCTTTGGCAAACTTTGGGCGTTCGCATGGATGCAGTTAATCCTTTCGGCTTTAGACAGAGCCTGAAGCCCCTCCATTGTCCTATTCGTTCAGATTCTTAGGTTTAGGGGCCGAGAACCTGCTTAGGTGCTATTTACTGGTGCAGTGTTTCTTCCTCTGTTTTCGCATTTATGCGGTCCGCCTAGAGTGAAACTGGCTCCAGCTTATGCTGTTTTTGTCGTATGCTCTCGTTCTTCGGCCTTTCTAGATGCATATGGACTTTGGGTAGCGAACAGCTTCCGCCAGCCAGTGTAGCATACAATGCGGTGGTCACCATTAAAGCAGACGGAGTACCTAGTTTGATTGGCCCATGTCTGAAGTCCCCACTTTTAGCTATATATGCCAACGTTTGAGCAACTGCATTTTCAAGGTCCGCATGTTGCTAAAACACTTCCACTCGAGGCTGCCGTGGTGAGATTCTACCGATTCTGTTTTTAAGAACGCTCCAGATTATCGTGCCCCTACTTCAAAATTGGGCTTCTCGACCCTCACCTGGAAGTGCTTCGGGCTTCCTATCTGCCGAACGTGCAGTGTCTTGTAGAATTTCCGGTCACTCATTGGCACGAGGCGAATGAGCTCTTACTAGCAGGCTCTCGCCATTCCCAGAGTTAGGGGATGTAAATGTCACTGGTTTCGGTCTTCCTCTTTCGGTTGAGTTTACACCCCAGGGAACCCTAGGCTGTAATTGGTTTAGTTGACTAAAGTTGCGGTTGACAACAGATGCTGTCATATGATACCCGGTCGTTCTTTTCGAAGGTCGTAAAGGAGCATAGGACGGGAAATGCATATCCGTCAGGAGTGGTAACGTGGTTCACTGCCTCATGGTAGGCCCCCTATAACCTCTCATCTGTGCACGTCCTAGGACTATAAGCCTCGTCTTCATCTTTACCAGGCCCAGGGACTACTGATGATTCCTTCCCATGCACCGAAACCCTGAGTCTGTCTCCCTCAGTTATTCGCTCGTAAGACTCGTTACAGACCCCATAGGGTTTGGGCCTCCGAGGGGCGATAGCATTGTAAGCCTGGGTTGAGTCGAAAGTCGACTATTTTTCTGTCAAGTTTCAGGCGTCCGGCCTGTGTTTATGGTATTCCACCCAGGTAAAACCCACTTCTGCTGAGGCGTTATGAAGCACGAGCAACTTGTCGAAGGACCCGACTGGAGTGGTGACAGCCGTCCTCAAATCTAACATGTCACTGTCAAAACGATCCCTTTGCCTCAGACCAGAAGTCTCTGAAGCTTTTAATTTCTTCCAATGGCAAGTGATATCAAACCCCAACCTACAGCTTACTTCTGTTTGATTTCAAACTGCCTTCTTTCGCCCACTCAATAGCTTTATTTTAACAGCCGTCTGCAAGCTGATGACGTCCTCAAGGGTATCTTGGACCTGCACCCTACACTGTCCTTGGTATCACCCGAAACAGGTTGGCTGAGCTTGACAACTGTATAAGGACTGTCTAACCAGCCATTATGCAGCGTGCCGGCTTGCACGGAAAATCTAAGACCTTTCCTGGTGCACATTCTCCCCTGGACAATCACTGTTGGTTGAAAAATGATGGGAAAATAGGGCGAAATCTCTAAAATAATCACCAAGGTGAACGCCGGAGTACTGATGAAACAAGTATGATCTTAAGCCTGTGGACTGGCTGAAAAACACCGAAAAAATACTCAATAAAACGCTAAGTATGTGTTTGAAAGAGTTTTTGGACAAAATGCGTATCATTTTGTTTTGTTAATAAGCACCAGAGGACCAGAGGGTCTGAC
>OX104134.1:92580397-92707649 GCA_944470555.2 Heterobilharzia americana
ATTAAAATTAAGAAAGATGAGGACAAACAGGAAGTGACATAGTTGGTCCAAATTTTGGTGAGAAAACAAAGTTTACCAAGGTGGGTGTAGTGTAATAACAAACTGTTTTTGTACACATAAAGGTGGTTTAAATTTGTGTATGGCTATGGCTTCCGCAAACCTCAGAATACGTCCCTGACTGTTTCTATATAAAATTTTGAAAGCTGTTTGAACACTAACTTTGTGACCTACTTCTATGATATGTTTGGCTATAGATGAAGAGGGTCGTCTCCCACCAGCGTTTGTCACGGTTTCACACTCCATTTGTTTTTGAAGCCATTTAGGTACATATTCTCCCACCCTCAACTGCATGACTCGATTACTCCTCCCTATGTATGTGTGACCACATACACATGTAAATTGGTAAACAAAATGGGATGTGGCGTAATAACTGATGCAGTGTTTAGGTTTTTGGGTGAAGCATGTGTTTTGTTTTCTCCACAATGGTAAGATTCGCTGCGTAATACGTTTTCTTAACGGCTGATGTCAGCCTACGTCTCAAAATGATACTACTTCGCTCCCCTCTGTATTGTAGAATGACATGGACATTTTTCTTAAGGACTGTATAGAGTTGGCTTTGGTGCTACTTGACCTCTACAACGGTTTATAAACTTCGTCGGACATCCATTTTCCATAAGTGCTTTGCTCAGTAATTTGATGTCTTCATCCATCGCATCTGGTGTACTGATACGATAGATTCTATTAAACAGGCATTTTACTAAACCTCGCTTGTATTGGATTGGACAAAAACTGTGGAAATTCAGGTATTTTCCTGTCCATGTAGGCTCGCTGTAAACTGACCGTCTTATTGAACCATCTTCTTGTCGACTGAGAAGTATATCTAGGAATGGCAGTTGATTACTATTCTCTTTCTCCCATATCAGGCTGATGTGTGTTTGTACGGCGTTAAGTCTATTTAGTAGACAAGCCATATCCTCATGCGTCTCACAAATCACTATGATGTCATCAACATATCTCTTGTAAAGAGGAACTTTAGCGATGAGATCACCGGCCAGATTTTCAATATATGACATATAAATATCAACCAGTAGTGATTCTAATGGACTACCCATAGCTACACCGTCAACTTGTCGAGAGCGTTCACCTTCATATGTGAAGTGGAATTTGTCGGTACACAAAAAGAATAACTCCTTCAGAAAGTTTGGAGTAATAGGAAATGGGAGGTTTTTAGAGGATATACAGTCAGAGAGAATGCCAATAGTCTTGAACAATGGCACGTTAGTGAATAAGGAATTTACATCGAAAGAGTACATAATCTTGTTTTTTATATTCATGTTAGTAAGATGGTCAGCAATTTGAAAAGAATCTTTCAATGAAAACTTAGAGAATTCGTTTCGAACTGGAATTAACGTTTTTACCATCCATTTCTCCAGCTTATGTATGGGGAAACGACACATAGACAACATAGGGCGTAAGGGATTATTAGCTTTATGAATCTTAGGTAATCCATATAAATTTGAAAATTCGGATCCCATAGGTTTCAATGAATTAAATTCCTCTTTGCTAATGGCATTCATATTCAAAAGTTTTACTAAGTGAGTGGTTACTTTTGCTTCCAATTTTCTAATATCTTCTGATGGGACATCGGCTATGAATTCGCTTTCGTCGCTGAGGATGGATAACATTTTATTTTTATAGTCAGATTTATTCATCACAACGATACTTGATCCCTCACCGAGTTTAAGAATGATTATATCCGATCTCTTCCGTAATTCTCTCAAAGATTTGAAGTGTTGTGAACTCAAAATGCTTCTTTGTCTTGTTTCTGAACTATGGAATCGGTGAGCGATATCAACTGATTTATCCTTGAACCAACTTTGATTATCTGAAGATGTAGGGACAAGAGGTCTCAAGTGGTTATAGAGATTTTCAAACTGAGCATCAATATCCAAGTTCACTAAGGCTGTAGGGATTAAACGACTGAAACTGGAATTGTGTTTTCAAAACGAAGCTGTAATTAGTATTTCTTAGGAGTGATAATCAAACTTCTGCTAAATACAATCCTCAGGAGAGAAAAGAAGAACAAGTATTTCAGCGAAGAGTTTCTTTTCTTCGATTTCATTCTCCAAGCTGTTCATTTGAGAAGTCATACATTTTTCTTGTGTTAGTGTTTGATAGTTAGCAATGGTTTGCAAAAAATAACAACAAAAAAAGTATTCTGAATACATGTACTCTCATTAAAATCAAAAACTGTGATGAATGGTGAGCATAATGATTGCTAAGTTTGGATATGAAGTTGCGTAACATGGCAAAATATTTTGCAAACTGAAGTGTGATCAGAAAGAGTATAGAGACAAGAATAAGTAGTAAATTACGAAAGAAATGCAATAAATAGACAGAAAGAGGTTATTTGAGAGACTGAAAACTATGACCAAGAAACAGTATTATTTAATTGATTACGTTTCGAGCATAAATAATACTGTATCACTGTGCGCTTTATATCAAATAAACAAATGTAATATGGAACTACATTCTACTACAGTGCCCAAGTTTTACACTTATATTATGACCAAGAAAGCAGAAGAAGTTGAACAATTTTCTTGTACTTTCTAAGCCCAGGTTTGTTCATTACGATAGGAAAAGCTTTGGCGATCCAGAGATATACAGTCTTTGAAAGGTTTCTTTTCACTTCATAAACGACTTTGAACGAGGAGGCTCTTAAGACACAGTAGCCTGGTTTCATGAAGTGTTCAGTTATAACACTTGTTATCAATTCAGAGTTAGCCCTGTGTAACTATATGGGATAGTGCTTTTGAAACATTTTGGTTAACAGTTGCATCGAACGACCTATATGACTGGCTTTACAAGAGAAGGTGAAATGATATGAACATATAGAGGTGGTCAGATGCGAAAGTTTTGTACTTCAAGTTGTTGGGAAACACTAAGTGACAGCAGAATACTGGTCTCAGCATTGATACAACGAGTTTCAGACCCTTCTCTTTACACTTTCAGACCGTAGCATCTCCTTTGGAATTTAGATTCATATAAAGCATCCCTTTTTGTACAGTGGCAAGGTTCTCTTCGCCAGATTTGGGCTAGATAATTTCGTCTATGAAGTCAGACTTCAACCAGAATGTCTCTTAGAACAAACATTTCATCTTCCAGAACATCAAAACTTCAGATTCATCTAATTCTCATAGCATGAGATATAATCAGACTTCGTTTGCGACTCATGGGGTCCTAACTATAAAAGTTCATCAGCTGACCATTCCGCATCGATTTTCTGCAAACTGATCTTCTTGATGTTCCATCAGCTGTACTTGTCAGCTCCACATCGAGAAAGTGGACCAACTAACCTACTTGTTAGTCTTCATACGTAATCTTTCGTTCTAAATGCTAAAACCCTTTCTTACTATTAGTATTAGTTTTCTTGAAGTCTCTACTGAATCAGATGTATGACTGAAACTTCCTAGTTTATCCTGTGAGCTTTATCCAGTCGCTTGTATTTCCTATTAAACAGTTTCCACTTCTGTCAACTAACTTCATTTAACCACAAAAGGTATATTGAAATTCTACTGTCCTATCTGCATGTTTCACGTTGTAAACCGATGATAAGAAACCTTCGGAATAATACAACGGATCCATATTTATCTTCTCCAATAGTTGTTCTTCTTCCATTCAAATTTATAAAGGGTGATGTGTATCTAAAAAGACATCTACCGTGATTGAAAGCAGGAAATTATTCAATAGCGAATACTCTGTTTGCACAAAATCACTCACTTTCGCTAACAGCAACCACCTTTCAACTTTTTCTTATTCAACTCACTTTGCATTAATGTATACACGTGTATTTTAAAATGATGGAAAAGGTTTGTAGCTCAGGATGAGGATGATAGTAATTTGGTGTTCTCTGAGATTCGATATTTTTTGTTGTGAACTTTTTATCTCTAGGTTTGGTGATATCTTCAGCACTAACTTCATCAAGAAGTGCTGATGATGTCACTAAGCCTAGTGGTGAAATGTTCACAACAAAATATAAAAGCTCAGAAAATACCAAACCACCATCACATATATTTTAATTAAATTAATTTGTTATGTAATAATATTTTGATTAACTTTGTTATATTAGTCATAATTGTCTTGTTATTAGGCACATTCCTACCTGTGACAGATAAACAACTAGATGAAGTATATTTTGAATATACTTTCAGATTATTTAAACAAAATTCTGATATCAAAGTGAATTATAAACATTCCAAAATTTCTCTTTTACTGTTAATATGTTTATTTTCTTATTGCTATTATTATTATTATTATTGTAGGATCATGTATCAAGAAAATAGTATTCAACTTACATGTTGATAATTGAAACAAGTGTAATATTTGTATATGAATGTATTCATTGTTAAATAGTTTAAAAAAGACCTCCTCGAATAGTAATAGTCTTAATCTACTATTATTTTTAAAATTGTAATTTAATTTAGAAAATTAAGTAATTAATTTGATTATTCGAATAACTATTTGAGCTTAGAGAATATCAGATACATATTTTATGCATGCTTTTACAAGATTTGAACTGTTTGACAATCCTAATTGTTTGAATAAAATAATTGAATATAAAATATGTAGTTCAGTTAAAGAAGCGTGATAGCCTAAATAGAATGCGTTTTACTGACAATGAACGTGTAATGTCGTTTATAGGTTAAGTTATTGCATAAATTGATTGATTTTTGACGGAAGATTGCAAATTACTGTTAGAATAAATGTAAGGTATTACACTAACTGGTAAAAGTAACTGGTTGTCTACTAACCAACAAATTACTCCTAACTGATAACCTATCATCTTAAAGTGAAATTAAAAATGACTATCTTATCGAAACTACTTTTCTGAAATATTGATGGGCAGATCAGTCTTTTGAGATTCATTCAGATGGGATTTGGAAGACAGTGACCATTCCACCATAACGTTTTGACAGTATGACATCGTTAGCCGAAATAACGATCTCGTCATTCATTCTAGTATTCAGTTAGTTAAACATCATGACGGTGATTTCCACACACACACACACACGTGACGATTGCAACACTAAGCATTAAATATCAAACAAACCAATGTGAGTGAACACTTTTCCACTTAAGAAGGAACAAATGCGCTAATGAAGTGACTCTTATCGTAGACTTCATCCTGCAAGAACTCAGTCACATACCGACTACTCCTTCCAACGTATGTTTGTCCACACACACATGTGATATGTTTTAAACACAGTGGAATGTGATGCAGTTGCTTTTGGATTGCTTCAATTTCTGTTGCAGTTTGGCCTTTGAATTCGCTACAATGACAACTAGTCTAATAAAAATGTGGTTTATTTAAATGCTCATTTAACAGGATAAATCGCAAGGACACAAGGAAGATGAAACCAAACTATTGACGGTAAATGTGATGCTGAATGGGTACCCTTGGAATTTGTCAACGTTGTGAAGTATTCAGACTTGTTCATTAGTGTTCTTTTAGTAAGAAAAACATTTACATCCCATTGCCGTTTAGAAGTGATTCATATAGCTTTGTTGGGAAAAAACTCAGACCAGCCATTTGTAAAGCATACTATGCAGATAAAGTCATCATTGTAGAAAAGACAAGGGTCATGCTACAGCATATAAACCAGTGCATCATATCCTACTGTGTTTATCAATTTACATATATATGTCGGAATACCATACATTGGGAAGTGCGATCATGATGTGCAGCTGAGCATAACTGACAACGTACCTAACTGACTTCAATCAACTACAATATCTTTGTGAAAATATTCAGTACTAGATGTCAACAATATCATTCCTTTACTTGGCATTCTGATAAACAAGACAAGTTTTTGTGCCCCAAAAATTGCTGAAGGTAGGTACTGGAAGTAATGAGTTTTATAGTGTGACATGGTGTTTAAAGAATGAGTTAGCATCAAAAGAATGTAGGAACAAGCAAAGTCTAGCACTATGTGGGAAGTTCAAAAAATGAAAAGAGAACAAATGGATGATGTGAAGGACTAAAGATTAAAACCACCAAAGGAGATAGTGAACAAGTTTCTTTCGCATGCAAAGCTCCAGAATTTCTCTATGAATAATTGTAGTTACAGCAATACGAAGGAGGTTAACACGTGTTGCTTGCGCCAAATTACTTTCTATCCCGTAAATAACTTTAAAAGAAGATTTTGTCAAAATTGCATATTCAGTGTTGAAAAGATATTCGGTAATAACACATTTAATGGATCCACTTCTATGCCTTCGCAGCGATTTACGACGGTGTTCATGAATCTTTTCAAACAGGAAGTGACCATAGGCGACGTCTTATCCTTCAGGCTGCTGGAGAACAGCAGGCGGCTGTTGAAGCCTTATCTTACCGTTGTTTCAAAGAAGATTCTTTATAGTGAGTTTGAAATCCTGCTTTTTAGAATGCCAGTAGTTGCATCACCATTGAACTCGAGATCCATTTGTAGCTAATTTTTGAAACAGAAGTGAAATGATCTTTCCAAGTTTTCTTTTCTATGCCTTTATTTATGAGACGGGGTTGACATACATTTTCAACCAAACCTTTTCTTAGGATGCTTTTTCTTCCTTCGAGAATATTAGAGCTGCAAATGTGTTGGGTGTGCATTGCGAAGGAAATTATTTTCTTTCGTGATCATTAAGCACCCGATTGTAGGACTGTATCAGCTGACCTCCAAACAGCCTTTCTATAAATTCAACTCGTAAATGTTCACTATGTCTACCTTGCTAATTTAATTCTCAGGAAGGGGAATTTTAGATCTACCTCTGACTTAAGTGGTAGTTTTGGTAAATAAATGGCGGGGATTTGTAGCATACAGTACACGATTCAAGTAGTATTTCACTAACTAGTTAGCCACTTATGGGTAAGCGATTTACCTAACTAGTACTGATTGCTAAACACTGACTGAAGCCTATCGACCAAGCTTACATTGTGGCTAGTAAGCTAAATTGCATTTTTGTGTCAGATTTTTGGTATCGGTCGGTCAGTGGTGAACACTAAGGACTACTCACTGTTTACCGATTCATGTATCAAGTCCAGTCCTATATGTGTTTAGCCATAACCTGAATAGCTTAGTGTTAAAGTCTCTGACATCAGAACTGAATGATGTAAATTTGAAACACTGAAGTAACACCAGTCTCCTCAAGGTTGCAGATACTCCTTGATGAAAAGCACCAACAAGTGTGAAATCTAGGTTAAACAAGGCTTGTTACTAACTGACTTCTGTCATCTAAAACCAAAATAAAATGTACCACAGTGTAGCATCACTTCATCTAATGACCTCTTTGCAAAACTTGACCTGACAACTTAGTGATAAACAGCTTCATCTGCACCCACAGGTGAGCAATTCATGTATATTTGTTGGTAAAGCATTAATCGCAACGTTTCAGCAAGGATATGTGAAGTAGACAGAAAATATCACGAGAAACATTTACATCGTTTGCACAGTTGACGGAAGTTTACAAAGATCTATCCCCTGATGTATTCCAGAATTTTATTTGGCCATTTTGCAAACATATGCTAAGCAGATCCGGACAGATCTAGAATAGGATGAAGGAGCAGGCTAGCTTTGTCTGTTTTAGTCACCCATAAAGGCGTAGTAACATAAAACTTGTCAGTGTTATTCTGTCGTAAAGATGTCCTCTGACTAACTTATCACTTACCAGTGTTCTTCAGACTTCAGTAGTTTGCTTTTCATTTATTTCTGTTTCGATTCTTTCTCTTTGTTGAGTCGCTTTTTCATAAAATCCAGACATATTCCAGCTGTAGGCTACAGAAATCTGTCACTGTTCATAAATACAGCCTTCCTTTCTTAATTTTGACTCGATGCTTAACGGTGAAACATTAGTCATTGACATTACTAAGTCCTGTATCACTAAGATGCACTGTGGGTCTTCGTGTTCCTTCATTTGAGTGGGATATTCTTCCTGACAACTTTCTTCACAGATGCTATACTACCATATAAAAACGTGTTTCCTTGCTAGTTAACTACATTTGTTGATATTTTTCAATTTTCTGAGATTTAAATTATACTTCTGCACCAGCGGGGACAACAATGCGATATGCCAGTTACGATTAAGATAAGGTCTGGTTGCATCCGCAGCACTGCGATCTTTTCTCAGCAGCATTACCTAGAGTCTCCAACGATCGAATTTAATTATCACCCCTAACGTATTGGGGAGGTCTAGATCAGATCAGCAGTGACAGACTTCCTGAACTAGAGCTTTTCTCAGCCCAAAGTAATATGATTAACGTTCCACACTAGAGTGGATGATGACTAGGTATGCTTAGCACACCTCCTAGTCGCCCTAATTGATGGAGGTTTACTGGGTTATCAAGCGTTTCTGTTCTTTTGTCTACCACTCTACACCTGAGTTCTGCATTACTAACGTGATGATACCACGAAATATATTCAATGCTGTTGAGGAATTCCTTGTGGAACACTTTCAGCCTCCACAAGTGTGCCCACCATTACAAGTAATCCGACGTTTTTTCGTTGGCATGTTATTCGTTTTAGCAATAAATACTGAATGATAATTCTATGGAACACCGTTATTTCCTATAAACTCAGGTAAAATGTGCATGACTTTAGTATATTTTTTAAAAATCTTACGATAGTGCATGAAAATTCAGCTTCTCCATGACAAATCTGTTCTTTCTGATAGCTACAGTCCAAGGTTATACCAAGAAAACTAGAGAATATTGAAGTGTTTTTTTACCTCATTCACTATTTGCTGAATAGTAAATAAATCATTTCGGAGATCATTCAACTTTAACTGTTTTCTAATTTATCGGTTGATTAACTTACATCAAATTCACGAGAATCACTAGTCCTCAGATTATCCGGTTTATCAGAATGTTGTTGATTGTATTCTCCTGTTTCTCGTGCCAAATGCACTCTCCTTTAACTGAGAAAACTCGGTGAAGTGTTTCACGGCATTCACTGTCAATATGAGTGAACACTTGTAAACGATCAAACGCAGTTTTATGATTTCTTAGTATGAGCCTTCAAATATAAAAAAACAGTCTCTATATCATCCTTATACAACCAGATAAGTTACCAAATAGCCCTCTGATTTTAATTGTTAATTGAGTATGTGATTTAAATGGGAACTTCTTGATTTCAAGGTAGTTTACAACAACGACTGACATCATTGAAATCTTGAGAACACTGGTCATCAGTTTCATCCCAGTTTCAAACTCATCGTAGAGTGTACCTATTATATTATAGCTAAATGTGTCTTCTTACTTACCCTTAATTGTCGGTAGTTGCAAGCTGGAGAGACTATTGACTAGAGTTAGAAACTCAGTGGGAAAACAATCACTCATTGAGGTGCATGCATATCTACCTAACAAGTACCAAATAGGATGAAACGAGCGTTACGATTTCACCTGTTAGCCATCAAGTCAACAATGTAGCTGTATTTCATCAGATATGAGTAAACTTCTGCTTAGATAAACTGTAAGTTAATTACTTTGGATAGTTTAAGTACACAGCAATTAAAAAACCGGTTGAAATCTAACCTTTCTTTTTGTACTGAAGTTATAATAGGTTTGATAAGAACGATGTGATTTATTCTCTTTAATTATCCTGTATGATTAGAGGTTTTTTTTATTGTCCAGTGTAACATTTTTCAAGCCCCTAAAATGAATTCTGTTCAGTAGAATCCTGAATGCTTACTAGTGTACTTTATTGGACTCTTATTCAGGAAACTTCTGATTTCGCTTTACTTGGCGTTCGATACATTGGAAATAGAAAAGGTGGTAAAACTAAGGGAGCTTTATCATATTGTTCACCTATTCCCAATGCATAGTTATACTGATACATTTATGTTTGACCTTAATTTTACCAAGTATTTCTAGGATGTTCATGAACGACGTTTTCATATTATACAATCTGCTCTGTACACATACAGTCAAACGAGTTTTGTGGAATATTTGAAGTGTGTTGGTTAAATGTTAAGGCACTCAAGGATTCATAGTTTGTTTAAGAACCTAGAGAGTGGAGAGTACCAATGCTGTTCAAATGAAGACAAATCAGTATTTACTAAAACCTATTTCTTGATAATATTTTTTTCCAGTTGTTTATTTGCCGTTTACAAGTGGCATAATTCTGATTTCGTTACCTGATTACAGTGAAAAATCTTCATATCTACAGATCCATAAGACTATATATATATATATATATATATATATATATATATATATATATATATATATATATATATATATATATATATATATATATATATATATATATATATACCTACTGCCTTGGTAACTGTCGATTCAGTGTTAAGACAAAATTGACACTTGGAATATAATAGTGTTTCCCCAGTGATACATATGCTGAAGATCTTGATGCTGAGGTCTGTAAGCAATAGATCCTAGTATTTTCTCTTTTTTAATTTGTCAAAGCTGTATCTGACCGAAAAGTTGGAACAATCAATATATAGAGGGTGATAAAGCGTTGACTAAATTGAAATTTATCCTTCTCGGTATTCAGACGTACTCGGTAGTAACGCCTGCTCCACCTGGGTAGACTTTGAGTTCATTGACACTTGTTAGTAAAGCAAAATCTTCATCCTGAATGAAACTGATGTCTGATCAGAGATGTCCCCACAGACCTATTCGGATGATGACTAATCTCTTGTCCGTTTGCATTAGATAAATTGATGCGTCACTGAAAAGTAACCAGTTTTGTGCTATCTTACCCGAAGGGAAAACATCTCAAAATGATCGTTAGAATCCAATCAACACTGAGGACTGAGAAACATAAAAGTGGTTATCCTTCAGTAGTTAATCAATGTCAAACTTATCTTGTCTGAAAGTATGATCACTGTGTATGTAAAAAGCGGTAAGAGTCACTTTGTAATTTGAATACGTTTTTACCAGGTAGACAAACGCAAACTCAGATCTTACTGAATCGTAACAAAGTTACCACAACAGTTGGCAACATTACGGATTGTTATTGTCTCCTAAACTAAACACTGTGGGCCTTTTTTTTCTCTATTCGATACCTATTCCAGCTAATAAATCCCATAGAACAATGCAAGAACAAAGATATTCGCAGAATGAAATAGGCTCATTTTATTTCACGACCTTACATTAGCTGTGAACGGTCTACAACTGAAAGGAAGTATTAGTAGTAATAATGACATTACATATTTTAAATGTGTACAAATAAATGGAGATTTGAAATTCAGGATTAACAATAAGGTAGTAATTGAGTTGAGGAAACACAGGATTAATAATCACAAATCTTAGCCAAAACCAATGGCAATTTGTATCTGATGAGATAGCAAATTGTGGAGCTGTGGAGTGAGGGGGGGGGTACAACAAACGAAAATCAATGTAAAACAAGGGACTGTTTAAGAGCCATTAGGTTACGTAATTACATGAAAAAACTGGAAAAACGTTAGCTTAAGTGATTAACAGTCAGTAAGTAGTTAATGAAGAGATGATCGATTCAAAAGAAAAGTGAAGACAGACGCATGCAAAAAGCTACCAAGGTAAAGTAAGGTTGATTCTGTATCAAATGAATCTTTTTTCTTGATCTGGTGAAAACTTGGATACTTAGTGATGCCGTTTTGAACAAACCACAGCTGTCTGTGAAAGACCATTAAACCCTTGAATGTAGTTATATATAGATATCTACGCTGATAAAATGATTGTCGGAAAGTAACTTCTCAATGTCACAAGATTTAAGATGCATATCAGTGGCTAAAAGGTATCAGTATCTGTAAATCTACTCACAACTGGTTACGGCATTTAATAGACCTATCTGAATCTTAGAATTTGGCTTACATGTAGAGTACATGAAGCATAGGTACATGACAAATAATACCAGTTCACTAATCGTGAACATATATAGACGAGGGCATATATTATCGCTATGTAACCATTGTAACTGATATATATATATATATATATATATATATATATATATATATATATATATATATATATATATATATATATATATATGCTTGATAAAGTGCCAAGGTAGTAAACATCACCACAGCAACGGTGAAAATACGACAGGTGTTCGGTAACTATGGGATTTTAAATAAAAAGACTGTTAAACAGAATGACTTGAAAGACTAGCCCAAGATACCACTGAAATAACTAATTAGACTTCGCTTATTTATAAAAATCTGCCTTTCCAGCCAAATGAAGAATCCAAATAGGTTATTTCTCTCCCTGCTAGGGAGATGTTTAAAGTCACCCGTTAAATATAATTATTATTATTATTATTGTCATTCGTAGTATACTGTTGGGGTTAACTGTTTGACCCTAATTAAAAGTACACACTTTTAAAGGTGAGTACATTGAATAACATATGTACTGTTAAGGTACTGGTTATTTTAAGAAAGAAAATAAAACTTAGATATTGTAGGAGGTATTAGCTTTAATTTGCCTTCAGATTTTAATCCTCATGAATAATACAAATAACACAGAATTCCGGTTTAACCATACTTCAACAGGGACGAAATGTATGGTAATAATGGGCGGTGGCTAGCAGTGGAATCCAGGAGTCCCAAATAGGACGAAATGCGCATCCTGGATTCCACTGCTAGCCACTGTCCATCATTACTATACATAATTGAAACACAGGCAATATCGAGGCATCTGCACAGGAGCCCATATGCCAACAAAGACTGATCAATGCGGTCCAATCAACGACAGTGTCATACAAACACTCAAGGGACGGAATGGTTTCAAACGTCATCTCTTTCAGAGGCACAAAATAATTTTTTCTAAAAGGCATAAAATTATGTCGAACACAATGCATGAAATAAAAAATCTAGTCTGGTTCTTGTCAAGGTGTATCTGAGGAAAATAGATGCAAACACAATAGACTGGTTCGACATCGTAGACGTTTGAACAAATGGAATTCCATTTATTGATTCTTTAGTGAATTATCGGTCATCATTAATCGAACATACAACTGAATCTTCATGATGAGAATGTCAAGAGAAGAGTTTACTATTCGCTAAAAAGCAATGCACTTATATAAGTAAATTTTAATACAATCCCAGAGTGTTCAAAAAATCAAAACAAGATTTTTCTGAACATTTCGCTGTATATTCCACACTGGGATTACAGTAAAACTTACTCAGGTAGAGATTAAATCAAACTTGGCGATCAAATTCTTCAAAGACTATTCGTAACAACTATGGACTAGATATTTAGAAGTCGTAATTGATTTCCTTTGTCCCTGGCTTCTCTATTTTGCATAATATACTGAAAATACAACCGAAGCATAGGTCTTACTGCAAACTCTACAAACCTACATTGGTAAATAACGGCAGCACCGAAATACAATAGGATGAACTTCAAAAGATAACTATAAACGGGAGGAATGGAAATGTATATCTCTGATGTTTTCTTTATCTCGCAAAATAAAGTCTGCACAGTTCAGAAAATTAATTTAAGTAGATAAAGATACAACGTGCATCATATTATTTGTATACATGTATGAGAAAAAACATTGGTGTATAAATCTCCTGACTTGCGTCACATGATAACAACCACAAATGTGACCATACCACCTTCACTCAAATTTTGTTGCTCATGGACCTCACTATTCAATATAAGTGACTCTAAAGGTCATTCTTGCAATCGACTGAATGAAATACCCTATCAGAGTTCTTTATTTTGCCTGGTTAGGGTATCTTTTCCATAAAATAAGACAAGACTGATCAAATGTTTCAATGGTTTGCTACGATACCTTTGAGAGTCATTCTATTTAGGAAACTTGCCTTCTTTGGACAACGGATCCTTCAATTTGAACAGAACTGTTGGTATTGATCTCGGTGATCTATGTGTCACGCTGGAGTCATACGAGTGACGCTTTTGGTTGATTATTATTATTATTTGTCCCTTGGGTACCTAATGGAACATAGGGCTTCAGTAGCACGTCTCCATTCCACTCTGTTCTCTGCAATCTTTTCAACCTGGCTCCATGACAGCTCACAAGCTCTCATTTCTTCCTTACACGATCTGCTCCATGTCACCATCCTCTCGACGCCCAACTCGTCGCTTCCGATGGGGTTCCACTCGAGTGCCTGACGCGTGATGTCCCCAGTCGGCCTTCTCAGTGTATGCCCAATCCATCTCCACTTTCTTCTGCATATTTGCTGAAGGATAGTTCCTACATAACCGAGGATGTAGGTAGTGGATTTATCAGGGAGAATGATAGCTGGCAGACAACACATCTCTAAAGCTCCAAATATTATGCTGTTAATGGTTTTACTTATTATGCGCCATCAATTTTCATTTGATGTGAATACTGTGCTGATAATTGGCTTCTTCTACCATCAATATCATGACAATATTTGATGACCACATAAAGTAAAGTCGCTAACAGTTTGTTGCCGTTCAGTAATCATGTTCAATAAATTCTGAAATCACTTTCTGATCACATAAAATCCACCTCTTACAGTTGATGCAATCGAAAGATAAACTTCCAATATTTGAAGTAATGAGTTTTGAAGCTAAGATTGAATGAGATCCACATTAATTCTCCAATTCATAATTGCTTTACATGCCTAAGTAAACTGAAATATCAGCCGTCAGTTTAATGGTACAATCTGTATGAATTTGAGTTTCCTTATAATTGCAGACAAGCCCTGCTTAGGAGTCCCAGCAAGTACAAAATCAAGGTCATTCACGTTATCTTGTCTATTAGCTTGTAATGTGTGACTATAAAATGCAATACACCTCAGTGCTATGACATTTAGCTCAGTAATCATATTGCAAGACTTGATCAATAGACTTTGGTCAGTGCTGAGCAGTAAGCTGACTAGACAGTTACACAGGTTACCTGATGGTGACCGAACAGTGTAATAAGAACTTTTATACACCACGCTAGATGTAGTGTACTAGTTTGTCGTATAAATTTATAGATGGGACAAGATTCTTAAACGTGTAAACTCTTAGCTTCTTGATATCTACAAAGATATTGTTAGGGACGTCCATATCCCTTATATTCCGTACTTACAATTTGTATATATTTCAACTGTTTTTCTTCTCCTCTTTTTCCTACTCATGGGTCATATTTCATTTAACCCGCTAGTGTTCTGGTTGGCTCCTGCCTCTTTAAATGTGCTAATTATTCTTTGTCTTTCATTGTTTCTGTAAACTCTATAAATAGGGTCCGTTTTCACGAATAAACGTTTTTAGTCCGAGATACTATAAACCCAACTGATTACCAGTCTTTTGATTTCCCCTTGAGAATCACTCGGACTGAGCCGTCTCACCCCTCGACTATCAGTCATTAAGTATTTTCCTTTGTTCTCACAACTCAGCGTTGTAACAGACATATTGCGGTTAAATGGAATACGCACTGTATCATCGATAATATTTGCATTGACTTAATAGTTAGCCTGAAAATAAGATTTGCCGTAACATAGAACTCTGATAGCTTGAACTAAATCCTCTAACTGTTACTATTCCTAGATCCTGCAGTATGAAAGATTCACAATGAAAGTGAACACTTTACCGTAAGATAAGGTTTGCACGTAGTGCGAATCTCGTACAAATTTGTTTACAAGTGATAGTTGGCTTTTTTTTATATGGGACCTCTATTATTAGTAGTACTATAAGATTCAGAGAAATGCCTAGACGCATACTAATATATGATGTTGCAGTAAATTCCAGAATTTATGTAACAGATGATCAGTTGTGTAATTTCTTGCTACTTTTAGTCCTTCGGAGAGTCTGAGAAGGCAAGCATCGAGTCATTAACTTAATGGTTTCTATTGTGGATGAGTTAAAGAAATATTGAAAGTCTGGTAGCACCGAACAGCTATCTCGTTTCAGTTAAACACTACTCAGTAGTTAACACCCCTAGGTTTTAAATGAGAACTTGAAATCTGTGAGGTCGAGTAATTCAGAAGTGAAGAGGACAACCACCGACGATATTGGATGATGTTCACAGGAATGAAATGAAGTAGGAGGATGTGAATCATCGAATTCCAACCCAGTGGGTGAGTAGTCACGAGCTCGTCATCAAACCTGATTGTCTTGGGCTCCATCCCCCATGGGGGTCAAGACTCCATACTGTTGAGACGTACCAGACTAAAATAAAGCAGGTAGCCAATGCTCTCAGGTTTAGGAAGGGTTCTGTGACTGATGTCAGTCTGCGATGAACATTATTCGTATTTATAAAGTAGAAATGGTGCAGTTCCTTCTTAATTTTAAAGAACTAACACTAATTTTTTACCAGCTCCTTGTTTCGCGAAACACGAATTAACATGATGCAGTATTCTTTAAATTTTCCAACTGTGTTTTACCTCAATTGCCAGTATGCACGATTATGTAGAAACCTATAGTTAGTCGGTTCAGTACATGTGAGGATAGACGATCAATAGAATTATCATTTTGATCATCTGAGATAGCCGTAGTTTGACAGACTAGTATTTATACAGGGTGATGATTAAAGGTGAAATGAGAATTTGGACTGCGGCCGGATTCGGACCAGCAACCACCGGGTTACCGGCTCGGTGCTCTACCACCTGAGCTACGAAACCCAGCTGCTGACCAGATTTTTATTTCACTTCAATCACCAAGGGTTTTACTCGACTCCCAGATGATAACCAATATGATACCCCACCTCTCTAATTCAGTTAGATTTAGATTTAGATGAGGAGTTCTGACTAGGCAGGCAGTATGAGTACGATCAAGCAGTGGTAACGCGTCAAGAATTCACATTGCAGTTGGGCGAAACTCTTGGTGATTTAAGTGAAATAAAAACCTGGTCAGCAGTTGGGCCTCGTAGGTCAGTTAATAGAGAACTTGGGGAGGGAAACCCGGTGGTCGCTGGTTCTAATTTGGCCGAGGTCCACATTTTCATTTCACCTTCAATCACCACCCAGTAAAATAATTGAATGGCAATAGTTCATCCAAATGTCAATCATCTATTTACATAAATGGTTAAGCATGGTCAGATAGACGGGCGTCACTTACCAATTCATCATAATAAACAATGTCTTCAATAAAAACAAAATGATTGTATTGCTAACTTCAGAAGTGTCTGTCTGTGTAGATGAATTGTATAAAAGCATAGATAAGTAGTCTATAGAGGTTTTCATCACGATTCCACAACAGCCATAGAATCACTGAAAACCTGTGAGCACCTGTTTCACCTAAGTTTGGTACCCCTGAGCAATACACACCCACGACTGCGTTGGGTCTCGTAGCAACCAAGTTACCACTCAGCCATATGGGTGGGATTCAAGGGCTTATCTAACCTAGTTCTGGGGACAGTCATACAGTATCGCTGACTGACTTATCCCACATTTCATGACTTCTCACTAGAACTTCAACTTAGTGGTTGAATGCTTACACTATTGCCCCGATATCTGACAGTAATAAACTAGATTCCTTGTGGGCTCAGGAATGCTTGCTATTGAGGTGCCTCGAACTAGAATGTAACAGTTGTCCAGTAGTCTTAGGTTTTCAATTGTTCTTCAACTAATGTCACTCCCTGCTGAAAACTACTTTGTAATCAGTAGTCTTTCACAAATCCCCATTTGAATGACCTTAGCAATCCCAAGAACTGGAATATATATATCGTCAACGTATATGCTAGGATAGTATACTGTAATCAAAATGGTGCAGCTAATTACAAGTCACAAGTCAAGGATATAAATGTAAGCGATCAAATTATGGGATGATCTTGAACTCTTCTAGTCGATACTTACTTTAGCAATGCCAGTAACTAGTGATATTTACAGGAAAAAGTAATTCTGAAAAAAGATATTGACGGTTGCGAGAATTTCTGTAGTGCACCACTAAAGTACTTCCAGATTTCACTCCAACCTTCTGTCCTTTAGACTAAATTTGCGTTGCTTATACCATAAAATTTACTTGCGACTATTTGACATTGACATTATAGATCCATATTTGTTTGTCTGCGCTGTTTCCGAATTCCAGATAACCTGCTGAAACTTTTGAATTGAACAGTATCGTGAATAAATTCTGCATTGTCGTCATCTACCTCTTTTGTTTTTACGTTCTCTTACAGTGAGGGGGGGAGGGGGCAACGACATTGGCTGGACTAGGAATAACTGAAAATATACTTGGTGAGACATACACCCTATTGAAGTCGGGTACATGTCTGCAACAAAGCCAGAGATAATATTGTCAATTATTTAAGTAAACCAAAAAATTTCCTTTTAAATCAATTGCAGACTCGGGAAACATCTTCAATGTGCAGCATTACCCCAAGATTTGTGTTAAAAATATGAGATAGATCCACTAAATCCCTATGATGCAGCACAAACTGTGGCTCATTCGTCTTGGTAGTCGACTTTCAACCAGAAAGTCACAGGTTCGAATCCTGCCCCACCTACCAAGGACTTTGCAGCCCTCATACAGTAGGTTGGGGCTCACTGCTTAGTGAGTGGGGACAAAAAGGACTACTGGATTACATTTCATTATATATACATGCATCCTTAGAAGTTCTAGTATTCAGAAAGATTTATTTCTGTGTGAGGAACAGCTGACAGTTCTGTTTACAATCCGTTTGAAATATCGCTTCTTATAACGAACCCATTCTCCATCTTAGTTTGTATTATGCGATAATGGATAAAAAGATACATAGCCATATTTGCTTACCCTACCTATTGTGGTTATTCTACATTTTTTCCAGCAAGCGTCACTCAATTCCCACAGTTTAAAGGTATAAATGGCATTATAATTACGGTCACTTTGAGTTTCTATCAACGTCGTCATCACGTTAATTTTAACTGAGTATTTCGTATCACTTACTAGTTCTAAAACGCGCAACAGAATCTAGAACTACAGAAACGTATCAGTAAAAGTAATACGTAAGTAACTAAGGCATAGAAAGGGTGATGTCAGGTTCAGCTTAACCATTGGTTTGTAAGATTGTTGGTGGGATGTCACTACCAGTGTTAACCGAATGTCATACTGTATCTTAGAGTGTTTAAAGTTAAAATGTGTTTACCATTGGATTCGCACATATTCCGTTGAAGAATGTCTGCTCCACCTTATAGGTAGCCAGTCAAGCAATAATCACGCGCCCAGAGACTGGGATTAACAGTCAACCAAAAAAGCTGGATCAAAACAGCTGTCTTTTTTTACCTTGAACTTCCCTATATATCTTTCGTTGCCTTTCTTCCACTCAGTGTTGAGTTTCAAAAATCACTTTTTGATATTTTGGTGTCGGAAAATTGTATCCTTGATATATATTCCTAGGCGTTTCAAAAACTCATCAGGTTATGCTTTAATTATGATGTAAAGTATTTTCAAGACAATCAATTGTGTGTATTAGCTATAAATAAACTTTTTAACTCTAATCACGTGATTCATTCTTCACATTTACGGGACCAAAACTATTTAAGTACAACGCATACTGGATTGCAGTTTACCACGCTGTGCGTCAGGGTGACTTTAAAGACCACCCTAGCAACTGTTGAAATAGCCAATCAGGTTTCGATATCCGGCTAGGAAATAAGTTTCTCATAAAACATAAAAATCTGATTGGGCAAGTTAGCTGTTGCTAGAGTGACCTTTGAAGTCACTCGATGCTTAACTAACTGAAATAAAGAGTGACTCTTCATTTTAAAAATAACTAGATTCCAGCCGAAATATTGAAAGCTGATTGGCTATTTTAGCAGTCTCTGGCGTAGCCTTTAAAGTCACTCGAAGTAATTGTTAAATCAATGAATCTTATGACCACCCAAACAACTACTAAGTGCCTAATTAATTTGTTTTTTTTTCACTCTGTTCAAGTCCAAGATGAATCAAAGTGCATCATGATTCTGTTTTTTCTAGCTTGGTAAAAACATTGCGAAATGATTGATAGGATTCAGGTGACTTTAAAGGCCACCCTGGCAACGATCGAAATTACGAATTAAATTTATTTCGGCAGATTTTCATAAAGTAAAAAAGTCTAATTGGTTATTTTAGTTGTTGCTGGGGTGACCTTTACAGTCAGTCTAGAATTCGATCAGGATTTACCGCTGAGCAACACGAAATTGTTTACTGTCAAGTGGTCAATCAATCTGTGTAATCCATTCAGCCTTACCTGAGATGAGTAGTGATCCTAATAGCTTAGTGGCGACGTCTCTGAGTTTACATCATTTGCCACAAAATAGCAAATACGTTCTTACCATGAGTGTGTATATGCACGAAAAGCAGGTTAAGCAAAAATCCATAGATTACTTCCAGCCAGCCAACATACATCCCTTAAATCTGACCATTAAACATTAGCTTATTTATCTGTCTCGATACAGAAAATTAATTGAACTCATGTTACTGACCACTTTCTCATGATAAGGGACATCAATTTCTACACTTAAGCTTTCTGATGAACAGTATATTACCACATTTGTAGATATCAACCTTAACTGGCATCATTTTCACTGCCCATTACGTATGTATATATGTATGCAGTGGAATTAAGGATGCGCACTTCGTCCTATTTGGGACTCGTCAGCTGGATGTACCCGCTTCCCAGTGAGTGGTGTTGTTCCCACCAGTTCAGTCAACGAAGGTATGATATAAAAATAATTATAATTAAAATTGTACTGTTTTCACCTTTCGTAACTACTCTGTAAACATTTTTCACGGTTTTTCAGTATAACTTAATTTGAACACAAACATTCTTTATTACATCTATATTTAAGAAATGAGCTACTGTTGGCATTCTAGGTCATGTACATCTAATTAATCAACGTTGACAGTAAAGTTATGCGTTTGTTTGTTCGCCTGTGAATACATTAAATACACATTTTTTCGCATCTTCATTTTTAAAGAGTATGTTTGCAATAAACATTCTAGAAACATGGAAAGACTTTAAAGGCCACGCTAACAGCTGATGAAACAACGAATCATGTTTCTCTATTCTGTGAAAAATTGTCTTCCCACACAAAATACCTCAATATGATTGGTTGTTTTCGCAGTTGTTAGAGTGGTCTTCAAAATCACCAGGAAAGTGAACAACCCAGTAGGGAAATTGTGATATCGAGAAACTATAGGTTTGATATACATAAATAGCAAGACTTGTATACTTATTATGTGATGTAGTTTTAATGAAACATGTAGGAATTAATTTGAAATCCTTGTCAAAATAGGAATGACAATGACCTTGAATGACTAATTCTATTCGCCACAGCATGAATGTAAAATATCTGGAAAATGTCATGATTGACAGAATTAATTATTTAAAAAATATAGCCGAATCGTTGGGATTACAAATCATTAGTATGTCATCAGTGAGATTAATGCATCTCCCCTTCCATGAAATGCTGACATATTTGTGACATAAAGAATTGAAGTATTAGAGTAAAACTTTACCTTTCTTTTTGTTGAATATGAAAATTAAATGAACTTATTTACTTCTCAATCTATTCATAATAAAGAATTTTGTAATCAATTTTCTTTACTGAGAATTAACAACCCTCCTAACCTTGTCATAGAAGTCTCATTAGTACACCCAGAGTGCATACATGACATAGTCCTGTTAGGTGATGTTGAAAAGAGTCAGTAGCAATTTGAGACGATTTGGGATGCTTTACTCCCCATCTTAATCTAAATGTTTGCTCCAAAACTGGTTTTCACTGGTTGAGCATTTTGATGACTTCACTTACCTGAGAAGTCAAGTCAGTCTAGGCGATTGAGTGACCGAGCAAATCTTTGCACTGATACATAGAGTTCCCTTTGCCTTTGTCAACCTACACCTACATTTATGGTACTGCTGTGACGTCTAATTGTCTATTATGAGTTAAGTGAACTAGGCAGCGACTCATTCTGTCCTCCTACTTGACTGGGAAACATGACCCTCAAGAATGAAGAACATGAGGAGGCTTCAGGTGTTTGATCATTATTGCCTTCGTGCCGTAGGCCATGTGACGCGGTGCCGACACGTCAGTGACGTCAAGATCAAACGTAAATTGTTAGGCTGAATAAGTAAGTTAGCTGATGACGTTAATTCTCATCGATTCAAGTGACTGGGACATGTATAACGCATAGTTATTTTCCGTTCCATCACAAAGTGTAAGCTGAAGTAGAATTTGTTATATGCCCCTAGTTTTACATGGCTTTTGCCTGCTGTTTTGTCCATGACCTTAAAAATAACCTACATGACTGTTTTCAAGGTGTTACTGGTTTTTCCTCCCTCTAATCTCAACACTGAACTCTCATTGTTTGTTAACTATTTTTACCTCTTTGTGTAGTTAGTGTTATCAAGGTCACTTAGAAATGAATATATTCAGCATCGCTGTATACTGTATTGACTTATTGAAACAGTAAACAGTTCTGTCAACGTTCTGTCTTCTCTTCTTGTCTTCGTGAGTCGGTGGTATTGTTGTTGTGGTGGCTGACGTTCTGATTCGCAATAGGGTTGATTCTTTTGCGCGTTAGGTTCGTATCATTCATAGTCTGCTGGCTCGTATTCCTCGTGGACTGTTAAGTCGTACTACGGTCACAGCAGACTTAGCCTCGGAAAAAGTCACAGGCTGCAAGAAATAAATATGGTATTAGTCCATGAAGTCTCAGAATGTTAGTCTGAGCCATGTAAAGAAATGAAGACATTCTGGTCGGCATTCTCAAGATGAGAATCAGTAGTTAAAGACCCCACTAATTTCTCAGTAGGCAGTTCATTGACATATTCTTCGCTTCCTTAGTGTTTTTTGTGGAGTAAGATTATTAACATCCTTATAAGAAGCTTTTTCCAACCAATCGTTTCATCTCGAAGTTTCGGAAAAAAACACTTGGACCAACCTGTATATATCAGATTGATAGAAGGAATGAAGCAACAAGTTACTCGAAACTAAAAGGACCTGAAAATAGCCAATGCCACTGTAAATATATATAAACCTTTGTATTTTTTACGTACTTTTGACGTTGCAATATACCTTCGTCATATTAACGGTTTTTCTAGTTGTCGAGAAAACTGAGGGACCATCAAGGGGTGAAATGTGAAAGTAATTGTTCAAGCGTCCACATATATATTTGATTCGGGTTATAAAAAGTTTTGACTGGGGTTTTAAAGCTTACTTATCCTATTTCTCTGTGTATATTCATAATTGTTCAATGACTAGTTATTCTACACTAACTATGTTAGAAAGAGGAGAAAGACAGTTGATTGGCTAATATTTTCTATGCAACATATGGACTAAATATTCGTCCTTGACCTTGATCAGAAGTTATGTTATTGACATTTATTTGGTCGGTTATCGACCTTGTTCAAAAGGTTGCGTTATTGATAATTTATTGATAATTTATTATTATCATTTCAATTATTAACAAGTATCTCCTCAAAAGACAATTTTTCTATGCTAAACTTGGTAGTTATTGCTGGTTTCCGCCTTTTCGCATTGATATATATCTTGCCTTCCCAGTCTTGTCTTCTGTATAATGTTTGGATAGTATTCTTGTAATCAGTATCCACTGTCGTGTGAAGAAGTGTTGTGGGCTATTTCTAATTCGTAACCGATCAGTTAAGAGAACCCAGTATTATTCAGTCACATCAAGTTTGTATTAACCTTCATGTATGAACATATTTTTGTCTTCTGAACAATGTGGTTGTTGAGATTATATTTTGCTTACGGTGATTTGTTGATTTCACCTATGAATCTCATCAACTTTTACTTTTCACTTCATGTTTATGAATGCATATATGGTGAATTTTTACTTCTGGTACACTATAGTTACATTTTCATAGACAGACCAGGAAGTCAATAGTTCTCCAGGTCAATGAGGATGTCAGTGCGTGATGAAAACTGCTTTGAAATCTGTCAATCTTTACGAACCTCCAAACTAGATTACTGTATACTGCCCATTAGTGACATACTTGGAAATAGATTTTCTGAATTTAAAATGAGAATCCATTACCTGTGAAGTGAAGTAAGTCAGGTATGATTACAACTTCTTACTGATGACATTCAACTATGGTAATGCTATATAGCAAATGGACAAAAATAGGAAAATGTGAACTATTCGATCAAAGCCATAGTACAGTGCCTGCCTTAAGATCTAACGGACCCGATTTCGATTCCGCTCAGATTCGTGAGTTTGCATTACTGGAAAGTCGTAAACTAAGATGAAACAGCTAATGACTGCGACCAAGTTTTCAGTGGTTCTCCAGCTGACATCAATCCGTAACTAAAACAACTCAAAAATAAATCAATATCCAGAAAAAAATCAAACGAATTCACTTATTTATCTCTATATTTATATGCGAAAATGAGTTTTGTAAAGCTACACCTACTATTACCATTTGGGTGTTAGAAAAAACAGCCTTCTTGAATTATCGCCCTAAGCGTGGAACACGCTGACAGTTTTGAAATGAAATATGGTGAAATGGATAGGAGAGAGTGAGTGATTATTGAATTTGCGTTTATCGAATAAATTCTTAACACATCCAATAAAAATGATTCATCATTTATTATAGACATTAAAAAATTATACTATTACCGAGAAGAAAAGAATGAAGAGCTGTTGGACTCTAAAGTATCTCATATCAGAGGGTTGTACAATTACCGCTTTGGTATGAATATGAGCAATACATTTTACTGGAAGCCTCATCAAGTAAATAATACTGTATCACTGTGTACCGTATATCAAATAAAGTAATCTAATATGGAATTGTACTGTACCACCTAGGTCAAGTTTTACTCTCAAATGATTGATTAATAGACACAATGATCTGTGAATTCCATGCGTTTACCTACTTATTGTATGTCTAGCATTCATTCACCCACTCACCAATTTCGCTGACTTCTTTGTATTATCTTAAGTGGTCAATACCTGAGTCATGATTCTTCTGGTGAATTTCTGGTTGTATTTCACTAGCTGATTGATCATTAAGATTGACCTCCATGTATAGATAGACTTTTATCATCTAAGAAAAACAATAAACTTGTTTCCATTGTATCCTGCTTTGAGTGATTCATTTAGTTTATTGTTGATGACAGTCGTTGTTTTTTTCACTTCTTGTTTTTGAATGGGGTGATCTGCAGGATTTCCCTTTCTGAGACTCTACAATTAAAGGTTGTTGTTTACGTTGTATTTTTACCCGCAGTATTATCATGGTGATTGTTTAAGTTTTATTGGTATTAGTTCTCCTACACCCAGATTTCCACTATATTATTTGTGACTGTGGTTGGGAGTGTGGCATTTGTATGAACTGAATCATCTAGTTCCATGTATCGATAGCCTAAGAGCAAAAATGGATAGAGTGCAAAGGTAATTCAATTTATTCATTAGTCAAGTAAGTGAGTGAGTGAGTGAGTGAGTGAGTGAGTGAGTGAGTGAGTGAGTGAGTCAGTCAGTCAGTCAGTCAGTCAGTCAGTCAGTCAGTCAGTCAGTCAGTCAGTCAGTCAGTCAGTCAGTCAGTCAGTCAGTCAGTCAGTCAGTCAGTCAGTCAGTCAGTCAGTCAGTCAGTCAGTCAGTCAGTCAGTCAGTCAGTCAGTCAGTCAGTCAGTCAGTCAGTCAGTCAGTCAGTCAGTCAGTCAGTCAGTCAGTCAGTCAGTCAGTCAGTCAGTCAGTCAGTCAGTCAGTCAGTCAGTCAGTCAGTCAGTCAGTCAGTCAGTCAGTCAGTCAGTCAGTCAGTCAGTCAGTCAGTCAGTCAGTCAGTCAGTCAGTCAGTCAGTCAGTCAGTCAGTCAGTCAGTCAGTCAGTCAGTCAGTCAGTCAGTCAGTCAGTCAGTCAGTCAGTCAGTCAGTCAGTCAGTCAGTCAGTCAGTCAGTCAGTCAGTCAGTCATGAATTGTTTAAATCTACTGTACCGATGTTATTTTTTGAATTTTGTTTATGACTCAATTTACCTTACGTAGCAAAAGCAGCCTATTGTGAGTGTGGTGGAATTCGGTAATCTCGTTAATTAACGCTGGTTAAAAACATGTAGTATTTACGAACAACAGTAGGTTTATGCAATGCAAGAGTAGAATATTTGCTAGATGATGGCCAGCAGTAGTGTCCAGGTGGCGCGTGTTCCCATAGCTGTGACTCACCAGCTGAATGCAACTTCTCCTTAGCAAATTATGGTTTTCATACCGAGACTCAAGGTCAACACCTTTGTTTCAACACTCAAAGAGTTGTCCCCTAGACTACTGAGTCACAAGGATCATATCCTTATGAGAAAGGGTTTCAGAGAAAAGATTTTTATGTCTCACTGTTCTATGTCTTTTCGGTAGTTATAACAAGTGTTTTTCTTGACAGGAATTGGGTAGAATGGTCACTGAGTTCCAACCCAGTAGTCTCATGTTTGCTGCGAAACCTGATGGTAGTGGATTTGATTCAAGAAAGGGTAATGGGTAGTTTCAAACTAGGATAAAACAGTTTTCCAGTGTTTCCAATGGTTCTACAACTATTACCACTCCATAATGCAAAACATTTAGGAATTTTACATTTCTGTTTCCTTTTCAATGGTAATATATAATTAATTTGAAATTTCTATGGAACATAAAATTGAAAGCTCCATCAGACACTGGATATATAACTCGTTGCACTCGATCTTAAATGACCTGGTCAAGCGATTAAAGTCAACTTGAGTTAGTTTCAGTTTACTCATTTACTCGATCTTCAAACATCACACATTTGTTTGGGAATACTTTAGGATCCCAGTAACTGATAACCGTATACTTCAGTTTCATGAGACCATCTGCTACACTGACAGCACCTCCAGTAGGAGTTTTTCAACGATCCAAATACGAAACAAGAACAAAGATGAGGAAAGTAAGATTCGGTAGTGATTTCATAAATTACAGAAGAACTTCTCAGCCGAATACTTCATATATTACTTTGAAACCTGGTAAATTGTAAATGGCTTTTTGCAACGAGAATAAACTTAGATATGTTTTGACCTACGGTATATACATGAACGACATAATGCTCCGACTCGATACGATTAATGATAGAACAATGGCTCCTCAACATGATACTCAGCTGACACTAGAAGAAGAAGCAGACAATGAGATTGAAGGTATGTATACTTCAGCCGAACAGTGCGATTACAGCTGAAAGTACAGTCATTTATGTAGTTTTCTAAGGGTCTTGACCAGAGAAAACAAAACAGTATATTGAAGGTGCAAAATAGACTAGTAAGCATTTCTTAGCTTAAACATAGTATGGGATGAAAAAGGCGCGAAAATAAGGTTTAAATTTTCCAATGAAAATACATATGTATTTGAAGTTAGTTTTTTAGAGATCAGACATCCATAACAAAACACTCTTGATCTCTTCCCACCAGAGTTAATCTACTGCTAATCGCATTGGGCGCATATGTTACTGAGTTTTTCAAAACATTTTCCAAGTCTTTCAAATAATGACGATTTTCAGGAAACTTTAACAAAAGGTAGGTAACAACTAGTTAGCGACTGAAGAGCAGCACATGTTCAGTAAACAAAAGCATGCAGTGTTGTTTTGTACTTTCATTGTGTGTGATGAAAGACTCCCTGGAAAATAGTAGGCATCATGGAAACTGTTTTCCAAAGTTCTGAACAGACCTAGATAGAATTCGGTCCAGAGATTTTTAGCTAACTAATTGATTTCCTCACAGATCGACATTAGCCTGGGAACAATGGAGAGCTATTGTGCCCCAGTTTGGGAAAGCTCAGATACGGAATGGAACTCAGGACCGTCTTGGTGTTCACTCTACTATTCAGTAACTGACTTGAGACTCATGAGATAGTGGTAACGATCAGTATTTGTCTTCGCCTCCAAACCGGTTAACTCTGAAGGTTGCAGCTTCTTATTAGGACTTCGGAAAAAGTTCAGGTAATCAACTGTCTAAATGGAACGGTGTTTACTAGAAGCATGTGTAAGGATGAAATGAATTTAAATGATATTTCTGTCTTTAATTTGATTCCTATTCTACACATTCCTCAAGATTTATGAGAAATTATTCTTTATTTATGTAATAGTTTTTTTAACGAGAGTTGGAGTGGGGATATATACCATGCTTCTTCTCCTTTCTGTTCTGCCCAACTTTGTGCTTCTGTTGAAGACAACTACAAATTGATGGGTTAGAGAAATTTCCAAGAAATCTGAATCCTCAGTTTAAATAATTCAGTTATACTATCGTGTAAAGAACTGCTATCAGAATGGTTGTGTCGTACTAAATATTTGATCACGAAAAAGAATCTCTTATCTGTTGGAGTAGTAAAACGCTACTTCTTAGTAAGTCATTATCCGCATAATTTTGATCTCATATTGTTTGACACCTTGTATTGTTAACTTTGTTCCGTACAAATTACTTTTAACCGTGATGTTACACTTTCAATCCACACATACAAGCGATAGCATACGCTGATAAGCTTTGAAGGCATCCTTGTTTGAACTAATGACGAACACTATCACGTGATTCTAACTATCTGCACACCTATTGCACCTGCATACACATTATCTACGCCTATGAATCACAAACTGAACCGAATTCTAGACAAGTTGAGATTCTTAATCTTTTAACTAGCTTTTTTTCTTCCCCCTCTTTCCATAGTGGAGTGGAAAATAGATTGACTGCATCTTGACACATATTAATCTTGACTTCGTATTCTTTCTGTTTGGCTTGAGTCATGCATCCATGCAGCGGAACCATATGTCCACAACAAATCATAGTTCTTCATGTCATACAAACTTGAAGATCTACAGGTGAAAACTAACAAGTTGACAGAAGCTGCAGGGCAGAGAAGACAGGACTTCAAGTGAACCTAGAGAAGACAGTGGTGATGAAGATACCCAACCAACAACAACAACAAGCTCCAATCAGCATCAACGAGAGAAACTTAAAGGAAGTAGCCTCCTTCACCTATCTAGGCAGCACTGTTTCAACTACAGGCGGCGGCACAGGCACAGACGAAGACGTGAAAGCCAGGATCGGAAAAACAGCAAGACAGGCGTTCATTAACCTGAAACCAGTGTGGAGATCTTCTGCACTCCACTTAGCATAAAGCGTGAACAAGATCCGGATTTTCAACACCAGCGTCAAGTCAGTGCTTCTATATGGTTGAGAGACTTGGCGCGTTACGAAAAGTATTTCCAACAAACCACAGACATTCATCAACAACTGCCTACGCTGGCTCGTTCCTGAAGATCAGATGGATTGCCGGAAAGAATAAGCAACAAGGAACTCTGGCTGGGCAACGAACCAACCAAGAACCTATCGCTCAACAATATGCAGAAGGAAGTGGAGATGGATTGGGCATGTACTGAAAAGACCGTTTCGGGGACATCACGCGTCAGGCACTCGAGTGGAACCCCCATCGGAAGCGACGAGTTGGGCGTCCGAGGGGACGGTGACATGGAGGAGATTGTCCGTGGAAGAAATAAGAGCTTGTGGGCTGTCGTGGAGCCAGGTTGAAAAGATTGCAGAGAACAGAGTGGAATGGAGACGTGCTACTGAAGCCCTATGTTCCACTAGGTACCGAGGAGAGAAATAATAGTAATAATGAGTACTACATTAGCAAGGATAGCTGTGATTGTTATGCACTGCACATCCAATAACACACCTAATTAACGTTATGTCGAATCTCACAACTGTGAGGTTAAGGTTTATTCATCATTTAATGTAGACACAAATGGCAGCGGAATTAGCTTTTATCACCCACACTGGACATCAAAGTCAAGTGAATGCAATTTTTAAGCTGTAATAAATCCAGTTAAATGATCTCTGCATGAAAGCTGTTTCGCAATCTATTCAGTAAGTTCTAACTTTGTTCTCAACTTAAATCTAGAGTGAAAGGAATGGCTACAAAGTTCACCCTAGCAACCACTGAGATGACCAATGAAATTTCTTTATTTCAACTGGAAATGTAGTTTTCACATGTAATAAAGGACCCCAGTTGATTATTTGGGTAGTCACTAGATTGGGGTTTAGAGTCACTTATGTGAACCTATCTGTTGGATAATATTAATTTCAGTTGGAGTTAAAAAGTGTTCTCAACGTTTTAGACATGTTGCATATCGCAAGGACAGTGTTAATGATTAAAGTGTATAAATATACTTGACAGATTGATACATTGAATTCTTGCTGATATTATCGACTCTTAGTGTGTTTAAACTGTTTACACAATACTATTTAATCAATAATGCAAACAAACGACTTTCTTTGATATACGTATACTTTAAGTAAGTAATATTTCTACTTAACATGAACTGAAATGACTGCCTATACACAAATGGTGAATGCGAAATTAGCTGAATTAAACTGATTATAAGGGTAATTGTAATATATTTTTTGTTCTACCTAGGTTTTGGGCTCATCAACCCTTGCCATCAATCGAGAACTCGAAGTGACTGATATCATCTCAGAGATCTAAATCTTTGTTATCCGGTGCTGCAGTCAGTAATGTTACTAGTGAGCAAAGTTATCGATCGAGTTCACTCAACACTCATAACCAGAAAACAAGAAATAACTTACTCACCAGTTACCAATCAGTGTATTTAATTCATAAGTACAGGAGGTTAGTGGCGATCCACACAGATCAATGGTAACATCTGTGACCGTTCCACTGGGATACGTGGGTCTGTATCTCACAGTAGCCGTCAGTTCTCTCGAGCTTTCAGATATGCCTTCCTGACGAGTGCCAACAACAACAAAACCTGGGTCAAGCAGGGCTTCCTTCCAGTCTTTTTCTAACATGTCACTCAACTTAGTGGTCGCACTGCAGTTTTCAGTCTTTGAACGGTAATGAGCACTGAGGGCTATAGAGTGCACGTTCGCAACTTAACCACAGCCATTATTCTGAATTGATCATTTTCTGGAGTAAACAAGCGCAACTGATGAAAATCAGAGATAGTGGCTAGCAGTGGAATATAGCATTTGCGTTTCGTCCTATCTCGGATTCGTCAGTCGGATTTACCTGCCTCCATGTGAGTGTTCTCGCCACTAAGACTAGAACACGGGACGGAATAATGAAAGCAGCATCACAAAAAATGTGCCCGTCGTACAAGAAGTAGCTATTGTGACTTGGTGGCCTGGTGGATAACAGTCTACCGTTTAAAGTGATCGTTTCCGGGTTCAAGTAGTAGTAGGAACAACGTCACTCACTGGGAGGCGGGTACAGACATCTGAAGAGTTTCAAATAGGAAGAAACGTGTGTCTAGGATTTCACTACTAGCCACTGTCCATCATTACTATAAAGTGAAATGACAGGCAGTGTCAAGGCATCTGTGCAGGAGCCCACATGCCGACAGAGACCAGTCGGTGACGCATAATACAAGCGAAATCATGGTAAATGATGGAACTTAAATACAACTCGATGTACGAGCAGCCACATATTATATCTAGGTGAATTACTCAGTAAATCCAGCACTTACGCAGTGCTCATGAAATGAAAGCCTCTAGGTCCGCTCTACCAGTATTGATTTTAGCATTCTGGTAACCGCTATTAACCTCCTCCATATAGCTTGTACAGGAATAGAATGTTTAAAAGAAATTGGATCCACATGTAGTTAGTTACTACAAATTATGTTATATCCATCCGTCAGTATCGACGTATCTGCTAAGGAGCCCATCTGCCAACAGAGGTCGAACAATTCGAGCCTGTAACAGGAAATTACAAGTACCAAACAACCACCCCATATTATATTCATGTACTTAGTAATTTATTACGATGAGTAGATATGAATCGGTTACAAAATAGTAAACAGTGTTTGCGCAACTCAAACCAGTATAGGGTACAGATGTAGTGAAAGCTACTTATTAGGATATATATCAGTAGTACATAGCATAATGTTGGGAAATACAAGAAGTGGTAACAACTAACTGGTGGAGATTCAAGGTGGGGGGGGGAGCGAAAGCCCATTATTGAGTATGAATATAGAGGATGAGAACGCTGTACTTCCGCATACCGAACAAGAATATTACAAATACAAACATTCTAATAAACAGTCTCTTCACCTCCGTTTGACTTTCTATGTAATGTACCAGATTGTTAGCTGGAATCTGAGCATTTGGGTTAATGACACAAGTCGGCTGTTCAGTTCAAAGCGGTTGAAGCGGGATTCGAAGCCTGAACTAGTTGCTTTAAAGTGGACTGTTTACGTTATTGAACTGTAAAGCAAACAGCTTGATACTTTCCAAGTATTCACTACTGATTGGCATTGATTAAGAAATGAAATATGACCGATAAGAATGTATGAATAGGTGACTGAGTACATTGTCTATCACTCTATAGTTGATTTTCTTATTGATTCTCTCTGCTGAATAACTATGCGCTAGTATACTGCATCAAGTTTGCATTTTAGGTTATAAAAGTGTTCCTCTTGGTCAGAATCCTGTATTTGCTTAAGTGAGACACCTTTGAACAGCTACTGCTGTCAGTTATTACATTTAACGCAACTGCCATCTTAATTAATTTATAATGAATCAATTTCATCTACTAGCAAAGCCGTTTCAAGGTTGTAGAAAAACAGCTAAGTCTGCTGCGCCAGAAAGTGGAACAGATTTTCTTCAGGATTGGAAAAAGATCATATACATCCATCCTTCTGTGATTGGAAAACACTTTTTGAAACTAAAAAAACAAAGGTGTATTTTAGTGTCGTTGCAGTGCAAAAGACTTGGAAACTACACTGATCACCATCTGGTGACTAATTCGTCTGCATAATCCTCTCCTACAAAGGGTTGCATTCTCGTATCACACAGTGAAGCAGCATCATTCATTGAACGCTGTTTCGGACAGAATTCACTGTTTATAAACATAACAAGATAACTGCATAACTTTCGAACATGATTTGTATGGTTCCAGTTCTGTCTCCTCTTTCGTGATATGGACTGTAAAATTTTCTAGATACGTGGAAGAGGTGCTGAGTCCTTATTACTGCCTCTGTTTGTCAATGATTCTGTAAACAAAGCTTCAAATTTCTATGTATTCTTCCACTTGATTAAGTTAGTTCCAAGGACTGTTCAACCCACTGTGGGATTGCATGCATAGCTACAGCCAAGCTTTCGTTTAAGGTCAAAAGGAATGACGTTTCTTAGATCTAACTTATTGGGGTACAGGGAGCTATTAAAAACTGAATCTCTTTTTACCAAATACTTGAAACAGAATAACTGAGCACCTTTTTCGGATATTTGGAAACTTCCATTACTTCGTCCCACAGAAGGCGAGAAAAAGAATCAGAACTATGCGAAGCACATCTAAAAGATTTGGAGTATAATGGGACTATGAAAAATAAACTGTGACTAGGACGTCTTCCACTACATATTGCTGTTTCGCATTGTGATATAACAGATCAAAAAACTAACTTTATTTTCCCTTTGGGTTCCTAGTGGAACATAGGACTTCAGTAGCACGTCTCCACTTCACTCTCTTCTCTGAAGTCTTTCCAACCTGTCTCTGCGACTGCCCACAACCTTTCATTCCTTCCTCACACTATCTACTCGATATCACCCTCACCTCGGACGCCCACCTCGTCGTTTCCCCTTTGGATTCCACCCGAGGGACTGGCCTGGCGTGTAATGTCCCCGAATGGTCTCGTCAGTTTATGCCCAATCCAATCCATCTCCACTTTTTTCTGCATATTTGTTGGGCGATAGGTTCTTGGTTGGTTTGTTCCCAGAGTTCTTTGTTGCTTACTCTTATTATTCTGGCTATCTGATCTTCAGTATCCAATCAGCGTGGGTAGTAGCTGCTGATGTTATGCCTGTCTGTAGTTTGTTGGAAATGCTTTGCATAACGCGCCAAGTCTCTCCACCATCACATAAAAGCACTGACTGACTTGACTGACATTAGTGTTCAAACTCCGGATCTTATTCACGCCTAATGTTGAGTGGAGTATAGTGCAGTAGATCTGCACATTGATTCCAGATTAATAAAGAAAAGCCTGTCTTGCTGTCTTTCCAATCCTGGCTTTCACGTCCTCATCTGTGCCTAAGTAGCCACCTGTAGTTAAAACGATCGATGCTGCCTAGGCGCACAGGTGAAAGCGACAACTTCTTCCAGATTTCTCCCGTTGATGGTGCTTGTTGCTGTTGTTGTTGTCATCGTTGGTTGGGTATCTTCACCACCTGTGTCTTCTCTATGTTCACCTGAAGGAAGCCCCGTCTTCGCTGCCCTGCCTCTTTTCTCAACTTGTAGGTTTTCGCCTGTAGATCTTCGAGTTTGTGCGATATTAGACACAAATCACCGACGGAATCCAAATCTTCTTCAAGGATCTTCTCGTCGGTCCAGCGTATCCCCCTCTTCTTGCTCCTCACAGTTCGCTGCATGATTCCGTTGACCACAATCAGGTAGATCATCGATGATGGTAGGCGGCAACCTTGTCTTACTCCGGTCTTCACTTCCAAGGCGTCACTGAGCATTCCATTGTGAATCACTTGTCATGTAGCATCCTCACATAGCATGTAGCTGTTGAATGAGGTTGATAAAGGTTTGTGGCACTAAAAGCGTAGTGTTGAAGCAGCTGCCTGTTAAATTACTTTTGGGTCAACGCTGTCGAAGGCCTTTTCAAAATCGATGCAGTTGAGGTTGAGTTAACTGCCCTTCTATGCACTGTTCTATGATGTGAAGTGTTGCATTTTGATCCGAAAATGATTTGGTCTTCCTGAAGCCAGAGAGCCTGTTCCGTCGTAATTTTGAATCCAGTGCATTGTTTAGTCTCTCCAGGAAGACGAGGCTTAATATTTTGTTTCGGGTGGGTGAGGACAGAAGCATGATTCCGCGCCAGTCCCTGCAAAAACATAGGTTTCCCTCCTTTGAAAGTTTGACAAGGTGGCCCTTCTTCCAATCGGCTGACAGGTACCTCTCCTCCCCTCTAAACCTTCTGTGGTAGTGGTGTGGGCATATCCACTGTTGTCTCTGTGTCTGTTTTCAGTGCTTCTGGAGGAATTACATCTGGCCCTACTGCTTTCCCCCATTTCAGCAACTTTATGGCGTTCAGGACTTCGGTTTTTGTCGTAGAGCTTGTGTTCACTGGTAATTCTGTGACTGGGCTGCTGTTGGTATTTCTGGATGAGTTACAGGTGGTTGTGATCGATTCAAGAGTTTTTTGAAGTGGTCAGCCCATCGTTTCCCTTGTTTCTCCATTTTGGTAGTTATGTTTCCTTCACTACATTTCACTGGTTTTACCTGTGCTGCGTTTATCTCTACCCAGGCAGTAAGTAACCTGGTTATTTGACATGATGTTGTCAGGTCTGTGTCTCTCCTACCTGCAGCCTATTCTGATTCACTTGCCGATGTGTCGTAGAAGTATCTTTTGTCTTTCCGCTCACTCTTCTTCACTTCTTTGTCCAGTGTTTTGTACATCGTACTCAATTCCTTTCTTCGTTGTTCATCTCTGCACTGCATTGCACTGCCCTCCACTGGTTCATCTTCTGCTTCACCATCTGCCTCTCGCTGCTCTGTCAGCTTCCATGTGTCTGTCGAGATCCATTCCTTATCTTCTTTCTTCTTCCTTCCTAACACGGTTATGCATGTTTCTTTCCACGTAGCTTTCAAAGAGTTCCAGTGATCATCCACACAGGTTTCTTCAGGGGTGATGCTCAAATTCTCCCATTTCGACTTGGTGGCTGATGTGAAGATATCCTTTATAGTTTCGTCCTTCAGTTTCCGAGTGTTGTACTTGAATTGTTGTCCATCACCAGCTTATTTGATTTGAAGGGTTCCTTGCACTACATCTGCTCCTCTTCGTGATCTGATCTTGTGTCCAGTAGGCTGCGTCTTCACTTTCTTCGCATTGAGATTAAGTCGATCTGATTTTTAGTGTAGTGTGTCTTGGTGTCTGGTGAAATCCATGTCGTTTTGTGGATATCCTTGTGCTTGAACACACTGCCTCACTCCAATCACCAAATCGTTGAATGCACAGAATTCTGCATACAATTCTCCATTCTCGTTCATCACCTCACCGAGCGCTTCTCGACCTATGGTTAGCTCTCTTCCTGTGTTTTCCGCTCCCAGTTTGACATTCATGTCGCCCATTAGAATTTCAATGTCACCATCTGTGGTATGGTCTTGTCCAGTGATGATTGCAGTTGTCTGTAGAATTCCTCCTTCTTCTCTTCATCTGCATTATTTGTAGGTACGTAGCGTAGCGTTGTGACTTTGCTTCCTTTTGGTTTGAATCTTGCTGTCATGAACCTGATACTGCAAGAGGAGACTGGTTTTCCACTGCGTGAGATAGAGCATTCGATGCTCTTGAAGGGGACATGATGATAGCCACTGCGAAACTCAGTGTGCTGGTGGTTGTCGTCTGGGTGACAATATCGGAGTAGATTATTTGACTGTCCAGTTGACAGTTTGGAGAGTCCACTTCCATCCCATCTGCAGATTCTTCGTAGATTCCTAGCACTTCTCTGCCATACATTCTCACCTCTTTTGCAATCTGGGCAGCCTTGCCAACCAGGTTCAATCATTGTGCGGACATTCCATGTCCCCACTTTTACTTTCGCTTTCGTGGAGAGAAGCGAGGACACACCGGCCAATTGGCTTCCTGAAGGCTTTCACCAACCGACGTCATTCGGTCTCTCTGATTCCAGCGAGGAATAAGTTTATTTTTGTTTCTCATATTTTCTTTGTGCTTTGAAGTTTGTTCAGTGATTGGATTGGTTTTGGGGTTAGGGTTGCTGGCAGTATACCTAATCTTCCCAGTTTATGGGAGCTTAGAACAGACTAATAACTGATGAACTAGTTAACCAGGTGAGGTTACTAGGTTTAATTGGATAATTCTTGTAGTTATCCGATGCAGTTCAACGAATATGTATAAATCTTGATTGTACAGCTATAAATAATTAGATCATCACTGAACTTCTCGTTTTCTCCAAATCTATGAACGTCACAACTGACTTCACGACAACATAGCTTTCCTCTCTGTGACATATATATATATATATATATATATATATATATATATATATATAAATATATATATTCTGCAGGGGGAACTTTGGGATATTCTAGTGTGGATAAATTGGTTATTACGTGAACACCACTCCATTCCTTTCAGCATTAAAGTAAGGATTTTGTGATGGCTCAACTATTGTTTAAGGATCCATCTCATGTGTTTTTAACCAAACATATTTTAGAGGTCCATCATTTTCGTTTATTTTTGTATTACATTCACTTTTGATGTGTCTTTTTAAAAGTAAACAGTATCATTATCATAATTGTAAACTAAGTACATTTACTTCCATGATTAAAGACTACTTAACTTCACTTGTCTTTCGTGATTGTCTTCATGTTTGGCATCACTGTATAAATCAAAACATAAACACGATGACTGCAAATTAGTATTTCTCACTTAATTTCCTATCTTTACGATTCATTTATTTCATAATATCGACACGGTTGAAGTAGTTGCAATTCGCAATGATGGCCAGTTCAACGTTTTAGGAAAATGATATCACACTACTTTTCAGTAGTAAAACGATTAGTAAATATTTTATACTGTAGTTTCAAAGGTCAATCACGATAAATAATGATGTTACGAGTTTGTTAAGCAGTATAGTAACTGTTTGTCAAGAATTATAACTGCTAGAATAACTTCTCTAGCCATTTCAGATGTCGTTTTTACTTCATCTTACAACCATGAATATCTCACCACTAAATAAATTTACTGATACTACGTTACATGAACTCTTTGATGGTATTTCACTAGGACTTGAAGGTTGGGTTAGTGTTAATGATACATCGACTTTTATCTACCTTAATTGGGTCCGTGATAAGGAAATGGTTCTTATTGGTGTCTAGTTAGGTTGAAAAAATAGAGAACTTGGTGTCTCATCTATAGTTCTATTGGAAATATGTAGCTTACTAAGAGTCGGATTCATTTTTGCGCAAGTAAAATCACACTCTTTACACGAATTCCTTTTTCAGCATACTTATTATTTGGCATTACTACAAATACATGCCAAGTAGGAAATTTTTACTCCCTATGAGATATGATTAACTGGCCGTTTCACTCAATTCAGACTTCTGTGACTGCCGAACAAGTCTATAAGTCCCGTTTTCTGTGTTGTCATGGTGTCATAGTTAAGTGTTGAGTACTGAACAGCTACTTCGCCATTTAAAGTGTATATCACATTATTCCGTGTGATGAGCACACACACTACCTAATATTATCACAAGTCCTAGTAGCCTTATGAATATGATGGTCTGTTAGAAAGTTGGAGTAATTCAAAGAAAACCTTACTCGACATAGGTTTTGTGCTCCTTGGTACTCAACAGCAAGGCGTGTCTGCAACTTCAACGAAGCCGATTCCCGTAAGTGATCCCAAACCACACCATCGAGTTCTTATGAGTAATTTACGACTGTTATGAAATACAATTCTTACTATAAGTTGATATACAAGGCCAGCTGCAGAGGCAAAAATTTTAAAGCTTACTGTGGAAGTATGTAAGTCATGGTTGCCTTCAATAAAAAACTAGTACCTGATGCATCAAAAACATTAAAATTTCATATTCAATTAACAGCTCATCTTATTTCTACAAATGACCAGGAAACCTGGAAAAAGCCTGTTTTCAGAGTTTTATTTAAACTAAAATGGAAGTGAAAATTTCTGGACTTTTAAGACAATTCTAGCTTCACTTTCAAACAAGTCTTAGTATAGCTGTAAGCCAAGGAATATACACGTGTTCCATCTTTTAAAATTAATCTCTTTCTCCCTACTCAACCACCACTTTATTAAGATAAAACTAATGACTTTCCAATCTGTTCAGCATGGAAAACACCAATGCATCTGACCAGAACTTACCACAACTTCTATGGAACTGTCATTTACAGTCAGATATTATCACAAGTTGACCCAGTTAAGTCAGAAAGAGTTTGATCCTTTTTCGTTTATATGTTGCACTGTAATAATTAAGGTTAATGACTATCCCCCACAATGCAGAGCACCACATACTACTTAAATTCAGAAAGTAGTTTGTTAGTAAAGTTTATTTTTGTGAGCACTTATGAGGGCTTAATTAGTAAGTAGCCCTACGCAATATTCAAAATTCAGATAGTTATAGGTAGAAGGTATGACACATAGAAGAGTTTCATAGGATGTCTGACAACAATAAGTTTTCTTCCACTTGCCGGTATGGGAGTGTATCCAATACAAAGAGTACGCGGCGCATTGATCAACAGGTGTTTTTGACTCTGATCATAGGGAAAACAAGTTATTTCGTTGACAAGTCTTCTGGCTGTAATTTTTACTTGTTCTAAGGTATCATAATCATTTTTAGATGGTTAGAGGTATTCACTAGGACACCCTGCTCAACGCAGATTTCATGCTTGCTGGTTCTCGTCAGCAAAGAGTATCTGCAAATTCAAGGGGATGCTTCTTGAGAGGTTGGAATCCATATCACCCTCTAACACAGCTAGAGCTTTTCCTACTGAGCTATTCGAGTTTTGATTGACTCTGGCAGGACTGGATTAGCTACATTGGTTGGTCACTGGAAGATAACCAGTTTCATGTTGTATAGTCCTGAGTACTGATCGAAATTCATCAAATATCTCATAGTGTGATCATTATTATTTTCTTATGTATGAGGATGAAAACAAGGCTTACGATAAATTTCATAAACTTGGTTCATCACAACTGAGATTGATCAACGTTCCACCCTCCTTGAATGGCGGGTCACGACAGTATAAATCGTCTCAGCTCACTTCTTAACACTGTTTTCAGGATAAATGTCAGTCAAACGAGAATTCTTCCCAAGTTCAACTAACCTGCTATATCAGTGAGTAGGCTTGAATAAAGTGTGCCCGCACTACTTATGTTTAACCAGTAGTTGTGTAGGAAAACCGACAAGTTTATCAGGAAAGTATGGCAAACGCGAGTTTGCGATTACGATATTAATACAGTATTTTTTTGATGTTATAGCTTATAGTTCCCCTTCGTTGCCATGCCAGCCACTACTGCCATATGAGATATTGCATAAATGCCTCGATATTGCCAGTAATCTAAATTTGAAACCAATGATAGTGGTGGAATCTAGGATATGCATTTCGTACTGTTTGGGACTCGTCTATTGAATGTACCTACCTCACAATGAGTGATTTAGTAGTGTAGTGAATAAAGTTCTAGCGTCTGAATCGATAGATGTTGGGTTCAGACAACATCACTCACTGCTAGGCAAGTACATCCAGATCACTAGTTTCAGATGGGACGAAACGTGCGCGCTGCTTCCCACTGCTAGGTACTATCCATCAACATTACTCTCTTTTTGCAACTAAACCCATCTTAAGTGTGGTTTTAAATAAATATGTCTAACCGTCTTTTGATTTTCGGGGTCCATCAACTTTAGAACTAAGCTGGAAAGAAAGCCTACTGATCACTGATTTTGTCTGAAGGAAAACACATCTGAAGACTGAAAAGTCTTCAACTCTCATGTAAAAACAATCACAATACGTCTATGATAAACATGTTTGTGCATCATAACGCTTTTTGTGAACGCACATGTACATATATCTAAGTGCAGTTGCTGAGTTGAACTGAAATTTCATCTGCTACTAGTTGTACTTTTGAATTACGCGTTTACCTGTTTCATATCACAGTATCTGTTTTACTACCTTGACAAATGAAGGTAAATGCAGACGTTTGAGTTCAGGAACACTTTGGCAACAGACAATTCTGAGTGCTAACGCACTTCTTACAAGTCATTCATGATTCCCTCAAATTTAGAGCTCGTCACTGGTTTGACCTGAAAGACGACACACCTGAAAAACACTCTGCATTCAATTTAAAGCCAACGTATATTATCTCGTTAAGTAATTCTTCACTCATAACATTATTTGTGGATATTCACGTGACTGGTCATACTCTAAATGATTGGCCGGGATGTAAATTCGGTAGTTGAGACCTCGGGAATTTTTTGGATGACCTTTAACATAGTTTTATCCCATCAAAACGATATTTATGCCATCCCAACTGGAAATTGCTTACTTAATGAAACAGCAAAAAGGTGGATAAGTCAGAAAAGAGTTTCTAAAGAAGGCTTTTTTAATGAATAAATTGAAAAGGAAAAAAATAGGATGCCTATGGATTATCTGAGGTTGTCATCAAGCAAGTTTTGAAGTGATCCTAGTATCATAGTTCATAAAGAAAATACGATGCACTACTGAAATATCACTGACTTCAGTAAGACAATTTCTCCAAGTTTAAAAACTGGTTGAAATAGTAATAACTGTTAACTCAGTACAAAGATATTTTGTGAAAACTGAATTTATTTACTGTTTCTGTCTGAAATCGTTTGTTATAGTCTGTTTTGTCTATCCGGGAAATTATCTTGTAGGAATAAGGGAAACGCAAGTACTGCCTGACATAGTCGTGAGACAAACGGGTACTGTTCGGGGGACAGGAGGATGATACTTCAAATAAAAGACTGCTTCAAATTTGTACGTTTACCATATCTGTAGCAATTCAAAAGAAATTCACTAGGTATACCGAAACACTTACCGACGGGAAATGAATACTATGAGTTAATAGAACTCTCTAAAAAAGAAACTCGTTTGGCATATTGTTTTCCCTTTTATTAGTCTCCAGAGACAACATTGTTCCAAACATATCTGAAGAAAGCATGTTGATCTACCAAAAACTCTGTTGATACCCCAGTTAGGTGCTTGAAAAAATTACATTTTTGTGAAGTGCACAGTTTGCAAGTAACCCATATACTGTTCAGTTGTTTGAGTTAATTTCTAGTAAAGCTGTGGAATGCAGCCATCGGCTAAGAAATAAAAGAAGATTGTAAGGCCTGCATTTTTATCATCAATATTGAGTACAATATTCATGAATACTTTGGACATTCAAAGTATAAATAGTCACTAGTGTTAGGAAAATTAGATTTTTTCACAACGTAATCTATCAAGGGAAGTTAAATACGGATGTCACTACCGTTGATACTTCTACTGAGGACATTTTTGTTACCTTTGAATCATATTCTTAACACATATTGGAAATATTACGGAGATCATGTAACCATTTTATCAAGTTGTCCGTCCAAGATATTACTGAATGTTCATTCTACGTAATACCAGTAGTTCCTTCAAATTCTTAGTAGGAATCTTCCTCAGTTACTTTCACCTTACAATGTGACGACAAATAGCTTATAAAACTGCCTCAGTCCTTGAACAATAAACTTATGAAGTACAGAAAATGGTGATAGTGGATATCCCTGGTGGAAACCCCAATTCCTCATTACTTCAAACGACACACCTGCATGAGTTCGAGTAGAAAGTTTTGACCAGCATAATATACTTACTCAATAATCTCTTCTGATTAATCCACCCTCATCCACTTCTGAAGCCTGTCTACCAATCTAAGCTGTTTACGTTGTCTGGATAGGATTCTTGATAAAACAGGAATCAATGATTGGAGATTCTCAATGATATTACTCGAAACGCATTACAATAGAGCAGATGTATGCACTCTCTCAATGAACTTACTGATATTGACAAGCGAGAACTTAAACTTTTGAGAATACCCATAGGATTTGAACACCTAAACTTATATGGATTTCCCAAGAAGTATCCGATTGCGCCCAATACTGCCGGTGTGTTGTTCGCTAGTAAATAAATTAGCCAAATAGGTAGCAGAAGTGCTAGATAGTCACAAGCAAATTCAGTAAATTTTCCTTAAAAGACATAAATGAACTTACTGACTACCTGAATGACACTATAATATCAAAAATAAGGCAGGTTTTCCCTTTGGAGAAACCCTTTGTTCACTAGTTTGACTTTAACTAAGACTACTAATATTCCTTGTGACTACATATCCCTGAATAATCCCTCTTTCTCCACCCCTCTAACATATTCGAAACACGAGGTTCACTTCACTTTTGAAGGCAATCATTTTCGATAGGCCTATGGCGTCGCTATGGTTAGTCACCTAGGTCCTTTGTCAGCTGACTTTTATATGTTATATGTAGAAATCCTGGCTAGCACTGAAGACATCTTGGTCTCAAGCAATAGGCATTATGATCCAAAATGCCTATTGGAGACATTTGTCATCGTATAAAGCCATAAAGTAGAAAATGATAACCATAAGCATACTACTAACTAGAAGGGAAGATCAGTCAGTTGGCAGATCACCGTACAGGAAGTCTACTTGAACAGAACAGTACCTACGTTTTCACAGCTTTTACCCTATGCGGTACAAATGTGGTTTAGAAAAGTGTTTATTTAACAGGAACCAAAGTATCTGTATAATAAATATAGTAGAAGAAGAAATCTAATTTCTGAAGTTCACTAGTGAGTTCAAAGACGATTCACTATAGAGATTTTAGCATTTTCTCGTGAAATAAACGTGTACATGGCGCTGCCGTATGGGATGAAACCGAACAGTGTGTGTTTGAATCGAACGCTTATTTCAGTCATTAGAAAAACGTGTTATGCAGCTTAGCTTATCATCCTAAAGAAAAATAAACCTGTGTGCCAACATAAACTTCTTATCCCAAACGGCGATAGCTCTGATTCTAGAATAGCCTTTAACTATTATATTAGAGCTGTCAATACCGTGTACACTTAGGTTTTCTGAAGCCTTGGTTGTGCAAAGATTCCAATCCGACTTCTGCATTCAAAAGTAATTTTTCCCTTCGTCAAACCTTTCTTGGTAATCTTTATCTCATTAAAAAGTGTTGTGTCTAGTCATATCAAGATACTGAAGTGACTTTCAGCGAAAACGTCATCTCATAAGCGAAACTATATCACATCAGTCGAGTATGGAATTATATTCGAAGATAAGCTACACAGGTTTTACTCTTAGGGAATTTTTTCCGTCGGTTATTGTTAAGAAACACTAGATGCTTTCTGGCCACTGATTAATATGATGAGTTCTAGACACATAATATTAAAAGATGCAAAATGTTGATTGCATGCATTTTGGATAAAGCTTTATCAATGTATGTGGTATAACTGGACAGCTTGAAATCAGATGTTTGTATGGTATACTTTCAACCTATTCGCCCAGGCTAACAAGTCTTTCAACGATTCATGGTTTGTAACTGCCGGTTGTTGACCGATTTACTGAAAGCTACTACTAATAGACAACTTGAGTAGTTAGAAATTATTCAAGCTGATCTATAGTATTTCACCAGCCAGATTATAGTGATCTAAACACCGAACGGCAGTTTTGCTCGTTTGGGGACGAGTTCATCAGCGGTTTACCCGGAGCTGTATTTGGCTAGATGACCTGCATGAACCGACATACCTAAGATAGAATGATCAATTTCCAAATGATATACGGGTTGCACGGTCCATGTTGACATTTCTCATAGATAAGTAGTTTCTCAACTGCCCAACTGTGTTGTCAACAAACTTTCCACTGGGATTCTTTCAACCGAGATCACAAGATGTGACCACTGACATAAAAGTGTCATGAACTAGCGAAGACACTACTACTGAACAACTTGAGTAGTTAGAAACCACTCAGGCTGATCTGTAGTATTTTCTGCCAGCCTAAAGCTGATTTGTTGTAAGTAAGTGTGCAGAAAATCATTCATTAAGTAGGTTTTATCGTGGTAGTTCACCCAACCAGAACGAAAATTTGTAGGAAAGAATGAAGAACACCCCCAGCTTTACGAAATTTATTTTCGCTCAATAAAGTGGATGACAACTAATTCATGTATCCAAATCTTGACAGCAGTGCACAAAAGTCTGATAAATAAAACAACAACTTCTGTACATTATTTTGATGAAAGTAGGAGTGAATGATTGAATATATGGTCTACTTGCTAAATATGATGTTAGATAGTTAGACGGGAACAGATAGAAATCAGTGCCGGAGATGAGAACTAAGACGTTCAAACTGTCGATTTCTGTACTGAGTATGTGAGCTTATAATGAGTGCCTAACGAAGTACGGAATAAAAGACTGAAATACTTGCATCATTATTGATAAACTTATTTCGTCTCAGTAATTGGACACATACTTTTTTGAAGAAGCTGAAAAAAGTTTTGAAAGTCGTGGATTTTAGATTTCATGATTATGTTCATTGTTGAGAGTCAGTCGACAGGATATCTTGACCCACCCAGGCTTTATGCAAGCTGTGAGCTCTCATTCACGAACATCTGAAGCTGTAAGGAAACTAATGCTGCCTGTATGATCGGGATCTGCATCAAGCAGCACTGAAGTCAGGAGCTTCTCTATTAGGTTATCCAAGTCACCAATGAGCTCCTGTAGTACTTGGTCAAATACTCGAGTTGGTTATTAGGACGTATCTGATGTAGCTTTTTGATCCTTATCACTCAGTGTTAATCGAAGTTTATCATTCAAGTCTGCAATCAGGCCACTAAGCTAAGTCACATGACAGCATCGTGCACTGTGTCTTAGTGTTAGATCCAAGGAGTCAAACAACAGGATAATCTGTATGACGTAGGTTTGATGTTGATACTTTCACTATTACCATCAGTGATGGTATTATTTTAACTACCAATAATTAGGCAGATGCTGAATGAAAATGCATGTGATAGTATCTAAACCTAATCGAAATAATTCTGGCTAAATTTAGAAGTTCAGTATTATGGTATTAAGGCTCATATAAGAAGCTGTACTCTAATTATTTAGAAGTTTTAAATACGATCTAAACAAAGGTAAATGCCAACTGAAAATTCATTGTTCTTGTTTGGGCCCCTTTAGTGTGAAACCAAGGAATAAAACAAATTGGCTCCTGGACAAGTTTAGTACTTTCATCAAATTCTGCAGTGAAATTGAGATGCATCAACTAACTGGCTAAAGGACTGTGGACAACCAACACAACATAACATGACAACATGCTGAATGGTGTGGATGTTTAGCCACGTACCTTCAGCCAAGAAGATCTGTCAAAATTATAAAGGTCAGTATAAATGCCGAATATCACTAAAATAAAGGTTATTGATTTTGGAGATTTACTTACTGCTTCAGGTATACCGGCTGGTTGAAATGTAAAACAAACGAGTACTTTTCGAAGAGATACAATCAAGGCATGAAGTGATTACGTTAACAGATGAAAGTCAATTTTTTAAGGTGAATGAAACATCCAATCACAAAGTGGCTTTTGGCTACATGACATGAAGTTGTGCTTAAGTTATCAGGATTCATGAAAAGACATTAGTGAATAGTGTTGAACAGATGGATGGTCGAGAACCACTAAGTTGGTGAGGTGATATGCTCGGAAGCTTAACATATGTAAAAGCGGCGACTGAAGTATGTGTATTCAACAGTAAGACTCTTTTAAGAAACGGTTAGACGTAGTTAGTGAGTGATCTTCGAACAACGTAATTATGTTGTATTGTTTTGTTTCATAATGCTTAAATTTCAAACAACATATTTGTGCATATGGTTCTTAAATTGCGCTTTTGGGTATTATTTAGTCTTCAGTATATATCTGCACTGCAACGGGAAACTTGAAGAATAGACACCAGCTTATCCGTAAGTGATGAACAACACAGATGTTGAACGCCCAACACTAACCGAAGTCTATCGATGTTTTCGAAATAAGAGTGAATGAGTTAGGTGAAATAAACACTGCTGTGCACTGTATTTTGGTATCAGATATTTGGGGCAGATAAGTGGAAAGTTCTGCTTGGTCTTCGTTGTTTGCTTACTAAATTCGTTGAAAAGAGTCTCTTCGCTGAATATCTTGTTCTTATGTCACGATGGGAATTATTAAGTTTATAGCATTTGTCAACAATCCAAATCTGAAACCTTGAGAATATTCTCGTTGCTTTGAAGAGTTGAACCCACGTCAATAAACACTGAGTATTTCAGGTCGGCACTAACCCCCTGTAACATAAGAGTAAGACTTCAGCGCTATAGTGATTATGACACCGTTTTAGAACTGCGGCTCAATAGTTGAAAGAGACGAATTTTGACCAATGAATCGCGGGTTTAAGTCGCGTTCCACATGCCGAAGTTTAGGCTGCCAGGTGGTAATATCATTCGGTCGCACCTAGTTAACTAGTTCACCAGTTATTAGCCTGTCCTAAGCTCGGATAAACTGGGAAGGTTAGGTATACTGCCAACAACCCTAACCCCCAAAACCAATCCAATAACTAAACAAACTTCAAAGCACAAAGAAAATATGAGAAACAAAAATAAACTTATTCCTCGCTGGAATCAGAGAGACCGAATGACGTCGGTTGGTGAAAGCCTTCAGGAAGCCAATTGGCCGGTGTGTCCTCGCTTCTCTCGATGAAAGCGAAAGTAAGAATGGGGACAAAATAAAGTTGTTCAATCTTCCTTATTATCCTGAACCTAATAAATCTCTAATTATTCACAGATTTATGATAACTTGGTTGGTTGTGGCTAGCAGAAGAACCCAGGATGCGCGTTTCGTCCTATTTGGGACTCGTCAGCTGGATGTACCTGCACCCCAGTGAGTGATGTTGTTTCCGCTGAGATTCGAACCTCGTACGCATCGCTTCAAACGCCAAGGCGTTTTCCACTGTGATACGGAGGAACGATAGCCACTTCTTATACAACGGGTAGTAGCTATTACTATTGATTGACAGACTTGTTATTCTCCGTTGTTTTATTGGATGGAATTGTTCGACCTGGATTCTTCTGCTAGCCACAACTAACCAAATTATCATAATTAACATTCAGGTAATATCGAGGCATTCGCACAGGAGCCCATATGCCAACAGAGGTCGAACAATTCGATCTAAAAAAAACGGAGAATAACAAGTATATCAATAAATAGTGATATTCACAGTTTTTTTGTATTTTCTGATATATTTTAATAATTCAGTATCGTCCTCATTTTCTTTCCATTTCAGGCTTGATCATGCTTTATTTTGAATATATTATTTTTACATATTATTCAACTTTAAATTCTACCCGATTAATTATGTTCGTTTCTTTTTTTGTGACCACTTTTCACCTTGCATCACATATGTGAATTTTATTCTTCATTTGACTTGATGTTTGTTACTGGATTTAATTGAATAATTCTGGTAATTATCCAATGTAGGTCAACGAAAATGTATAAATTTTGATTGTACAGCTGTGGATAATGAAATCGCTGAAAAAGATATCTTCGCTGAGCTTCTTATTTCTCTAATGTCCTGGTGGTTATTTTCACCAGTTTTAAGAATACGTTTATGGATGTCTAGGACTTCGAACATATGCCTGGAAAGTAGTACCCAAAGACATTCGCAATGCACCTCTGTCCATCTTAGTAAAATAGACCATAACACAGATTAATGACGCTCAGGAAAATAGGAATTATATTGCTGAATGGGCCGATATTTTCTAGATGGTCACTACCGGTTAGGAATCACACTAAGTTACACCTGAAAATCAGTGGTGTTTGTAATATCAACAGCAGGATTCCAAGTATTGGTTTTCTGTGCTTCTATGCTCATTATGCATCATTCTGCCTCAAACTCATCAAGGATCAGACCAAAGTAATAACACCGAGTGCATGGGAGTTTTCAGATTTCAGTATGTAACAATTTCAAATCAAATCTTAGTTATCCAGTTCAGTATGGGAAGAAAGAGAGTTCTAGGGAAATAAATGTTAGAGGTGAAGAATGAGAAATGCTACTGAATGATTCTTTAGTAAGCTTACCAACATACCAAATATTTAAAGAAGGTAATCTTCTCAAAGGATTCACTCATAATCTGATGAATTGTCAATTTCTGCCGGCCTCTGAACTCACTTTGAAAAGCCATTGGGATGTAATAATTATTATCCCCATAGTGTGATAGCAAGTGTTCTGGTTACAACTCACTGCTTAGGAGAAAGACTAACAAGAAACCACATCATAAATAGTTTCACGGTAGTTCATGTTTACAAAGAAACCATAGCCATCATCTAGAAAAAGTGAAGTCAAAACCTCAGTACTGTAGAAACGTTTCCAAGGCAAAAGCTTACAAAGCAATGCATAAGATTTTGTAAAACTCTGGTTGTGTTTTACTACCTAAAACGTGACCATTTTTACACAGATCAATATGCATCGGTGCCAAACTAATCAGTACTTACCTATGTCTGTTATAGAAACATTGTTTTAGAGGAAAAAGTCAAGACATATATTTACGGATCGCTAAACTACGAACTCTGAGTATGTGGTAGTTGATCAGCATAAAGAAGACGTAAAATGACGAATCTCAACGGGTTGAGGCTTCTTCAGGTAGAAACAAAAACTTACACCCGCTGACGCCGTAGAACACTAGTTAGCCAATACCGAGATAATCTAAATGTTGTTTTTAATTTTAGACCTGAAAGTATTTACTCTTGTAAAGGTGGATTACAAGTTGAACAGTGATATAAATTAGCTGTTTTATCTGTACGCTTAGGTACGCATACAAGAGTTTGGCTGAAGATTCTGAAGAATGTTGGAAAATGTGAAGAATTTTTTGAAATAATAATCAGCTTGCATTTACTGAGATCCCATACATCAACTAAGTCTTTTATTTTTAGAAGTAAATTATGTAATAATTTATTCCACTCGGTCACGCTAGCAACGTCAGAAGTACTGTTTTCGGATTCTAAGTATGGATTAAGGTAATCCATACTTGATATTCACTGGGACTGGGACTTCGAAATGATATGGAGGACAAGTATTGTAACTCCTATCAAACAGTTCCAACAATCAATTCAGTCAAGATCAGCCACAGAGGATAAAATATGAATGACTCTAAAGTCCACCCAAGCAGCGACTGAAATATCCAATCACATTTCTTTATTTTGGATGAAAAGAGTGATTTTCATAAAACAAAAAAGTCTATGTAGTTATTTCATTTAATTTTTGGATGGTCTTTAGAGTCATTCTTTTAGAGTTACAGTTGCATCGGCCACACTCACTTGTTCTTAAGTGATAATCAATAGTATCAAAGTATTGGTCAGAGGCACAGAACAGTAAGAGCCAATGAGAAAACTCATGGACACAGCTTGACTAGACGTAAAATGATGCACGCATCAAATGCCTGTCTAGACAGGGACCACTCATCTTATAAATGGGGAGCTGATTCATGAAGACCTGAGGTGAAGTAGAAATCGTAGTTAGGGTGACAAAATAATCAGTGGGAGATCTCCAGTTCATGCTTTAACATCTAGCTCAAAGTGAATTGATGTCTGCAGTGAGCCGCTGCTACGACAGCCAAGAGAAAGTTCACCTTGTGTAATTATATTTACACTTAGAGAAACGTAGTTATCTTAGACACATTCACTTTGTAAAGTTGGTTATATAATGTGTAATTCGTTATTTGAAGTACCACAGATTCTGGCAGCTGATTCGGAAAAAGAAATAAATCCAAGTAGCACACAACCCTTCAGTTTCTACGCTTAAAACAGCCAAAAGTTGGTCAAAATGAAAAAGAGATTGGATTAGTGAAATACATAACCCAACCCTTTAGGAGTGTGTTACTTCAGCTCACTCGAATAACTAAATGACTAAATTTATCCTGAAATTTCTATGAAGACCCCGAGGAGGTCATTCAAAGGTGTACTCCAAAAAGGTCAGTTGTTTGACATTCTTTGGGGTGCAAATTTTGTTACTCAACATTAACACTGAGACTGTTTGTTTGTTCGCATAAGGACTGACTTACTTGTTTGGTTCTTTTTCATCTGGATATGTTTCGGCTTTGAATACGGTAGCTTTTAGAAGGCAGTAATTTACAAGTGATTTCATGAACAGCTAATGCTGTGGCCGCAATTTTAACCCGGGAAATTGTAAACGTTATGAGTTTTCGAACCACTGATAATGTATAAGGTGTTTCCGTTGCCAGAATTGTATTATTTTGATGTAGATTTCAACAGAATGACACAAAATGACAAAGTGACTCAACAGTCATGAACATAGTGTAAACTATTGGTCCACGTTAAGTTTATCAGTTTAACAATTCAAATGCCTCCTCAAAATGGTTGATACACTCTTCATACTCCTGTGGAATTTCTAATGTATGAAATATTAAGTTTAAGAGAAATTGAACACAAGTTTTTGAATGCCAAATGTTTATAAAGGTAGGTCTATGTGTCACAAGAACAACTGCAAGAAATTAGCAAGATTTGAAAGTATCTTGTTATAGTGCACCTTCCTGGCACCAAAATACAACTAGGGCTAAAATGAATAGATCAAATTAGATTAACTAAATAAACCTCTAGCTCGCCTCCGGATGCTTAAATTGTTTTGTTTTAAACCAGCATGCATCCAAGCAGGCTTCGAAGCCATTTTGCACCCCCTTTATGCTGGTTAGCGCACACGTACTCAGGGTCCCCAGTTCACCCATACCAACCAGATAAGTTGAATAAACTTTTATCCTGTTCATTACCACTACATTTACTCTAATTAAATTCCTGAAACCAGTTCTTTTGATTTGTGTCTCGTTATCAGTACTTACACGCAAGGTAAGATGCTGGTTAAGCAGGTACTAGGGCGCATCAAGTTAAGTAGGGTTGGTCAATCGTTACGCAGTAGTAATACAACGAGCATACTCTACAGTGTTTTGATTTTCAAATGTAATATTTCACTGATCAAAGAAAGCTCGAAAAACGACTTTATTTTACTGGTGAGAAGTCGTAATAACATCTAACGGGAGGCAGTGTCTGGATACAATCACCTGTATTACTTTGTTTAACCAACAGTGAATGACGTTGATGGCATTACGTATATTTCAAGATTTAATGAACTTGCATAAGTACATAAGAGTCAGATTAACACCCTTTATAACTTCTATTTAAAATTCCAAGTTTCTGCATTTGAGTAATAGATATTCTTCAAAAGCCGAAAGAAACCGTTTGCTGCTAAAAAAGGTTGATGAGGGGAATTTCATATATAAAATGAAGTGATTCCATTTTTAATCAGCTTTAAATTCGGAATATTTAATGAACAAACTAATGAAGATAATAAATGATTAAGAAAGGTTCATCCTGTCAGCCAGCCATATATCACATGCCATAGATCGGTCGATTTTCTGATATTCTCAAGAGACAGTGCTTGTTTACTAATTTTTTTAGTATAGCGTGTGGAAATGTCTAATAGTTTCATGAAGACATCTGTATGTAAGGATTTTTTAGATTTTAAGGGGGAGGGGTGAGGAGATTCTTCACCGTTTTGTATGACGAATTCATCATTTCCAGTTTTTACTGGTAACATCTAAGTCGTTTGCTGTCGTTGATCTAAGCCAATATGCGTACAGAATTTCGTGTAGTGTTTAATATTACGCATAAAGTTGCAGAGCCTACCCAAGTACTCTTTCAGTCAGTGTTATAAAATTTTCATGGCTCTCCTGTGGATCCTATTTAATAGCTATTTGTCTTTCAACAGATCTGGTGTACATTTGATGGTACGACATTCCAGATAAGCGAAAGTATTTCCAATGTAAAAGATACTGACGCCATTTTTAGTCAATCTACCAAACGCTTTAGGAAGTACCTAACCTTCTTGTCTACACCAGGTTTGAGTTTCTAAGGCTATTGGGACTCTTGAGTCTCATTCTTTATTGACATTCAACAGTATGCTTCTATAGTATAGTTGTGAGTGGAGGCCGTCATGTGTGGATTACTTCGCACTCATTACTGGCATCTACTCGATCTCTGTCATCGTGTCAGCTTGTAGTGCATCGAAGTCAATTTTATAGAATTTCAAGTCCATGATGATGAACAGAACATCTCTGACAAGCCATTAGCCCCAGACAACTTAATAAGGGAGCTAAATACTGGTCTTTGAAAGATTCTATTTTGAAGGGGTTATAGATTAAATAGCATTCCCTAACCGTAACTATACTAGTTAAAAAGTTCACTTTGAACGCCAGCAGCACCTAGCTTTATCTGGACATTATTATGGTTGCAACCAAAAATTCGAAGATATGGCGTTTGGTCGCTTCTTATTTTTAGTTACAGTTGGTCACTGACTAAAGTTATTCATACAAGTATAATTTCGTGCAGTCTTTGTGTTCAAATAAAGTGAGGTTTGCACTAACTTATGCAAATGTAATCAGTCCTGTGATTATGCGGTCACCGTCGATTAGATCAACAATCAGTGAGTTATGAAATTCACCTGTCAGACAATTATCTAAAGACCTTGCGAGGATGGTGTATCACACCGATTATTCATGGTTACCAAGTTCTTTAGCCATGCATCTAACTGCAACAAGGGAAGACTGTAGGCACAATTTTGAGCCAACTGTCTTCGGACTTGTTCTTTCACTTCTAAATGTTTCACTGCTGTTTACCTCCTTTTTTTAGTCACTCTAGTACTTGTCACAGCTGATCGATTTCATTGACACATGCAGCAGGCTTATGGTGACTAACAAATATGATCTTAACAGTCTAAATCACCAGTATTAATTATCTAATTATCGAGCTATTTGTTGGTTTGAAACAGCGATGACTTCAGCCTTAAGTGATAAGGATAGTGGCTTAATGACCTGTATCAATCACTGTTCAAGTCCTCTACAGCTTCCACTGTATCCATAGAGTGCATAAATTCAATGTACTTCAGCAAGGAGTTCCAATCGTTTGGAAATCAGTAGAAGGAAAGAATTTTTAGACAAAATGGACTCAGTTATGGTTTTTGGCTTTCTGACTATTTCTTCTCAAATAAAAACTGTAGAAGAGAGTACTACATGGACCAAATATATTTGATCAGTATAAGGTGGATTAATGCGAGATTACCTCCTATCATAAGGTAGTATTACTGACGGTGGTTAAATCCGATCAATCCATATGAGAGAAGATGTCAAACCTTTTTTCCCACCTTAGATCCTATTCTTTGGACACATTCAAATAAAACTGATCTATATTTCTGAAGTATGAGCCCATAATTTGAGCACGGTTTTGCATGCATCAAGAGTGAATTCATGAACATATCGTCGTCAAAGGTCTTGAGGAAAGGCCATAAGATTCTGGAAAAAACTGATAACCCGTGCAACAAAGCCAGTCGAATCTTTCAAGTCATGAATAACTCAAAGTCCTAAATACTTATATGGACAGAAGCATGGGAATATTGGATTACTATGGTGGGAAGTCACGGCTGATATGTCAGACAAGGGTTTGATTGAAGTCATCTCCAGGGGATATATTAAAAACTGATAGGACAGAAGCGTTTGAGTCATCCCATATGGCAGCCTCGATCCGCTTAATGTACATCAACCTGTACGTCTTGGTAGCCTTCGAAGATGTAACGGTAGATCAATTTGTTAGGTGTTACCTATCTAATACCTGACTCTTACTTAATAGTTAACCGAACCCCTACCTGACCAACGATCAAAATTAAAACGCCAAATATTAAAGAGAGACAGCCCAAAGCACAAGATACGCTACCACTCCAGTGATTCGGTTACACTCCGCAGGTGAGATTCAAGAAATGAGGTAAACGTGAGAAGTACTACTACCTTCATATCTCGTGAATCGTTGAATCTTAAGTGCATGGGTTCGAGAGTGAGCACCAGCAAAGCACTTTACTCACCTCTGTTAAGCTTCACATCATTTCTTGCCTATGGTTAAAAATCAAGGTAACGGATTTTATTCAATGAGCATCTGTTCGGTTTTTCGTTGAGCATAGAAAAGTGGTTTACTATTTATGTAAACCATAGGTATATTGGTTTTCAGATGGTTTCTGTACGCCGAAACCGATTTACGAGTTCAGGGCGTCACAGATCATCGTCCTCAGTTCCTCGTTGTAATATTATCATTACCGCGGCAATTAAACAGGTACGTTATGGCGTGTATGTTTAATCCTGAAGCAAGTGGACCTTACACACTGCTTCAAGCAGCAATCCTGAGGTAAAGCTAACTCACTAATCGTCAACGCCTATAGGAATCGCTCCGTAATATCAAGTTATGGATAAATTCAGTCTCCCATGTCCCCACAAGAATGGGAGAACTTATTAATCAGCGAACGTTGATGATGATGTTTAACGTGAACTGTCTCTGTCAAAACTTCCACAGCCTGTACAAATCGTGCTGGTGATAGTTCAGTCGGCTGAGGTGGATGACTAGGGAGCTGCCACCGATAAAATATTGTAGATCTCTGGTAGACCCTTTTCTAGCTTGTATTCCGCTAATGAAATACCTACGTTTTCAGACTCAGAAACTGTAGAGTTATGCAAATCCATTAGGTGGCTGCCACAAGCTGGAAGCCATAATTCACGACATACAGTACTGTGATAGCTTTTTCATCCCACCACGGGACATAGTGGGGCCAGGCCACATTCAAACATCGCAGCGTCACAAGCCAAATAGTGTTGGTTTCAAAACAATGGTGAAGGAACAAATGGTTTTCAGAAACAACGCGCTTTCAGCAAAGACTGTTTGGAGTTGAGAGACCGCTTCGAAAATGTATTAGAACAGTGTCCGGAGTTGGGAAAGCTGGCAGATACTGTGCCTGGCATAACCAGCAATGTTATGGATCCCATCACGACCAAAGGGCTGCATGTGGCATACAAAGCCCACCGCCTATCCTATGAAAAGCTTGGGATGGCGAAAATCGGGTCTCATCACATGCTTGGATTGGCATTGTTTAACTGTCAAGTAGCTCTTTAGCATAGCCGTTGAATATAGCTGCCTTGATGGATAGCAACGACTGGTGTTCGACCGGTGATTACGCCGAGACAGCGGCCAGCCACCACTCCATACCCCGTACTTATGACTTGAATGCGAGGTTGTACGGAACCAACATTTAGTTGCCCAAGGCGGCAGAAGGCAGTGGCAGAACTGAAAGACAGCCGTTACTGCACCTTTAGAACGATTTGAATTTCCATGCTCACTTTCCGGTCCTCGGGATGTAGAGTAAAAATTCCATTTCTTAGTGAACAGTGTCTTCCGTGATTTGGATTTTGTCCACATTTGCATCGCGGACCGTCTCATTCTGAGTCTAGATATGCAGTCTTACCTACAACATTTGGAAATCACATTCAGGAGACAGAAGGCATGGTACCATGGTGAACATCAATTTGGCATACTACCAACAACAAAGGTATGCACCCATTGACAGATAAAGAGGCGGTCACTTGTGACTACCTCAACCGACTGCCATAAAGCAACTTAGCATTTTCAGTGGCCTGTTAAGTTATTACAGGTTCGTTTTCAACATCGCTTCTCTTATGATATTGCTGACATATCTGCTCTTAAGGAATGCAATGTGTGACTCTGAACAGCGCGGCTAAGCGTGCTTTCTCTAAGGACGAGGAATTCATAACAAGTGCAATCATGGTCGTGTATCATGATCCCCATGCTCATTTTGGTATTGGTTTTGATTCATCCGACGCAGGAACTGGAACAGTTCTGCAACGGCTGATTGACACCTGATGGCAGACACTAGCCTTTGTATCGAAGTGGGTGCAGAAAACCAGATGGAAGGTACAGTATTCACTATTTTAGCATTTGTATTTCCTGACGAATGTAAAACAAAATAAACCAGGGTGCCGTTGGATGCTGCTAGCTACGCAAGGGAAAGCCGTCGGAAAATCCCTCCCTCAGGGCCTTAGAAGCTATATTTGCCTTGTTCGTTCCATCTTTTCCTTATGCGTTGGAACATGTTCTTATGCCCCATTTTCTTACTCTCAGTGTTGCTTATACACACAAGAGCACATATATCAGTTTCCCAATTTCGGTACGACTATATTTACACTTGTCCCGTATGATCCAGTTTATTCAACTGAAATTTGCTACCTCCGAAGTTTTATTTTGGTTTTATTGCTGTTTTACTGTGTTTAAGGTGGTGTAGTGGGCCGTTACTGTTTTGGTTTCGACTTGACTGTCCGCTTGACGCATCACCGGCGTTTGATCTGGCTCTTGTGGGTAAACATCTTTGGTGCATTCTGTCGGGAACATTTTCACTTTGCTGTGAGTATCTAGTCTTCATCACTTACTGACCCCTTTTATCACATGGGTTGATATGTTGAATCAAGAAATTTATTACTGACTCTATGGTGTCAAGGCAGCATAGTTGGGGTACCTTTTTGTTCGATATTGTATAATGATTTAATAGTACAGTAGGTTTACGCAAATGTCGCATAAGTATAGCCGTATCATTTGTTTTTCGTTGTCACTAGGACACATTTTAGCTGGACGCAACTCAAGAAAGCTAAGTTCACCATATGGGAAAGACGCGGACATAAACCTCTGGTCGATTCGAAACCTATTCTGGACTGGACGCTGCGTTCTGACTGGGATAATAGTATTTTGGTCATTGCGCCATGCACGGTTCCGTACGCCACTTTTGGCATTTGGTCTAAGGTCATGACCACTAGGATATACTTCCCATTTCACTTCGGATTTCAGCTAAATATCCGGAACAAACAACTTCGTAGCTGATGAATTATCTCAAGTACCTTCAACAAGCTGTATCAAAGGCGCTGATCTCGTTGAACAGGTTCGTCTTCAGAAAGAGTCCTGATCTTAGCTGTTGTCCACAACTAGCAGGCTATAAATGTAACCAGTAGTTTGTGGCAAAGGCACAGTTAAGAGATGTATTTGCCGGTCATCGTCTTGCAATAGTTCTAAAAAGATGTCAGCGTCTTTGATGCTTTCCACAGACTATCGCACTTAGGTGTACGGCCCACCATTAGACTTACTGCACAACGTTTCCCCTGCTCTAGGACGGACAAGGGCGTTAAAGAAGGGGTTCTATAGCACCAGATACTTGTTTCGGCGGTATCCACAAAGACGTCGTGGACCTCCACCAGAATCTATTGAGCACACCCATCTTTTCAACTGCGTGGGTTGTTTCACAGTATGATCAGGAGCAGTGCCTAACAGAAATGGTACTTTTGAAAGTGTAGCGCTCAATTCCACCAAAAAATGTCAGTCATCTATAAGGACTGGCCGTGACCACCAACTAGAGTTTGGATTATTTGACGCCTTAACCGCTTTTTTGGGTCGCCTGGTTGAAAGCGACAGTCGACCATCCACATGCGAATGTCATGGCAGAATGTTTCCACCATCAGGGAAAGCTGCTCGTTCGGCCACAGACATGCCTCCGTAAACTTAAGCACTGCCTCTAGTCCTGCTGGGTATTCGAAATGGGTTGAAAACCGACCCTGGGTGCCTTGTCAGAGAACCTGCCTTCAGAACTGCTCTTCAGCTACCGGGTGAGTTCATTTCACCTTCGATTTCCACTCTGGTTATCGACAGAACATCTTAAATGACCAAGCTTGCAGCCAAAATGCGTCCACTTGCCCCCACCTCCATTTGATCTGAAGCAACTAATGCCTCCATTTGACCTATCTTACTGGAAATTTCACACGTTTTCCATCGCCATATTATTGTTGTTCTATCATCTGACTCACTGCATGGTGAAAAATTCAGTCATCGGGCGGCATGAAGAATTTTGCTCAACCAAACGAAGCGAATCCGAAGATCTGTCTTCTTGAACTGTTTGAAACAAACTTACTCCCAAGGTAACCTCTTCATAATCAGCATTTATCCTCACAGTTTCCAACGAACCAACGGCCTCACTGCCGAATTTCCTGATGACCCAGCCAGTAATACGGAGATACAGCCATCTCAGTCACGCTGAAACACATGTTGGAGTTAAACCATAAAGTTCCCGAAATATGTGAAGGCATACTCCACCGTTTGATTTGCGGTAACATGCACCATATTTTAGTAAAAGTTTTCAAACGCCGAAGCCTTCGGGCACATAGATATAAATTCCAACTACTATTCATGACTGAATGAAGTGGAAGATGCTCTTGACTAGGTGACTGGAGTCGCAGGCATGCCTTGACGTCATCGTCTTGGTTACACTGAAACACATCAGCCAGCGTTTGCCTGGGATATGCCTGCTTTTTTCTTCTACATAGTAGAGAGCAAGACGTTCATGTTCTGCGTAAATAGAAAACCACTTTTCTATGCTCAACGAAAAACCGAACAGATGCTCATTGAATAAAATCCGTTACCTTGATTTTTAACCATAGGCAAGAAATGATGTGAAGCTTAACAGAGGTGAGTAAAAGTGCTTTGCTGGTGCTCACTCTCGAACCCATGCACTTAAGATTCAACGATTCACGAGATATGAAGGTAGTAGTACTTCTCACGTTTACCTCATTTCTTGAATCTCACCTGCGGAGTGTAACCGAATCACTGGAGTGGTAGCGTATCTTGTGCTTTGGCTGTCTCTCTTTAATATTTGGCGTTTTAATTTTGATCGTTGTCAGGTAGGGGTTCGGTTAACTATGAAGTAAGAGTTAGGTATGGGAAGATAACACCCAGAATAGGGATACGTACATGAACAATATGAAAACTTCAACTTTCCATTCAGCTTTTGACTTGAATATACTTTTCTAACTCTGAAGTCCTTCCATTAAGTAAGAAAGAAAGTTCCAGAAAAACGAGTACGACGTCTTCAGACGCCAGGGAAACGTATTCAGAGTGAAACGGTTATAGCTAAATGACTAATACTCATGCTTGTTCCAACTTTCTTGGCTTTGACCAGTAAATTTCTTGTGTTACTGAATGTGCCTGCCTTTCCTTCTTTATCGCGTTTCCAAGAAGCATGTGTCCCACGCTTTATCTTATCTACTGTAGACAGCGGCAGTTCCACCAATAAGACATAACGTAGCTTTGTCTGGAGTAAAACAGTTCTGATCAGGTACAACTGGCCGTTCTTAGTGATTGACTGGTGGCTAACCAGTGTTTTGATCCGGTTACATGGCACCAGGACCTGTGTGTCCTAATCCACCTCCTTAGGAATATACTCTTCCTGCAGTACACCATTGCCTGAAAGTCAAATCAAAAATCTAACCGGTGGCAGGTGCAAAAATTCTGAAACTTCACCAGAAACACTCAGTAAATCGGAACAATGAAACAAGCCAAATGAAAGCACTCGCTGTGGACACCACCGGGCAGCTGTCTAATACCTTACCGAACCAGTCACGATTGCGGAGGGACTGGGAAGATGCGGTCGTTAGCTTTGCCTTCAAGACTAACCGCATGGACTTGGTGACCCATGATTTTCAGCTTGGTCTGGGTATCACAGTTGTCAAGATTTTGGAATCGATTATTAGTAGTGCCTTGCTTACACGCATCCTCTCCTGATGTCAGGGGTGGATTGCAACTACTGCTTAGCATGATTTCCTTGCTGGCTATCTGTGGTCTAAAAATTATCTTCTTTCAAAAGTAGCAGGAAGTAAAGTTTCTTCGCCTGCAACTCAGAGTGGGCCAGTCCAAGTGGCTGTCAGTCACGCGGGTGAGAACTGGGTTTTGGCAAGCTAATCGCTACGTACCGATCGTGAAAACGATTTCTGTTTCAAGCGCAAAGACTAGAGGGTTTAAATATAGAGGGGAGTAATAGAAGTGTGTTTCAAGAGCCAGACCGTTGGAAGAAATCTGGAAACATTATTCCAGTGGAATATCTTGATTTGGGCTGTTATAACTTGTGTTCTTCATACGCATTGGTTGCATCATGCCTCATATACGAGTTATTCATCCGTCCTTCCTCCAGTTTCTATTGGCTATCATCGAGTTTTTCTTAAATGCATAGAACTCCTGAGTTTCAGGTAGACCAGGGGCTTTTTCCCGGTTCATTTTGACAGATTTTCTTTCCTGACTCAACCAAGATGAAATTTAGAAAACATGTTTGTGTATGTCTTTGTGCATTGGTGTATGACCGATGGGGCGCACGAATTGAAGGCGTCCAGTTTTGTCAGATTTCCGCATACCACGATTCCGGAATGTTTTTGGATGTTTCTTGCCCTCCGTGTGAATTTGGGTGTATGGGAAGGGTTCTGTCTAAAGCAAGTTTGATAATCAGGGTTTGAAGTCATTCGCTGAGCGTCTTTTTTACAGAAGTATCAAGGGCTTTCGAGAATTAAATCGCTCATGGACTGTACGGTGGGCAGCAACCAGTAGATTGCCCCAGAGCTCTCTCTGGAATGGGAGCTTCACAAGGAACGATCGGCGGGACCAACATTTGTTAGGCTGCAGCGGTTCGACTAAGAGGTGTAGTTGATGAAACTTTAATTCATAGGAAGTTAATTCTACTGGCCTAACTTCCACTGGGGTTAATCATGCGCTCCAAAAAGGGAACCCACACGGGGTACACTTAAAAGCAGTCCCTATCAGATGAAATTTACCACTGTTGACAGGAGACGCCTGCGCTCTATCGGATATTGGGTTTGTTGTCATGCTTTCTGTTGTTTACATGACAAGTCAGTGGCCCATAGAGGACTGACAGACAGTTGTGGCCGGTGACTCGTCCAGTTTGTGATAATATGGCAGTTTCCTTCGAAGCAAAGTTACAGATCACAAAAGTACTGTGGAACGGTGCATGCTGCTGGAAGCACACACCTTGGAAAGGCGGTGACACCAGTAGATGAAGCTATCATTGACAAACCCCACTTTTATTAATCTTGTTGGCCTAGTCATGGGGTCAAAAAATCGAAAAGGCTCTTTCCAAAGAACATCACGGACCTAAGCGCTTCCAGAAGGCAGCTAGTGGAGCAAGAAAAACCTGTTGGGGGACATGACTTTGACTTTTTGAACGGCCGCTTGCACCATATTTTTATATTGTTATATACGGTTATTCTTGCCAGGGGTGGAGCTTACCCGGAGGCGGGTGGACGACATTTTAACTACTGTCCAACAGCCAAGACTTTCCACCAAGATGCGACAAGTACTGAGATAAAGAATTTAGAGCTCTTCTCCGGCCATTACGTTCATGTGCTTTTAGTCACGATCAGCCCTGAACCCCAAGTGGAGAGCTGCACTAGGGCAAAGCTAGTGTCTTGCTGTTTCTCCAAAAATATGCATATCGTTTTAAAGTCCGTATGTGCCTGCCTGCCTTGCATTACTCAGTGTGCGCCAGCACGGAAGTAATCCATGCCTTACATACGCATAGGTACTGATAGCGAAAGACAAACATGAAAACATGTCATACGGTGAAAAAAATGCTGAAACGAGCAGTCCATTTACTGGTCAGAAATAAGGGGGTGACATAGGGGGAGGAACGTCAACCATCTCTGACTACTGACGGCAGAGTCATAGATTCTGAGGGGGTTGCTGCAGATAGGCCAGAAGAGGACTCAAAAATGGGGGATGTCGACTGGTGGATGCCTGCACGCCAAAACAAACTTACAGAGTTAAAGTCAACCACCAGTGCCCTAGAGGATTATTCGGCTATTATTTAGACAGTTTACATTCTTATTTCCTTATTTTAAGCCTCGCGGTATCTTTGGGATAAAGCTGGAACACATACCGCTTGTCTTTCGTCGGGTGGTTCAGTTTAACGGTGAAACTCGCCTTTGGTGCAAAAAGAAAACTTGGTAGGTCAAGGATGTCTCCAAATAACTAGCCATTCAATAAGAAACTATGCGAATGGACTAACAACGTCGTCTAGTTATAACGCAAACTTCGAACATTGCGCGCCTTTGTCGTTGATAGTGGAACCCATCTGTGTAATGACAGATGGAAATCCATGCCCGTCTCTTGATTTGCAGCGAGTTTTAATAAGTTTATGCATATCAATAACTTGCTATGTGAGTTATATAACTCTCGGCATCATTCTGTGAACTTTCAAAATCACTTTGATGGTGCATGTGAACTGGTATCTGTCATGTTAAATCCACTACATGGGAATGGGAATTTTTATTATCTTCACTTTGACGCACTGCATATGCTGAAAGTGGTATTTTCTTTGTCCCGTAACCGCGATCTGACGTTTTTGATGGGGTTAAACGGCCCCCCTCTGTACTATTCAGGACCCGTAAAATCTTGTAGATTTTTCGACATATATCAATGTGATAATGCCTGTAAACCGGCTTCTCTCATTTTAATTACTAATGTGAGAATAAAAGTTTATTTATTTATCTGTTCAATAGACCTGCATCCGCGTCAAGAGCTGGCAGTAATGTTTTAGATCTTAGAGCACGACCACGATATCAAGTCATGCAGCACTTACGTTTATGCAAGCAGCCAAGCTGATATCAAAACCGGGGTAGGATTGACCTAAGCATTTGTGGTGCACCATTCTGGCACCAAAATACAACTAGGGCTAAAATGAATAGATCAAATTAGATTAACTAAATAAACCTCTAGCTCGCCTCCGGATGCTTAAATTGTTTTGTTTTAAACCAGCATGCATCCAAGCAGGCTTCGAAGCCATTTTGCACCCCCTTTATGCTGGTTAGCGCACACGTACTCAGGGTCCCCAGTTCACCCATACCAACCAGATAAGTTGAATAAACTTTTATCCTGTTCATTACCACTACATTTACTCTAATTAAATTCCTGAAACCAGTTCTTTTGATTGTGTCTCGTTATCAGTACTTACACGCAAGGTAAGATGCTGGTTAAGCAGGTACTAGGGCGCATCAAGTTAAGTAGGGTTGGTCAATCGTTACGCAGTAGTAATACAACCAACACCCCCTTCGTACTCTTACCCATTTTTGTGAAACCCGACTATGTCCTGGAAGCCAGTGCCTTTGTTTCTCTCCCTACTTCTGAAATGATATCAGTTCTAACATGACAACGCTTCAAACTATATGGTAGTATGTGAACTGCCTAACGATCATCAATATCTGATAACTGCATCTCACCCCTGACTAGTTTTAGTTACGAAGCTGGTGTGTGGTACGTGTGTCAAGTCAGTTTGGCGACCACAAACGGTTGTGTAAGCGGTAATGGTAGGCCTGACTACTCACCTTCGGCTAGAGCAGTTCATCAAATTATTAAAATTAGCCCACCGCCTTTAATACCGTTAAAGCACCGAGAACCGGCTTTTGGAGTCCTTTATCGTTGGGATGCTTAAGATGTATTTTGCTGGGAAATTTCATACATGAAATAAACTAGCCTGAAGATGATCTTAGTGATCACTGCTGGTGAATCACTCAAAAGTAACCTCCGGCAAGTAAAATAGGAACGAAGTGGACATGTGTTAATATTATCTAAGGCGGTTTTGAGAGAGCAACAGAGGTTAATTACAGTGCAGAGAGCAAACAAGGATTCAACTAGTTATAAACTTTAAATTTTGCCGCTGTTTTTAACCTGTAAACAGGACCCCATGGTTCTATGGTTAGGTCTCGGATATCAAACCCCTTTTTATGCTTAGTTCTCATGCACCCCTCAAAACAAGCAAGACGATAAGCTGCTGATGGCTAGTTAGTTTTATCGCACTTGACGATCTATGTATGAATAATACAAAGTGAGGATACTTCTGTCAGTTTTACCAACTTTGAAGGGGATTACAGGCTTTCGCTGATAGGTATCTTTTCAAACAGTTATCACCACAGTATAAGGATAAAACGTATGCAGTTTACAGATTCTCACCGCGGAGTAGCTTTTAAAAAGCTTTGTGCCGGCAGCCTTCATTCTCGAGGGAAGACCTCCTCGATTTGCAGTTGGTCTGAGTTTTGGAAGTGGTGTGTTAACAAGTGGACTCTAGGAGATGTAAAACACAGTAAACATGCTCCTGTAGTCTAGATATCTGAAAATGGTACATTCGTGGGATGGCTAGACTGCTGGCTCTGGGTTATATTTCAATTTAACTACTTTCTTGGGTGTGCCATCAAGAAAATGTTCCAGAAGGAACCAGACTCACCCCAGATACAGTGATATATACAAGCCGAGAACATTCTAAGTCTTCTCATTTGTAAGCCTTCACATAAACTGCAACCCTTGCTGTAGAGGAGTGAATAATTTCACAGTCTCTCCTGATGACTGTGTTTGACAATATCGATATTCTTGGAATATTTTCGCTCCCTTTGTGGACATTTTCCTTTACCTCTAACCTGTGTAATATTATTTTTCACTTCCTCACTTTATTTGACCCATTATTTTTTACTATGATTGAAACCTACCCCTACTGTTTCCACTTTGCTGTTGTATGACGCTATACTTTTGACAACAGGGTACTGTTTTACTATTCTCGACACTTTATTTGGTCTAACTCAAGGTTGCTCCGCGAACTGCCCGTCTGACCTTTGACTGTCTGCCTGGGACGTTCATTGCTTGATTTGACTGTTGTGGACAAAATCTCAGTCCTACTTTGTTGGGAGTATTCTTGTTGATTCTCGGGTATCTAGCATGAATGGTAACACTTGAATAGATATCAACTTGGATTACATGGTAATGCGGAAACATACTGATTCCCGAAATTGTCAATGTGGGTTCTTCTGGTCTCCGAAGCTACATGCATAAGGAATTACAGTAAGATGGACTTTTATCTGGCATAACGGTGGATTACGAAGACGACTCAAATATGCTGACTGCTTGTAACGGACGCTTGGAATTTTGCGCGACCATGGTGCCACCAGTGGTGAAAAAGGAAGTGTGACTGAAAACGACCTAAACTTTAACACTCTGTGCGTGCTAAAAAGTGGTAGTTTCTTGTTCATTTCATAGCTTGTGGAGTGTTCTGATGTTTTTAATCGAATTTAATGACTTCCTTCTGTACCATTCAGGTTCCGTAAAATCCCATAGATTTTTCTAAGTATATCAATGTGATGGTGCCTGCTAAATGTCTTCTCTCGTATTAAATTACCAATATGGGAATAAAATATTCATCATTATTATTTGTGCTCAGCTGATCTTTTTTCGCTGTATGGTACGTATTCCGTACCAAGGGAACCTTTGGACCGAATAGTTGCCCAATGGCATTGTTGAGGTACTTTTGACGTAACTTGTTACTGTTTAGTGGTGCCACAGATCTGTCAAGTCAGCGCATGTTTTCATATTGTTGGAATATAACATTTGACTGTGTGTGGCTAGGGGAAGCTCGGGAAGGAATACAGAAGGACGCAGTAACTTGTCCAGACCATGTTAACTTGGCTCCGTTGAATCACCTCATGAGTTCAGACTGAAATACCTGGATTTTGGTCATAACACTTGCTCAAGATTAAAACTCCTCTAGATTAGAATAGAGTATCAGACGTTCTCTCTCAGAGTATAAACATTTCCATGTTACTTATCACGACTGATACAAATTTTTTACGTTGGACTAGTTGACATTCTTCACCACCAGTCATCCTGGGTGAGGGCGGGTTGATATCCATACAACTTTCGATTTTATGCCTAAGTTTTTAATAATTGGCACTCAAAGGCAGGTAGCTAAAAGAGAAAACTGTGGTTGGAAAGGGACGAACCGCGGAGTCCTGGGAACGTCGCACAGATATGGAACGTCATTTAGATGACTTTGCAGCACTGGCTACTGGTAGTCGTCATCTGTGACTACGAGTTGACCGTTCAACCGAAGGTTCCATTTCTATTCCGTAGAGGATTTTGCTGCAGTTCTTTGTTTTGAAGGCACTACAGCGTATGCCAGGCCTTTGAGAGAACTTGCCTTATCCATCGCACGCTTCCAGACAGTCGGCGCTACGTGACCGATTCAGCGTGGCACGGCCGTGAATTTGGAGATTTTGAATGCCAGAAATTGGGCTCTGTAGTAACTGATCCCTATGACTTGGGCGATGAAGAATACTTGGGCCACAGACCTCTATTATGAAGCAGCACCTTATATTCATTTTTTTGCGTCGATAGGGATATTATCTTCTGACACGAAAGTCACCTCACTTCTGCTGAAAGCCGCTGGTTTTGGCCCTGGGGACATTAAGAACTTCTGGACAACTCTCCGGCTGTTGTGAGCCACTTCGTCAAGGTTTGTAAACAGCAGATGTTTCTGCGGGTTGAAGTTCCTTATCATTTTAATGCAATTAAGGCTTTTTTCATATTGCCATCGGCTGTCAGAACAAGCGCTTGCACCATTTTTACCAGTACCCGGACAAATAAAAATGCCTGCGAGACACCAGATTACAGAAGGTTATGTATTCCCGAGCGCATGAGTCGGGAAGGATTAACTATCCTGAGGGTGATCAAATTATTTTACGGGTAACCAACAGGAAACACTTCCACTCCCGCTTATTCACAGAACTAGACACCTGTTCGAAGTATCGAGAGGCACTCGCGGGGTAATCTCTGCTACGTGCTCCCTTCAAAGAAAAATTGGAGCCATCCCTCCCAAACCCATCTTCAAAGATATCGAAACGTCCACCAGATCTTGGCTGCATTGTGTTCTCTGGGCTGGGTTGTTTAATCGTGAAGCTTTCATTGTCCTCCCAGACCACATCACCTGCACTAACTTCGGTATGAAGTGAGCTGTCAATATCTCTCCGTGAGCGATTTGGTAGCTTGCGCTGACGATGTGGTCCGTGATTGGTTGTTTCCTTAGATTGTTGTGTCATTGATTGTATAGAATTTCCTGTTGGCTGTTCCTCTGTTTCACCATCCACCTAAGCTACAAATATTCTCTATCATTTCAACGTCTGCGGATCAAGTCCCGTACTCCCAAACACACAAACCGCTATGCCACTTAATAAAGGCCAGAAGTTTCTGAAGAAGCCGATGAGAATAGAGAATAAATATACCATAGAAGGGAGTAGGCCTTCCTTCTGAGTGCCCACAACAATTTAACAGATCCATTGTAAACTACTATAGGAAAGGAGGCTACCTGATAGCAGCGCATTGGAGTACTAATCAAGTGAATCATCCCAGCAGGCAGTTACTCTTAGTTAAAAATCTATGGCAGTGTAGATTAACCGGCAGAACCATCAACGAAAATGTCAAGGCCAGCTCTTTATTCGGATGCGTGCCCCCTAGAATTCGTTACCGTGAGGAGTGGAAATGGCCTCCCGGTGAAGTATTTCAGGATATTACTAAATGAACGTTTCAGCATGGATGATTAACCAAGCATCTACGCAGGGAGTCTCTGAGCTCACTAATCTACCGCTGCACTTAAGTGATGATATCTTGTTTTCTTCTCTGTCTCTACTTACCACTGATACTAACTATTACTTCGCATACATTTTCTTCCTTACCTCCCCCAACAAGTGTGATGGGCCTCTTCTTTACTTTTAACCGATGCCTAGTTTATACCGACCAACTCTTGCAAGTTCAAGCTCCCAGACAGACAGACAAGGGTTGTACTGGGATCTTCGACCTCCTCAGAGGCTTGATAATCTTTACACTTTCTTACTCTACAAATTACGAGGAGAAACAGCTCACAGACGACTGCAGCCCCAAGATCTTGACGCGGTAAAGCAAAAGGTGCTTCTGCACCCGCAGAGCTATTTAAACCAAGCATCGATAATCCAATTTCGGTATGTAGATGTGGGCATTCAAAAACTATCACTTTGCTATGATTGCCCAGAAGATATCCCCTATTGTACGTCCAGTGAGGATTGCATTTTGTAAGACACTGTAGACTCCATATAGATAGAACTTCTGCTATAAAAATATGACGTACATCTTGAGTTCAGTGTTTTAAAAGTAGATAGCAGATTATTAAGAAAGTAAAGTCAAGGTAAAACACAAGATACCGAAACTACTGGGTGGAAACTACGGCAGCATATGTATGAAAAACCACTTCATAAACCTACGTGTGAAGAAGCACGACATAACCAACTGCTACTCGAAATCTGGTTTGTGCACTTGAGGCGGCAAAAAGGTAGAGGTCATGCCAAAGAAGTTGAAAATTTTTTGACGAAAATAGTATGAAATATGGACAGGCTGAGAATGAAGCTGACGCACAGTGACTGTTGTTCACTGTCACTGGTGGTCGCATAATCGGGCAAACTGCGGTCGGGTATTGACCATTTATTGGCAAGATCTGGGTCTGACCTGAGAAACAGGATTGATTCATTAGCCTTAGTACGCATGATAATTGTTGTGGAGCAGAACAAAATAATCCTGAACAATTAAACACAGCAATACAGAGCTCTACTAACATCGTATCAGCACAGTGGCGCGCAAAATATTGTGCGCCGCAACTAATACTGATAACACCAGCAGGACATATGCAGATGTTTTAGATTCAGATTCAGCTTTGAAACCCCAGGTAGCCTTTATAATGGGTCGACCGCTTTCTCTAACACTCACATTCTAGACGCTTGAAAACATCACCCCTGATTTAAAAGTATGTAGCTAAAAATGAGTGTGACTAGCAAAGCGCCTTTCTCCCACTCAGCGGTTGGTCTGTGAATCATATAAGAGTTCAGAACCTTTTTCATCTGCCATGTTGCCGATTCTTTCAATAGGGTCACGGACACTTAAAACGCAGGGAGATTTATGAGGAATATGACCGTTCGCATGATGTTCAGGAAACGGGTTTTCCCCAAGAGGTTGTGCTGGATGCCCGGCAGAGATTAACAAGCAATATTTGCCTTTTTGGATAAGTTACTGGGCGATCTTATTAGTGGGAGTTACATTTCAAATGTGCATAACTTAGTGTAGGAATTTCCTGCATCGCCATTAAAACTGTCATTCATTCAGCACCAGGAATTGAAGCAGGTACTTTGCTATTCACGAGGCAGACAATGTTTGGTCCAAAATTGTTTCACTAAGTGGATTCCTGTGCAGCTACATTGGGATGTGAGCATTACGTGATCTGGTGAATCCACAAGCATATGACTAAAGTGTTTAATCTTTTACATTAAGAAAAACACGGAAGCTGAAATCTTAAGGTGTAGAGTGAACTTTAGGACTGCAGTACCGAGATTGGGACGAAGACTTAAGTGAAATAACAACTTCTACTGCTATTTTTCCCGATATAAGTGCTCCAAGACATGTTGGGGAAATCCTCTTCTATGCAGAAGACGTCTCGTTTTAAACGCCGATCATGAATACCAACCCCTCAACTTCCTCGTCTCAAGGAATCTTTCGGCAAAAAGTTATTCAGGTCATAAAGGTTGTAAACCAGCTTTGCTTTCCATTTTTATTTCTTTTCCTATCAGTTCAGTGAAATAAATTCGTCCACACCTTCATCCTCCTTGAAACAGGAGGTTACCAAATCGTCAAATGTGTCGAGGTAAAATGTCAAAGCCTGGGGAACTCCCAACCGCCCTCACCCTCATCCTGAACCACAACACTTTTCCATCATGTCAGACGGACTCTTCGGACTGTAGGTTCGATCCGAGGTCACACTCCCTTAGTTTGATACCCCTGAACTATAAGTAACCCCGTCCTTTGAAGTGGCCTAGTCTTGAACTCATCACTAAGGGCTTCAAGGAACGCACACCACTTAAGTGACTTGATAGGAGATATCTTACTGCCTCTCTGTTCCTTATAGTCGCCACAAAAAAGCAAGAAAGAAGTTCAGTTCATTGTTAAATACATTCCAAATGAACAGGTTGTTTTTTGTCATACCCCGGCTCAAGAAAGAAGATTTGCCATGGGATGAGGATTTGAGGAAGTCAGGAAGGGCGACTCGAGAGTGAAACTGCTGTCCAGTACTGTAACCTACCTGACCTGGTTCTCTTCGAGCATACATGTGCACTGGTTTATTTTTCGCAACCTCTAATGGTGAATGGAAATGTGGTTGCCTGGTCGTCAAGGTGGGGCGGGCCGGGCCAAGAAGATGTGTCTGGGACTTTAGTTTATGTGGGAAAACAGGTCACGCACCTACTTTTGTGGCGTTTTCTAAGTGACTTTATCAACTTGGCATGTTAAACACCGGGCCTATCGGCCAACTATCTCCATCGCTTGACCTCAGGCTACGGCCGAACTCCTGGCTTTTCCCTTGTAAGCCCGAAGAAACAACGTGTTACAAGTTTAAGACCGAAGGAGGTTTTATAAATAAATGCCAACTTCTGGTTTGGTAGAATGGCAAAACCTACGAAGCCTGGTCCTGTTGCTTGTCGAATTCAATGGCTTAAAAACGCACGGCTTCAATCTACCATTTTTTTGATGGCAAGACAGTAGGCTAGCTCTGGATAGGGTGAGAGGCCAGCTGAAATAATATTGGCTGGATGACTATGGAGGGCGTGAACATGCCAGGACGGTTTTGCCGCCATAAATGTACAATGCTTCCCGGAGACGTCCTCAGATGAATCCTTGTTGCCTGACACGAGGTTCCAACTCTCCCTAACATTAAAGGGTGCGTGGAACATGGAGGCCATCGCAACATTCGTGCTGGCGTTGTATTGTACATCCAGCTGCCACCAGCATTTAAACGGCTGAAATGTTAGTTTGAATTTCATGGCTCTTCACATGTTTTACGAATCATTCATCCATACGTCTACTTTATTTTCTTCCCAACGCCTGAAGATGGTCTCGAAACCTCTTTGGGAGCTTTCTTCAGCTTCCGCCAAGTGTTCAAACTTTTTGCCATTTTCGGTCGCTTATGCTCTCTAGTTCCCAGCAAATCTTCTTTTCACTCCTTCTGGCACTTACTCCTAAGGCTACTAGTGTCAACAGTAACGCGTCAGGAAATTTCACAGAAGTCTGCCCCTAGAGAGCATTTAAATATTTCCCCCACTTCTTATGCAGCTCTTGAGACAAAACTCCGGCATTTGGTAGCCACTTACACTGTCATTTTGCCGGTATTTGACTGGATAAGTGTAAGTCTATAATCACAAGCCCTAACTCAGGTACCAGGTTTTCGATAGCTTTTATCTGACATAGGGGGCCTAAGACCTAATTACTGATGAGTAACCTCCCCATGGGTGAAAATAATTGCCATCCCTGTATTGGAGTCAGTCTTAAAGGGATTCAAGAAATTCCGACCTGATAAGCAAAATACCGCCCTTTTGCAAACAGTACAGCAGCCTTTTGCTCCTATAAGTATAAGTTTGAACGACGTACTCGACTCTTAATGCCCAGCAAATAACTCTATGAAACGTAAATCAAGGGGAACATCAATAACTAACAAACCAAAAAAGACTCAATGTTATTTCTGCTCAACTTTTTGTAAGAATCCATCCAAACGTTAACAGTGTGAATCACCTTAAATCCCTCTTACCTTATCATACCGCCAACCCGCGGTTGTAAACTACATAGCTGCTATTTTTACACACTATTAGAGACATGATAAATGCGGACGCTGAGTTCTACAAAAATCACGGACAGATAATCGAAATAAACAAAAGGATGCTGGACCCGGTGGTTCTATTCAATGCTGACCTCACACAGTTGCTTTTGAACCTGAGAAGCTGCGGAATCAGTTGCCCGGGGTGTGCCGGTTCTATGCCTCTAGTGTGATTTTCTCGCCTGGTTGGTCATTGCAGGAAAGGACAAAAGGAATAAGGATAGCGGCTGGACTAGAGGCCACACTATGAAGTGGCGAAAGGCCCTGAGTTAGTGAGGCTCCAAACAGCATCTGGAATAAACGAATGGCGACGAAACACTATGGTTAAGTTGTCACCAGTCAGGAAAAGAAGATCTGATGGGGATAAACAGATAGGAATGTACCAAAGTTTGAACAACCCAAACAGAAAGAAGACACTGTGAAGCCGAAAAATGGAGGGCAGGGAGTTGAGTAGTGCCGTATTTCAAGGATGATCCCGGAGAAACACCCATCACTGTTGCAGTGGATGACATTGAAACATGGGAGGTAATCGGCTGCCTAGAATCACTGCAGAAATGCACATTTTTGCCAGCAGTTCACCATTTCAGGTTGATGATTTTATACTTCAGAGTGTAGGTTATCTGAACAGTAGTGGGTGATATCTCATTGCATTAAATTTCAATACGTCCGGTGTGAGTTGTATATATATGGCCTCAACAAAGTATCTTGATCCATTCAGTAGTAAGTCAACCTTCTGTGTTCTGGAAAGGCCTGAAATAGGATGTCAGCATTGTTATGCGTCTTGGGGTGATGTAAAGATTTAATTAGAAAGATCTAACGAAGTGTTGCTAGGATTAACACTGGGTGTTTGAGAATGTTCCAGCAAGGGATGTCAGTCTCTCCCACGCGGTCAGAACTCGGATAACATCTGTTTGTCTGTTGTCATCATCTCAAGCCTTGGCGTGTTGAGAGGGTCTCAGTTTCGATTCACACGGGTTTAACGTTAGGGTTAGTCCCCATGGGAGACAAATACATCCATTCCTCCCTGTACTTCTCCCCAAATATTCAGACCATCAGCATGTAGGCTTTTGAGTGCTTGGTTTTTCCCAGGAGAATTTGACCCATCTGTTTCTTTATGGAAAAACAGAATGGGTGTTGTTGCTAATTGTTTGAAAGATTGTGCTCATCAACAGTTTCCCTCCGGAATACTGATAAAGTGTGTTATCAAAAGTAAGCCAAGCGGAAACTTCTGGATCCTATCTGACCTTACCCTGACCCACCCTGTTACAGTGATTCTTGAATAGTGAATCATCTGGGGTGGATAACCTGGATGTAGGGACGTGGAAGGAAACAAGCACGTGGGCACCTTGTCTAAGAAAGTTATTGGTGCTTGAATTAGAGTCACCAACGGTCTGACTGTTAAGAACATGTGTGGTTGGTATGTCTAACTGTCAGGCCGCAGCAAGGGCATTGATGGACGTCTTCAGCCGAGCAATTTTTCAGTAGGAGTGGGCCAGTGTTCAGGTAGCAATGAAGTTAAGGTAACCCACAATGAGAATCTGAGAAATGTTCAAGTCGGCAGCTCCCCTACGGATCGCATCATGCTCCCATTAAGCGTTGGATTGGCTGTGGCTCCATCCATGCTGGGACCTCCGTAACATGTAATGTTGGATATATGGCGTCATTGGTGCTGATCTCAGGGGAAGAAGTCTCATGGGGTTTCAATGGACAGCAGGTGCAAAGAACCATGTTTTTCAGCTAGTCAGTGTGCTGGGACGGTGCTCACCAACCGCTAACCTTACCTCAAGTATCTTGGAGAACAAATCATGCGTTTTGCCGCAGATACCTTGAATGACCGTTATGGGACTCGTAGCTCCGCCATTTGGTTTAGCCGATGGGATTGTGTAACCAGCGTTTATAACGTTGGCTTCAACAATATCAACGATAATAATCACCTTATTTCAAGCAATATGTAGGGTACAGTGTGGAATTCTCGACATGAAACCCGTAGAGAAAGTTTTTAAAGAAACAATGATTGCACCTCAATAGTGTTAGGGATAATGACATTAAGGGCGTTAGTATGAAACGGGTAGCTGATGTTACATCAGCGTCTGTATCTACTGTTGTTCAGTACGTTGGTTAGTATAACAAGACCACCTCTCATCATGTTTACCCAGAATTTCAAATCCCAGAGAGAGGCACTGAGAGTGACGAGGATACAGTCCCACTTAAATAACACCTAAATGCCTCGTTAGGTTGACCCAATAGATGACAGCACAAGTTTTTACTGCTTAGATCTTGCTCAAACAACTGGGTTAAGAAGACCCACTTGACTACTTCGGTGACGGAACTTCGCTGCCGAAAGTAAGTGAATACGAAGACTGAAAAACATAGTCACCATCACAAAACAGCACTTAATTTCGAAATAATGGTTGTCAGTCTTTCCAGTCTTTTGGTGGTTCCGAAAGATCTTCTAGAGGTTTTATGAAAACAGATTCGGGACCTTAGACCTGTTTTGTGCAAGGCCCTATTCAGAGTGTGGTATTTAAGCAATGATTCTGTGTGAGAGCTGCTCCAAATGGTTCAAAAGCCTATTTTACGAAGACAGATTGCACCAACTGGGTCTTTCTCCACTGTCTTACCCCCGTATGCAGTGTGATCCCACTTTAACGTACTAAATCTCGAATATTAGTTTATAGGCTAATTTATCTCGTCATTCTTCTCTAAAACTGCTGGCGTTGGAGGAGATCAAGAAGTGAATAAGCCGCCACCTAATCCTCTCCGTCTCGAAATTTTCCGCTCACAGAGAGTAATAAACCACCAGAACTCTGCTGGGGTACATAGTGTCCGGAATTTCTACTGATATCTCAAAAACTAAATTTTATCCTCACTTTATCATCAAGTTTGAAGTTTGAATAGCAAGGAATAATATGTGTTTCTGGTCTACATTCCTCATTCCTAAAAGTTTCCGTACTTAAAAATGGTTCCTCTGGATCCTTAGAATCTTGCTTATTTTATGCAAGGTGTGTAATTGAATCTGAGTTTGTAAATTTTTAAAACGTATCACAGAGTGTTTCTTGAAGGTCGAGTGAGTGTTTACCGCTGGGTTCCAGTGTTGTCCTTGGAGTGTTTTATAATGTCTGCTTAGTTTGTGCCACCTAAACGCGCCACTAACTAAATTTTTGATGGACAATTCACAGTTATATAGTGACGATGTTGTAAACATTGCTAACTCCCTGTTGAGTGATCTTAAGGTTTTAGTCTTAAGTTGTATTTATTGCTTTTCAGAATAGCTATCAAATTTGGGAAGATCTCGTCTCTAAATGTGGCAAATTTCACTCAGCCCTAAAGTAAAACTCTGTATTCTCTAACGTTTTTCCAAGGGCTGCTACCCAAGCGTCATCCGCTTTCCTGGATGCTTTTCAGAAGGTGGCGGATTTGGCCACAAAGACTTTTGGCGGCAGCAAAGAAATTGGTGCATGCCTAACCCGCTATTGCATGCGACAGAAAAGTCTAGAATCTAAAGTGAAGTCTATGAGCAAGTAAGTCTAATGCGTCTACGTGTCAGATTGTTCGTTAAGAAAATAAATATTCAGTAGCCTTGTGTTCATTCTGTAGGCTGTCAGCTGCCGTGTAGGGACTAGTGATATTTTATGAAGTAGACCTGAAACCTTCCAGCAAGTGCTTGAAAGAAAAGCATTAGTGTATTCTTATTGGCTGTGTGAAAGAATTCCTTAGTAATTTAAATCACTAGATTTTGAGCTATACTTCATAATAGCCAGTGTTGAGAAATGAAAGGTTTACTGGTACGATACTCACTGCCATATTGCATCCCTTGAGGCTTTAAGTACTTATCGGTCGAAACACTTTTAATCATCAAGTTACTAAGATACTACTACTCTCAGTCATAATTCTGTAGGTGAAGATCACATCGGTCATCCTCATTCGTTTTTTTACTTGGTGTTTCGTCTTGGGTGCGAAACTTCGCTTTGTTTGTTGAGCTTGGATCGTAGAACTATAGAAAAGGAAGTTTTGTATCCCGTAAATTAAAAGACAGGAACTCTTCCATATCCATATACGGTATTTAGAACTTACAGTGAAATTGTGACTAAAAGATTCAGGTATTCACTTCTCGATTTTCGGGTCGCTTCCTCAAATATACACCATTTGATTCATTTTGGTTAGTTTGACAGTGTTTATAACTAAGACATGTGTAGTTAGGAATTTCTTCATGGTAAGAGTTTACTGTATTAGTGTTTAGTCAACCTCTCACGACGTGTAAAGTGCCTCAAAGTAAGCCTTACATTTGAAATTGAATTGAACAATATAGTTATAGTGAAGCTGTGCCTCAGTAGCTAAGGGGGATTATTACCAACCAGTGGGTCACGGGTTCGATCTTTGTTCCACCTACTGAGGTTTGGAAAACCAGGTAGTATCACTACCCTCACACGATAGATACGGCTCATTGCCTACTGCACGAATGTGCACAAGGTGGCTGAGTACGCTACATACGTCACACATTATTATAGAATCAGATTTGGGGAATTCTTAGTGTTGCCTGCATAACTTGCTCAGAAGTCTTTGCTTGTTTGAGGTGTTACGTGTTAACCCTTCTCATAAGACATTTTCTTCATTAAGCCCAGTAATTCTAGAGAAAGATTAAAGGCCAATCCGTTCAATAATACGGAGGTCTGGAGTCAATCTTATTCCTAGGACATTTTCTGCCTTGATGACTCGTAATGAGCCCCGATCTCTACAGTATCACTTTGTTTACTTACTGTCTCTTTCGATGGAGATCATTTACAATAACGTAGATTGTGTTGTGTTTTGTAAGCGTAGGTTTGGAATAAAGATTAGGGAACGTGAGTGTTGGTTGTTCAGGTTTGCAGTACCGTCTCATGACTTACCTGTAAGTATTTTACTTATAGTATTCGGTTTGATTGGAGTGTTTACTTGTCTGTATGAAAAGAACAACTTTTTCGACATTTTGATTCAACTCAAAATGGCTTTTGATTCTACAAAGTGCTAATGCATCAGTTTGTAACAGAAAATATTCAGCATACTATTCTTAGGAAGAAGTTGACAAGGTTTTATGCTTGGGACTGTAAAAGTAAGTAGTTAAGTCATTATACTTTGATGCTTATATTCATTTTAAAAACTTGTCTTTCCACCCTTTAGTCATTTGGTCACTAGCCTTGCCAACCCTCTCAGTTCAAAAGTAGATGAATGGCGGCGTAACTTATGCCTACTGGAAAAAGACAGAGCTCGTCAAACAAAAAGGGTGCGTGCAGAATTAAAGAAAGCTCTGGCTGAAGCACAAAAATGGGAGAAAAAGGCTGCCAAAATCGGTATTAGTGGTAGTGGTGGTGTAGGACCAGGCGTAGGTCATGGTATCATACCTTCACCAAATCTTGGATGTTCCAATTCTGAGTCTAATGCAGTTAACACACAAGCCGCAAAAGCTGCACGTGAAGTCGGAATTAAAAAGGAGCTGGTCGAAAATACTGAGAAGTCTGCTATTCGCTTGTTGCTTCTTGAAGAACGAAGCCGGTTTTGTTTTTTCGTATCCTGTCTTCTTCCAATCCTTGTGAGTAGAATTTCGATTATTTTCAATTGGTGACAGTAATATCTATGGTATTGTCTTATATTAATTTCAACTTTTTATCATGGATGAAATGCTTTTCGATCTGACATTTTGTGGCATATAAAGAAGCACGAATACATTAGATATACTCTGGTGCTTCGCCCCATTGTTTGTCTCATAGTCGACTAATGACTTTTAATGTACAACAGTTTTAGTGATAAGAATCACATTGTCGAAGGAATTAGGATCCCTGCGGATTGAACAACTGCGTTGGTAGTCTGAAGTGTATTGACCATATTATCGCATTTGAACAGAAAGTAGTATGCAAACGGTTATTCTTCAGCTATAAAGAGACAGACAAAAAGTCAATGTAAAACTTCGCACACAAGCGCATCTCAAGTTGTCACACTTTATAGTAGTATACAAAGAACAGGTGGATAGAAAAAGGTGATAAAAAAGAAGATAAAGTAGTGTGAAAGAATAAACAATTTGAATATTTCGGCTATATATATCATTCCTTAAAACATGTCGAAGAGTTAATACGTCTGCGCCATGTGACCAAGAGTCTTCAACCATTGATTCCTTTCGTCATGGGGATCCTAACCAGGGACTCTACGTCTCCCCACACGACTCAGATGAACGGTAAGAGACTTTATGGACTGGTGCCATGTGTTGGTCTGCTCATCCTGAACATTCTTCTAATGTTATCCAGCTTCATGTAGCAAAGGACGTCAAAGTAGATTGTGGCTTGGCGTAAGCACCACATGTTCAATCCATCTCAGTCGATGAGGGTTAACAACCTTATCAATCGACTTTCCTGTCTTGTACTTTCCGTCTGACCTCAAAATCGTCCATACGAGGATTTTACTAAACGTGAGCAATGTAACGGTGACACTTGTAATTAAAACCCTGTAATCGCTTTGTATCTACTCTTAACGGCCATGTATCATAGCCGTATAACAGGACAGAACAAACTACAGCGCAGTATATTAAGCTCTTAACAGGTAGTCGACGCCTCAGATGGTGCAAGTTGGGTAGTTCTGAACGGTTCTTCTGTATCGGAAGTGAGACTTCGTCAGCAACCAGCCCTCCTGGGCTGACCCAGCTCCCCAAGTAGGTGAAGTGATCGATGTATTGCACCACTTCACGCTCCATCATTAAGCTGGCACAGTTGCAGACCAGTCCTTGAGCATCATCTCATATTTGACGAGTGCGAAACATATAACAGGCAAACATACTCATATTTCTTCTCAACGCGTTCAGAAGACCTAGAATTGCGTCAGCGTCTTAACCCAGTAGAAAAATATCGTCCACACACTCCAAGCCAACCAGATGAGCTCCAAGGAGTAGATCAATTCCTGGGAAGTCAAAGGTGCCCAAGGTTATGTTCATGAGTACGTCTGTGATAAAGGAACGGTGACTGTGCATCTGTGGCGGACAATACAAGTTGTCGTCAATTCTGATGAAAACTCTCTATATGCTGTTAGTCGGCTGTTTGATTTCGAGCAGAGAGCTTTGATTATCGTTACATATTTGCTCGATACTCTCTACACATGCAGACACTGCCACAACACCCCACGGTTGGGAGAGTCGAATGCCGCCTTCAGATCAACAAACATGGCAGGCGCCCGCTGCCGGTAGGTGTGCCTGCGTTCAAGAATGTGTCGGAGGGTAAAAATATGATTGATGCACTCTGCAGGTTCAGGTTTGAAACCTGCCTTGTTTTCTCGAGCTCCAGTCAGACGTGGGATAACTATGGATTGAAGTATCTTGGATACAATATTAGTGAAACTAATTCCCCCATTGTCGTCATGGAGAGAATTTTCTACTTTCTTATAGACTGGGACGATGAGAGAGGTGTACCAGTCTGACGGCACTACCTTTGTTTCCGAACACCACCTAGTACCTCCATCATTTGAAGCAGTAGTAATTTCGTGCCTCCATCCTTGGAAACTTGAGGTGGGGAACTGTCAGATTATGCTGCTTTGCATCATTTCAGGTTGGATACAGCTTTATCCCATGTAGGTTGAGACTGGGTGTTAGGTAACTGAAACATCTCTGGAAGCTCAAATTCCCTACGTGGACGGTAAAGTCACCTACCATTATGACTACATCTGAAGGTTTCGCTCTATGTAGCAAAATTGACATCTTTTCATGGAATTCATCCTTTGCATCATCTTGACTAGAGTTGGTGGGTGCTTATACGGAGATTACGAATAGGCATCACCTAGTCTCACGATCCTTCCTAGTTCTTACAGATCCATTCTGTCGAACAACACATGGGTGCTTGTTGACTGGTATCCAGTCTAGTAGCACACTTTCTGCCCTACAACCGAATGGTATGCCTATAGCAGCGAGTGCAAGAGAGCTAGGCATTGGGTGTTCGGATACTCTGAAGGTGAGTTTTGAAGACTCACTGGACTAGTCATATGAGGTCAATGTAATAACCAACATTCGGGTCCTGTATACGTACGTGTCTCAGAGACACACAATATGGACCCATGTCTGGAGGTTCGAGGGTTTTGGCGAGGAATGCTTGGTATTTGATTTGGCGTTGAGTTCAGACGTTGGGAGCTGGTACATGAAATCGAAGGTTTGGGTGTTAGGAGAGTAGTAATGGTGTTTCGATGATTTCGATCGTAGGGAGCGGTTGGAGAGTGATAGGTTTAGGAAGTAGTTAAGGGTTTAATGTTGGTATCTGGAAGTGAAGGGGAAGGAGGAGGAGGAGGAGACAAAGTTGAGGAGGATAGATTATGTTTGATTTGGTGTTGTGTGGTCCTGGAAGTGTGTGGGTGGTTGACACCTCCCGGCTACCCAGACCGTGACAGGCTGTTTTTTTTTAGATGTACCTGAGTGGGAAAGAGATTTGGGTGACTGCAGGGCCCATAATACGTCTGCTTAAGGGCTGTGACATGGATTTGTTTGTGATTTGTTGATTATGGTTTGGTTGTTCTAAAGCATGATGATAGAGAGGGACTTATGCTGCGGGTACTGGAGGATCATGGTGTGGGTTTGGAGTATGTTATCTTGGGGGTGGTGTGACCTTTTCTACCTCACCCATTCCTGTTGGGAAGACAGCATTATCGTATCACTTTTAGTCATGCTGAAGAAACACCTTATTACTGTCACAACCTATCCAGCTGTTTGCAGTACGACTTTGTGGTCGGACCTCCATCATATTGTAGTAATTTACACTCCAACGGCAACTGCTTTTCTTCTTTCCACTATGCAAGAGATGTTTCATGAATGGCAGGACGTCTAGGGAACAAGGGTTGCAGGGAGTGTAGCTCGTTTGTTATTGTGATATGCAAGCCCGACCACCAAGTCAAGATAGCAGCTATCGGCCGAAAACTATGGGGAGACAATTCGTATTGATTTGGGCATTTGAAGAGCTGTCTTGTTTACACAAGTGAAGCAAAAAGCGAATGATGTGTAATTCCTGCGAGCTATAGCAGCTATTTTTCACAGTTATCATTACTTTAAACTTTAGTTGACAACAGTCCTGACATCGAACTGAATTACAGTTTGGTTTTAAGGCATACTGTTAGTTGGTTTCATAACGCGAACCAACATGATCAGTAATACTGTTTCTCGAGACCGGAGACACTGCCGACAACAAACTGCTCCGGTTAAAATTTACATAGTTGCTTGATATGTTGACACTTTATTATCCTAATTCATTATGGGTGGCGTTATCCTCAAAATGCTTCATAGCATCCTTTTTCACACTTTGCAGTAAACTGATTCATCGGTTACTTGGAAGCACAACGTTAGACCATGAAATCGACGAAAACAAGTAATATTTGATAGTGATTGTTAGGTTGAGATATAGCATCTCATTTTCATGATCTATAATTATGCAGGAGAAGCATGCCTTTCTCGTGGAGTTGCCCGGGGGTTGAACTTTTAATCATTGGACTGTAGATTTGGACCCACCTTATTTATCTTAGCTTAAAAAGTTCAGTAATAACGCCTGCTTTCAAGTAATAGCTATTGGTCACAGGTGCTTTTCCACTTTAGTTGATTTATTAGATGTATTGTGCAATGGAACAGTGTTTACTGGATTACGTTTCGGACATTATTTTCCATAATCGTATGAAGATTACTACACAACTTTGAGATATGGTTTTTATCTACATTAGTGCTTTTATTGTTAAGACGAACAGAATGACATAAAAAGCTTTATAATTGCTCAATAATTCGTGACGGCAGTGAATTATGTATTTTTCAGGAGACCATCACTTTTAGTCCGAAAACTATTTAACCGATGTCTTTCTCTATTTCTTTGTATAATCTGAAAGCACTATATCATTTTCCTATCTCTTTTTCAGGAGTGCCAGTCAAGCATGTTAAATGAAATAGCCACTATGGATGAGCTTATTCAAAGTCTAACAAAGGAAACTGAATATCCGAACCAGTTAGTTGAAGATGTAGAGTCTATTGTATTAAGAATGGGACGACGTGATATCTCTGTTTCTTCTCGAGCCAGTAGTAAAACTATATCAGTATTTTTACCAGATACAGGAGGCAAGATGGGTAATATGAATGACATTTTAGGCGGTTTATTTTTGACTAACAATAATCGAAATTGTGTCAATTCAAGTGATACAGAGTCTGGTCGACATTGTACTGACATGTTGCCATTTCACCTTCGTCGGGAATCTAATTCAGTTGGTCGATGCAATTCTGTATGTGATAGTGGAGACGTTTCTCTTTGTGGAGCAAGTTCACATAGCGGTAGTGGTGGAAGTAATTGTCCATCTCTCCTATCTCCTGTGCGTAGCAATATCGCTCATTTGGGTAGCCGTGAATCAAGTCTTATTTCTGTGGATAGTGCAGCTTCTGGAAGTGGAAATGCAAATCCTTCATATTCTATTGGAATGTCAAATGCAAATGTACCGCACTCCGATTCTGTAAGTTTTTTTAGTGATCATTTTTTACACTATAACACAATTTAATGTATTGTTTTGTGTCAACACAATTAGCAGAAGGTCGATGATTAGTTCTTAGATAGTGGGAAGATGAAACTTTTAGAGAACTATTTCGATTTTTTGATCGCATTGTAAGAAGCGGTTTATTTTCTGTTAATTTGACAAGGAAACACTGGTGTTACCAATAAGTTGTACGGATTTAAGTTGTAGCTGAATCTTAAAGGTTATATTTGTTTGATCAGTTTCGAATTAATCATTGCAGTTGTTACTCTGTGATAAATGAAATGTCCTTGTTTTCTTCCAATACTGCCTACTTATTCGAAAATGACTAGATTATCTCGATGACTCCTCATTCGTGTGTGTGTGTGTGTTTACGTGATTAGTTTGAGTTGTATTTCTGAAATATGTTCATGCACATGATGTTCGTCAAAAATCTGCAATTTATCACCGCAATATTTAAACTTTCTGAGTAAACAATTTTATAACCTAATACTTTTAAATCTGTCAATCAGTGTATAGTTTGTTCGAGAAGTAAATTAACACAGTACTGAAGTTTTTATTACCCTCTTCAATAGGCTGATTTTTATCGTAAATATCTTTCAAGTTATTTGTTAATTGGTGCATGTTTTACAGAGTGAAACAGTTTTTGTGAGTTGGTTGGGTTGGTGAGAGTTGACTGAATATATCCTCAACTGCCATTTAGACCACAGAAATAATATTACGCCTTGTAAAGACGAAACAATTTTACTATACTTGTGCAACTATACAGTTATGAACCCTTTTTTATTTTTCAGTTTTTATTACTACTATCATTATTTTCGTTTGTTAGATAGTACAACTCTGAAACAATGTACACATTTCGTGTATATCAGGATAAGCCATATGTATGGTATTCAGGCTGAAGATGATAAAATAAAATTTGTGCATATAACATCAACGACTGATAGTCACCGTATCATATCATGTATTGCTGTGATTACTGTAACTATAAATAATCATGGTGCTGTCTAGTTAAGTTCACTCTCTCTCATTGATAAGTTCATCAAGGTTGAATATTATTTTCTTACAATAGCTAAAATTTCTGAATCAAATTATTGGTTGGAGATTGGGAGTATCAAGAAGGGTTTGTAAAATATTCCATATTAGATTTGTTGATTTGATATGCAACATACAGTGATACAGTATTATTTACTTGATGACGTTTCGAGCATAACTTATCATTGCTCATATAATCGTATCGATGTAATCACACTCCTTTCGATGTCTGATTTTTATAGTCCTGTCACCTCATATTCTTTGTTTTTATTGGTAGTGAAGTTTTCCATATCTCTGGTACAGGTGTTGCATCATTCCTATTGCATGCGTTAGGTTGGGTGTTTATTTGGTGAATAAAGATTCAGTAACCAATCTCTCTCTTCACCTAATTATATTGGGCTTAATTACGGTGGTTTTATCCCACTCTCTTGTGTAGTTGTGAGTTAATGCTTACGTTGCAACAACCGAGTATTTTTATGGATTATTGATCTTATTGGGGTCTGTCATTCTATGTTTAGCTAAATTCCTATTTTCCGCTAATCTAACTGACCCCGACCAGCTAGTTTCACCTATGTACTTGACCTTACAGTCATTACACGGAATTTAGTAGATTAGATTGTTTTGCTTAATTGGATTTATTGGATCCTCTAGCCGGCAAAGCTTATCTCTGAGTGAGTTTTTAGGTTTCAATGCCACCCTAATTCCAGCTTTGTTGAGAGTTATATGTAAAGTTTCTGATGTTCCTTCCTTAGATGGTACTCGTGCACGTACACGAGCAGGAATAGGTTCAAAACCTCTATTGTATTGCCAGATTCGAACCCAGTATCAATACTAGTCTGACAAGCTACACCTTGGTGGTTGCTCAGTTTCTTGGTAAATGTAAAAGATGGTAAGATAACGTGTGGCGTATTGCAACGTCAAAAATATTTACTAAATACAGGGGTTTGTATATATTTAAAATGGCCTTGGGTATTTCTAGGCCTTTTTACATTTGAATGTCCTATTAGTTTTCATCCCTTCACCCAATCCGATGTTTACACGTTGGTCCATGTGCTTCCACTCAAAACTTTGGTGCAACATGATTGGTTGTAGGAAGCTTCAGGGATTTGGGACTCTTTATTAGAATGATGACAGTCTTATTCTACACTATAACAGAAGAATATTATGGATAAGTACCAACCTAAAGTTTTAAAGCAGCTAGTGATATCTTGATAGCTTTGGACAGCGAGAATATACTAATCGTCTGTCAATCAATTTTTATGTACAATTTAATGTCTTAAGAAGTTATGTATCGTCAATTTATGCAGTAATGATGTCACTAAATGTTACAATCACAGACATCTAAGAGTATGCGTTTTCTTGGAGGTGCTAGAAAGTAATGAGCAAGGTATTCAGTCTCACTGGGAATCGAAGTATCAGTTTTACCAGTGGAATTTCGTCACTTTCGACATGTGAGCCTTGGAGATGAGTATATATGTGTGGTATTTGCCGATCACTATTCGTGTTTTCATAATGAAAACTGCCTTTTCTTTGGGTCAGTTCTTTTCAGCTAACTACAGGCCATAGTGTAGATAGAAATTAGTGGTTGAAGACTCTTGGTAATATAGTGGTGATGAATGCTCTGTTTGCCATTTTTAAAGTCTTAAATATCTTCCATTTACCCTCGTGTATTAATTTTGTACCTTCTTAAAACTTTTGTCTACTTTCTGTTCACTTTTTTGCATTCTTCCGCGAAGTGTGGCAATTTGGATTGATGCTTTTCTATGTCAGGTTGTATGTTAGTTCGATCTGTCTGTTTATCACTTCAGGGGTAGGACAGTGAGACGTGTGGGTCGAAAAGTTAAGATGAATAAAGGTGAGCCCAGTTATGTTACCGAATCTGTATGTGCCTTAACATCATGGTTAAAACTGAAGTACACGATTATATCATTGTAGTGCGTTACCGTATATTTAACCAACAGATGAGATATACTAAATGCTTAACTCATTTTCACTGTAACACCTTCAATAGTTGTTTGTATAAACATGATAAGATATGTGGCTATGTGAATATGTGACGCATTGGCTTGTGGATTTGACTTTCAGACAGTGTGTTCCAGGTCCACATCCTACTCCACCTGCATTGGCCTGAGTAACGTTATACGGAGTAGTGTATAACCTACCTGTACGTTTTAACTGAGGTTCTTTGAGAATAATTTTTTTACTTTGATCAGGATATGGGAAATTCAATAGGAATGGCTTGTACAGTAACTCGAAAAGGGCTTTCAGTAACTGGTTGATAAAGTTGGTCTGAAAAGTGTCAACTTCAGAACAGTGTAAAAATTGCATGCTAAAAGTAATATTTTTCTACTGGTAAATTCCCTTAGTGACAACCATCAAGACAGTCCAGAATGTGTATTCCATCCTATTTGCGGCTCTTCAGTTGGATTTACTTGCATCCCAGTGAGTGATCTTCCTACTGAGATGGGGACGCAGCACCCATCACTTTAAACGCTAAAGCGTTATCCAATAGGCTACTGAACCACAACAGAATCTTGTTGGCATCTGAAGGCATATGCACAAGAACTGAATACCAGCAGAGACCTATCAGTCACGTCTAGTATTATAATCAACAGGAAATAATAAGTGTCGATAAATAAACTTTATTTGATAGGTTCAACAGAGTTAAGTGGTTTAAAGGCGAATTTCATTGCAAACTGACACTAACTGAGGAATTATTGAAGTCAAAAGTAAGAAAATATAAACTGTTGAGCTGTATTTTATTTAGTGAGTAGGTTGATGTGCTTACTGTGATACGTAACGATTTTGAACTTGATCCTAAATAGGGTTGTGATCTCATCTGGCTAAGAAGTCTCAAAGTATCAGTCCGTAATGAAATCTTCCTTGAGTTAGTTATAATACTGCTACTATTAATAACACTCTAGACCATATTGCAATACCCTATTGTATTTCTAAGTTCATTTGTTATACTTAAGCGTTTAACTTAGATAAGTTGATGTTTATTGTGGCAATTTTTTGAAGTAAAAAAGAACTAACGTTAAGATATCTACTTACTTGTGCGAATGGATTTATTCTTGTCTGAGGACATTGGCCTACTAACTACTACTGGTGGTGGTTGTTCACTCAAATAAACTGAATGACCTTAAGACACAATATTTTGTTTAACTTTAAGGAAAGGCATTGATTGTTATATAATTTCTACCTCTTCTTTTGCTAATAGACATTGAAAGTTAGTAGCTTTTCTCAACTATTTTTGATGGGTATAAAGGATGTGCATGCTGCAATTTAGAATTCATATGTATGTTTCCGTACCAGGCTGTGAACTAAACTTGTGTTGGGATTAGTGTTAGTAGCTGGTGACTGAGAACTAGGTGGATTTGGCGACGAAACGCACTCAACCTTCTTGTACACATCTGTGCAGTAGGCAATGAGCCGCACCTATTGTGCGAGGGCTATCAGTGATACTACCTGTCTTCCCAGACCTCGGTAGGCGCATCGGGGTTCGAACCCGTGACCTACAGGCTGATAGCCATCTCCGTAGACGGCTGAACCATATCTTCATGGTAGACGGAGCAGCGTTCTAAGTTCTTATGTCGAATACCTTAATCACCGAGTTACTATTAAAATGTCTAGGTCTATGGCTCAGAAGTTTTGTTACTATTGCAAGCATGTGATGATTAGCAGAGGAAAGCTTTACAGCTCGTGATACGCTTACTGAAACTCTTAGCCCAAGGTGTTATTGTGTTTAGCTTTTCTGATTTTCAGCGCAAAGTGTACGGTGCGTTAATAACAATAATAATATTCACCAACAGCTGTTTTTCCTATCAGACTTCTGCGCAGAGAATCGTGAGCTTTTAGAATGAAACCATTTTAATTAGTCATATGATACAATCTCTCTGATTTGTACATTGGCTGTTACTGAGTGGAGACCTGAGACATGAACAATAGCACTTCTGTTTGATCATCAACATTCTTTTCTATATGTCGTGTTAGTCATATGCAACAAGTGCGACAGGCAGAGGCAATCAACGTAGAACCTCGCACACAAGTGCATCGGCTCATTTTGGCACACTTCACAACTGTATATAAAGGAGAGGTGGTTGGAAAGAGAGTGGTAAAAAAAAGATAAAGTAGTGTGAAAGAATAAACAATTTGAAGACTTCGGCTAGTGCAAATATATCATTCCTTAAAACATGTCGAAGAAAGAATACGTCTGCGCCATTATAACCGATTTTCAGCCATTTGACCAAGAGTCTTCAACCATTGATTCCTTTCGTCATGGGGATCCTAACCAGGGACTCTACGTCTCCCCACACGACTCAGATGAACGGTAAGAGACTTTATGGACTGGTGCCATGTGTTGGTCTGCTCATCCTGAACATTCTTCTAATGTTATCCAGCTTCATGTAGCAAAGGACGTCAAAGTAGATTGTGGCTTGGCGTAAGCACCACATGTTCAATCCATCTCAGTCGATGAGGGTTAACAACCTTATCAATCGACTTTCCTGTCTTGTACTTTCCGTCTGACCTCAAAATCGTCCATACGAGGATTTTACTAAACGTGAGCAATGTAACGGTGACACTTGTAATTAAAACCCTGTAATCGCTTTGTATCTACTCTTAACGGCCATGTATCATAGCCGTATAACAGGACAGAACAAACTACAGCGCAGTATATTAAGCTCTTAACAGGTAGTCGACGCCTCAGATGGTGCAAGTTGGGTAGTTCTGAACGGTTCTTCTGTATCGGAAGTGAGACTTCGTCAGCAACCAGCCCTCCTGGGCTGACCCAGCTCCCCAAGTAGGTGAAGTGATCGATGTATTGCACCACTTCACGCTCCATCATTAAGCTGGCACAGTTGCAGACCAGTCCTTGAGCATCATCTCATATTTGACGAGTGCGAAACATATAACAGGCAAACATACTCATATTTCTTCTCAACGCGTTCAGAAGACCTAGAATTGCGTCAGCGTCTTAACCCAGTAGAAAAATATCGTCCACACACTCCAAGCCAACCAGATGAGCTCCAAGGAGTAGATCAATTCCTGGGAAGTCAAAGGTGCCCAAGGTTATGTTCATGAGTACGTCTGTGATAAAGGAACGGTGACTGTGCATCTGTGGCGGACAATACAAGTTGTCATCAATTCTGATGAAAACTCTCTATATGCTGTTAGTCGGCTGTTTGATTTCGAGCAGAGAGCTTTGATTATCGTTACATATTTGCTCGATACTCTCTACACATGCAGACACTGCCACAACACCCCACGGTTGGGAGAGTCGAATGCCGCCTTCAGATCAACAAACATGGCAGGCGCCCGCTGCCGGTAGGTGTGCCTGCGTTCAAGAATGTGTCGGAGGGTAAAAATATGATTGATGCACTCTGCAGGTTCAGGTTTGAAACCTGCCTTGTTTTCTCGAGCTCCAGTTAGACGTGGGATAACTATGGATTGAAGTATCTTGGATACAATATTAGTGAAACTAATTCCCCCATTGTCGTCATGGAGAGAATTTTCTACTTTCTTATAGACTGGGATGATGAGAGAGGTGTACCAGTCTGACGGCACTACCTTTGTTTCCGAACACCACCTAGTACCTCCATCATTTGAAGCAGTAGTAATTTCGTGCCTCCATCCTTGGAAACTTGAGGTGGGGAACTGTCAGATTATGCTGCTTTGCATCATTTCAGGTTGGATACAGCTTTATCCCATGTAGGTTGAGACTGGGTGTTAGGTAACTGAAACATCTCTGGAAGCTCAAATTCCCTACGTGGACGGTAAAGTCACCTACCATTATGACTACATCTGAAGGTTTCGCTCTATGTAGCAAAATTGACATCTTTTCATGGAATTCATCCTTTGCATCATCTTGACTAGAGTTGGTGGGTGCTTATACGGAGATTACGAATAGGCATCACCTAGTCTCACGATCCTTCCTAGTTCTTACAGATCCATTCTGTCGAACAACACATGGGTGCTTGTTGACTGGTATCCAGTCTAGTAGCACACTTTCTGCCCTACAACCGAATGGTATGCCTATAGCAGCGAGTGCAAGAGAGCTAGGCATTGGGTGTTCGGATACTCTGAAGGTGAGTTTTGAAGACTCACTGGACTAGTCATATGAGGTCAATGTAATAACCAACATTCGGGTCCTGTATACGTACGTGTCTCAGAGACACACAATATGGACCCATGTCTGGAGGTTCGAGGGTTTTGGCGAGGAATGCTTGGTATTTGATTTGGCGTTGAGTTCAGACGTTGGGAGCTGGTACATGAAATCGAAGGTTTGGGTGTTAGGAGAGTAGTAATGGTGTTTCGATGATTTCGATCGTAGGGAGCGGTTGGAGAGTGATAGGTTTAGGAAGTAGTTAAGGGTTTAATGTTGGTATCTGGAAGTGAAGGGGAAGGAGGAGGAGGAGGAGACAAAGTTGAGGAGGATAGATTATGTTTGATTTGGTGTTGTGTGGTCCTGGAAGTGTGTGGGTGGTTGACACCTCCCGGCTACCCAGACCGTGACAGGCTGTTTTTTTTTTAGATGTACCTGAGTGGGAAAGAGATTTGGGTGACTGCAGGGCCCATAATACGTCTCCTTAAGGGCTGTGACATGGATTTGTTTGTGATTTGTTGATTATGGTTTGGTTGTTCTAAAGCATTATGATAGAGAGGGACTCATGCTGCGGGTACTGGAGGATCATGGTGTGGGTTTGGAGTATGTTATCTTGGGGGTGGTGTGACCTTTTCTACCTCACCCATTCCTGTTGGGAAGACAGCATTATCGTATCACTTTTAGTCATGCTGAAGAAACACCTTATTACTGTCACAACCTATCCAGCTGTTTGCAGTACGACTTTGTGGTCGGACCTCCATCATATTGTAGTAATTTACACTCCAACGGCAACTGCTTTTCTTCTTTCCACTATGCAAGAGATGTTTCATGAATGGCAGGACGTCTAGTGAACAAGGGTTGCAGGGAGTGTAGCTCGTTTGTTATTGTGATATGCAAGCCCGACCACCACGTCAAGGTGTCTGCTATCCTGTGGTAATAGCCATGACAGCAGAAGCTTTGGGTTTCAATGTTTAGAGATGGGAGCCGCGAGTTACGTGGAGGTTGAAGATATAATTTGGCGATGAAGTGCCATGTAGTGTAGATTGTAGGTCACTCAGGACTTCCTGCCGAACGCTTCTGTCCACCCAGCACCAGTCTGATTTTGTGAGGTAGTTAGTGGTTTGCGTTTATGACCACTTTGAAAACCTGATCAACAAAATTTGATCAGCAGTTTGAACTAGACAATGTGACATTAGTTAATTGCCGAGTGACCTGTCGGTGTATGATTAACTGCAGTGTGTGATTCTATATCCGCAGTTCAAATGTATTAGAGTAATTTTCAGTGAAGTTTATTTTTCGGTTTATTAGCGGCTGTGTAGTCTACTGTAATTTTGAAGTTCTAAAATAGGTTAGGAGTTGTGTTTGGTGGTTTCCTCTTGTCTAACGTTGAACAGGGGTTAGATTGTTATACTGGATTGTGTCCGATGTGCAAATACAATTTTTTTTTAGGATACTATTCGTCATGGACTGATATCAGTATGAAAACCACTAAAAAGTTGGGAGCACTGGACAACGTTTTAGTCGTAGTATGGAACTCCTCAGTGGTGCGTATCCTCGACCGTCAGGTCTCTTGACAAGCACGTTCCGATTCAACCACTGCGTCAGAATGTCATGGTCTTCATTCTCTCGCTTCAGTCAATTTTTGATATAGGGCGACCATCATCCAATATCGTCGGCGAGTATTTTCCCTTACACTCGACTTGACTGATCATATTCGTCATTGCTGCTCACCAGAACTTCGGGAAGTCCATTTCGAAGCATATCACTAGTGAGCACTTGACAGTAATTTAGTTTGGATTCCTTCCCCGTGGTTGAATGGTAGTGTGTTCGCCGCGAAACTTAATGACTGTGCGTTCGATTCCTGACGAGGCTGTGGGTGTTCACTGCTTAGGAGCGCAATCCTAGGACGAAGCAGCTGTCTAGTAGTCTCATGTTTTCGGCTGTTCTCCAGTTGGTATCAGTTGGTGTTGATTAGCACCTTGAAAACAAAATTCGAAAAATAAAGATAAACCGAATAAAGTTATAAGACTTATTATTTCCCGTTGTTGGTTTACATCGAGGTCTGAGTCTCATTGGGAACGCCATCACTCTGGAATTTAGGCACATCCACCTGACAAGTCCCTGATTGAACGAGATGCATATCCTGGATTTCGCTGTTAACCACCATCCATCCTTAGCATCAGAATAGATATATTTGATTATATATATATATATATATATATATATATATATATATATATATATATATATATATATATATATATATATATAATATTGTATTATATAGATTTGATTTTCAATATTTATATGAGAATGAAGTTGTTTTGGTGCATCTGTGCTACTAAGGTCGATAGTGATTCGTATCGTCTGAAGTCCTCAGATATTGATTTCGATGATTTCTAGAAACTAACCATGTAGCATTTACTGGTTTGAGGAGCTCAAATCACCAGTCTATGACTTAACGGATGCGTGCCACATTTTGATCGAGTTTCTCTTAATTGTTTTTCAGCCTCATAGTACTCTTTTTAACATAACGTGCTATGGTAGATTATAGTTCGGCGTGCTCACGACATGTTGCAACTACTGCAGACATTTTTGGTTCATGCCATTATGAACTAGTTTGTCTCCTTCAGCTAATACTCTGACTCTTAATCCCGTATTTTTTACGCAGTAGTTTCCGCATATGTGGCGGGAAATTAAAATAGAATACAGACTGAAGTCTAAAAAAATCTTCTAACCTAATTGCTTTTTGGTACTCATAATTCTTTGCATTTTGTAATAGTTCACTTGTCAGACGTGTTGTTCTCTGAATGTTATTGAAATCGAGTGGTTTAATTGTCTGAGAATTCGTCATATGACCCCTCTCTTTAGTGTGTTCGGCATCAAGAGTGCTGGGATACTTTGATGTTATATTTATAACTATTGGGTTACGTGTTCAAAATCCTCGACTTGCTTACGCTACTGGTATCACCGAAATTTACTCAGTAAATATGACTTATAGTCTGATATTCTGGTCTATATGTGGTTTATATCATATAGCACTTTAAGTTGCCATAATGATAATTGGTGATATATAATCCCGTCGTGTACTAAGTCACTGCTTCTCAGGCATTTGGTCGTAGGCTTCATCTATTGTCCAGCGGGAATTGAGGTAATACCACCAGTTGTTGGATGGTTGGAAGGAATTGAGATGTATTACAGAACCGAAAATTCATAGTTGTGCTTACTTGTTGAACATGGCCAAGACATAGCATCAATCCATGAAGTTTTTTACTGTTCGTTTGATCCATGTAGGGTGATGTGAGCTGAACTGACTGTAGTGCTGGGAACGATAGGAATTAATAGTTGGAAACTCTAGGTGGTGTGGCTCAAAATCGATCATAGTGACGCAGATTTATCCACCTTTTGTCATTAAATTCTTGAATCTTTTCAGTGAACTTTATCGATTTGTTCTCTCTGTCTTCTCTTACATACTTTTGTCTCCCTTAGTATCACTCTTTCTCTATTCACTTTTTCTTTGCATGATGCTGTTAATTGTTGCTAATTGAACTAGTGCACTTCTGTGCCAGGTTCTGTTCTGACTGTGCTGTACTTGCTAGGGCATAAATGAAGGAATACTAGTATTGAACCCTGCATAAAAATACATCGGATGTGTAAAAGAATTAAGTATGCAGTTAGTAACTTTCCAGTTAGTAGGTTAACTGTTCCTGTAACTCGTAGCTATGAAACACAATTAAGATTTTGATTAACCGTACTGATTAGTTGTAATTAACATTAACATATATTGACTTCTGTTAACATTGAAATTCTAGGTATCACCTTAGTTTTAAAATAGTAATTGGTTTATGATAAAGCAATTATTAAAATAGCACTTACACATCATGCCTCTAAACTGATTAAAACTTTTTAAATAACTTGTGTAGTGCTTTTTGTTGCGGTCATATTGTGATTTGGTCCCTATATAGTGTTATATTAGTCCTAAATAAAGTATGTAGGTTAACTGGACTCCTTAGGTGTGTACTGAATACCAGCTGACTGCTACAAGATATTGAGCTGTTGGTTCAGGTTCACTTTACCTACTTTAAACTGCATAACCGGTTAGTATAAAAGCCATATGTAGGTAGGTTCGTCTATTGCCGAAACCTCAGTAGGTGAAACAAGGTTGAGATTTATGATTCACTAGTTAAAAGTGGATTGCTTTGTTTAATGACTTACAGCAGTATGGCTAACAGCAACAGTCTAATGCATTAGTCGGTACGAAGTGGGTACAAAGACAAACATAAACTAGAATGGTCAAGACCTGAAGGCCCTGAGTTCGATCCTAGCTGGGTCATGAGTGTGTACTTCTTAGTCCCATACTAGGACGAAACAACTGTCTAGTACTCCTAGGTTTACAATGGTTCTTCAACTGATATCAGTCCGTGATGAATGCTACCTCAAAATTAAAATCCCCATTAACCTCAAAAGCTTGGAGATAATACTGAGAGCTTCCAAACGAATTAATAGCTTGTTAACACTTCAAATTCACCCATTTTCATTTGTTACTACGGTTTTTGTTTTAAAAAGCAAGGTGAACACTTTCCAGTTTGTAAGTTTAGGCCATATGTAAGTTGACACTATTACGTAATTGTATGAGGAAAAGCTATCTAAACAAAACGATAAACGAGTGACATAAACAATCAGTAGTAGTGATGAAAAATAAGTTAGTGCAAAAATGACTCCTATGAAGCTTATCAGTTTTTACAATCTTCAGCTTCAAAAAAGAGGGATTTTCTCTTTCATTTATTATATCCAATCGATTTTGTTCTGTTTATATGATTACAATTCATTTCAAAGTTATCTGACTGCATTACGTAACGCTTTCTTTACACCTGTTCTTTTTTAGTTGCTATTATTTCTCATGATTAGTCATCACTATCCACTAGCCTTTTGGTTACTTAATTCAGTTTTGATTACAGTTCAGGAGATCGGTAAAGGAATTACGTAATGTGAAAAATAGTAGTTAGCGGAAAATTTATTGAGACCAAATTGGTGAATACAATTTATAAAAGGATCACGGATAATTGTAATATTATGAAAGGATGTGATATGTGGGATGTAGGATAAAAGAAAGCATTTTGGGGATCAAATGTTTGTACACGTCATGTCTATTGCGACTCAAGCGACTGAACACACTTCTAAACTCAGAGTAAAGGCTTGAAAATATGAATTACTATTTCTTGCACAATTTCAAGAAGTTTTAGGCGTACACTTCTTACGATGCTTGCATAACTCTACAGACGATACTGTTTACAGATTCGGCAGGTAGTAGAAATTACTCAAATGTTCTAAAATCGAGCTGCAAGCTGCTCGTCTTTCTTCCTTGTAAAACAAGCCTAGTGTATTCTTGAAGATACGTTTTAAAATCAAGCATAGAGTATACTTCACATACCGTTACTTCATAAGAGAAGGAGATCGATAAACTTACATCGAAGTCGCCAAAAGAGGTAGCTTATGCCTAACGTATATTTGAAGCAGGGAAGCGGGGAAGCGGGGAAAGCCAGTTTGAGTTTAACAGCGCAGAACTTTCTCACTATGTGACATAGTGCCAAGACTATAAGTACTACAGACACAGAGAAGGGATCATATTTCATTGTGTCTAAGAATATGCAACTACAAGAATTCGTAAATTGTCCGTTCCGTGTGGGTTCCTTGTAGACAGAAGATTTCAGTATTCCGATACATTTAAAAGGGTATCTTAGAATCAGATTCCTTTACTGTGAACGTGATGGTATGTTGACGGTTGTTGAAATGACATAGAACATTGTCTAGATTAACTGTACCACCAGAGATAATAAAGGTGTCATCTGCATATTCAAACTGGTAGATCATTCTACCCAAATGTGAATTTTCCGTCTTCGCTATGAAGAAATCTGCTGAACCCATAACTGTGTCATCCTTTTGCCTGCACATTTTAAATAACAGTTCCTTTAGATGACGCGTAGATTTGACTACACCATTAGAATTAATATGTATTCATATATGTAACAAATTGTCCCAGCACGGAAGTGTGGTTCATCGGACTGGGCACTTGATTTCTCAACCAGTGGGTCACGGGTTTAACTCTACCTTCCGAGGTTTAGGCAGCCAGGTAAGATCCTTAGCCCTCATACAGTAGGTATGGCTCACTGCATACTACACGAATGTGCACAAGGCTTTTGAGTGGGTTTTGGATTGTCTCAGTCAATGGGACACAGTGAGACTATATCTGAAGGGAACATAATCTTGCCAAAGCACTGAACATTATCATTACAATGGACAAACTCAAAAGGATCACAAGTCGAGGATATAGCTTAGAGATGTACCCCTTACGTGCACACCTCTGTGTTATAACAATAAAAAAGAACGGTACTGAGTGACAGCAGTTGGTACCTTAGCCAATAAGCCAGTCACATCTCCGATAATTCCCGCCACTCGTATTTTCTGTCGAGATATAAGTGGTGCCACTAAATGCATAATTAATCCTCACCAGTCGCTCACTATTTTGTAAGAGTCTGAAAGATTGGTTCTTGCTGTGGTCAGCCCATCAATGCTGACCACGGAATCTCAACAACTTTCTGTAATCTTCAGGTTTAACTATCCACATAGAAAATCCACAGCTTTGCATATAAAAGAGATTTGTTCAGACTATTCTGCGTTCATGGTGTTAGCCTTCAACATTTCAAAGCTCCCTTTCTTTTCTTTCGTCTATTTTGCCGACATAATATCAACTCTTACTTCTTCTTATACTTTTTGATGACTATTCATTCTTCGAATACTGTATCTTGTTGCACAACTCATATTTGAAAGTTCAACTCCTATTAAACTGTGATTGATATTCACTAATCTTAGCAACTTTTATTATCTTCACCTGATGAAAAATTTTTATATTTGTTACTACATCCTCTTAATAAAACAAATTACTGTAGAGTATTGAACATTTCTACTCAAGAAAGTTGCATATAATTATGACTGTATGGCTTTGAGAATGAAATAGCCGAAAAGAGCCTCTTCACTGACTTATTCTTTGTTTTATTTTTGTCATAAGTCACGTATTAATAAGTAAAATTGTTTTGTGTATATTGTTAAAGCCGTTTCTCTAACTCTTTTCTTGTTTACTATGGTGAAATCAACTACTCTATCCACCTCGCATGATGATAATGCAAATTGGATATAGGGAAACGTGCGATATTGCCCAGTAATCCAGGTCTAAGAAGATGAAATAAGAGTTTAGGTCATGAATTTATTGCTTGAAAGTTGAGTATTTGAGTCAATAAGCCTCTTCTTTTCTAGGTGCTTCATAATATAATGGAACTGTCCAAAGCTATGGTAAGCTAAATATGTGTAGTGAAAATGATCGGAAAGATATCTTCCGTGTGAACTTCTGATATATGTGTGTATATTATCCACTCTTCAGATGTATAGTAGCGTGGCGATATATGCGTAATGTTATCTGAAGGATCGTTAGTTTGGAAGGAATTCAAGAGTAGCGTCCATCAATAAAATCTCTGATTATTGGTCTAAGCCTCTGAAGCGAATGTAACGTTTCTGGTTATTGCTTATGGGGCAACTAAAACAGGTGTTGATGGTTTTTCTATTTCATATGTTTGAAGTCGATCACAACCGTACAGATGGTCACATTGTCTAGTCGTCCTATGTAGTTGTTCAACTTATCTCATTATCCTTCTGTCTTACATAGCTTCTGATATATAATATTTCCTTTTTCTTACCTTTCTTAGTTTTATCTTACGCCGTGATGTTGAATGTGGCGCACTGAATGTTCACCCAGTAATGAGCCTTATATAGATAATTTATTTCGTGATGTTTGCAGTCACTAAAAAATGACATTGGGTGGCGGTCGCGCTATGTCGTGAACTGACAGTAGCTCAGTGGAAACGTGCTGGTCACGGAACTGAAGGTCGCGTGGTATTGTGTACATACTGCTGAAGAGCCCCATACTAGGAAGAAACGGCTGTCCACTACTTCCGGGGTTCCAATGTTTCTTCAACTGATGTCAGTCCATAATGAATACCAACTTGGAAAAATCTTTAAATTCCCACAAACCCCCGAATTGAAAATCTAGAAACTCATCAGTTAAAGCTGAACACTATAAAAGGTCACCTCTATACAAATTTTATTAAGAAGAATTAAGGTTCACTTAAGCACAACTGCCTTCGAAAGAAAGAAGTAAAACAAACGCCGCATAACAGTTATCCTTCGGAAAGGCGACTATTTGCTCATCTTCATTGAAGGTGTGTTTATATTGTTCATCACTACTTATTGGGTCATTCCTACAGCTCATTAGACGGAATATTATCCCACATTATAAAGAATTCTCTGTTATGACAATTAATTTTTTTAAATTAATCGGAATTCCAAAGACTTGAATATTCCCGTTTGTTATTGATGTGAAAAGAAGACCTCGAGAAACAAATTTGTTTTCGTCAATATCATTCTTAGAAACTGTTCAGTCGCATTTAAATGTAGTCAGTATCCAAATCTAATGGTTCGGAAGTGTCGAGATGATTCACAAGGTAGTAATTCTCAGTGGAAGACTGGGCTAAGGGAAACAATATAGGGATGTCAGTCACATGGTAAGCAGTAAAGTAATTTGTCAATGTGAACAAATAACTCTGGTGAAACAAACGTTAGTTGAATCGTGCTTGAAGGTGTTTTTATCGACGTTGAACAGTCTTCGTTTGTTCGTTCTCTATGTATATATCTTCACAGGAGCTGGTGGATGGATATATACACATGAAAGTGACCAGCAGTACCAGTTTGTCCTTCGCATAAGTGTACGCCATCGTAAGACTGGTATGGGTGGTTTTTAGAATGGCTGCATAGTATGCACTACTGACAGTTTCCACCTATCTAAACTTTAAGACTTGTTTTACAGCATTTTCACCTAATTCCAAATCCAAAGACAACTTATTTTTCTCCATATTGGTAGGCAAATGCTGGATAGCATTCTGATTTGGGTTTTAGTCGATGAATCTTTCTCGGTATCCATTTCTGATTAATAGCGATCCTTAGGGTGGGGTGTCAGCCAACTATTTCACGATATTAATACTTGATTCAATGGAAAAAATTGTTATCCTAAAGCTTACCATTTCTTATGCAACCCTTTTGAGATTAGCTGTGAAGAACTGTTCAGGCGGGGTAAATCATTCAGTAGGCTTAACCTGTGCTGGTTTTGACAGTGAAATCGTGGATTCCAATGTTCAGTCACCATTTATCACAATATACCATGTCTAGAAAAGAACCTCATGATATTCAAATAAATACAGTCCTAGTCGATGGGGTTTTTAATTATTAGTCGGAATAATGTAATAGAATGCTTACAGTATGCTTGTTGACTGCTAAATGTCAGAGAATTGTACTCATCAGATGACCAACATAAAAATAATCGCAGTAGTTTACTGCATCATTTTATATTTCGTCTTCCTGTGGGCAAACTGAACTATTTCTTATACCTGTGACCTTGAGAAAAGCAACAATATTTTACGAAATAGATATACAGGTTACCACATGTCCAATATGATATTTGCAGTAATGAAACGTGTGAAAACTTGTCCGAGTTTCGTCCATTGAAAAGGCGATTAGATCGATGTCGCTAATCGCATAGCGAAAATTACGTTCGTGTTTCTTTATATATATATATACCCGTATTACGAAACCTGGAAATGAAAAAGAACCATGCAAACAACAAACTTTTCTCTCATTTCTCTCTTTGCATTTCCTTTAGCGTATTGTATTTTTAGTTGTGTTCAACAGTTTGTACATTAGACTTTTCAGCTATAAATTCTTTGGAACATTTCTTTATTACAACTAATCATCCTCCTCTCGATTATTTTGATCTTTTGCCCTTTATATATGTACGTATGAAGTGGTAGACGCATTTATAGGTCACATAAAGGGGTGGAGAGAACTTGTTGGCTTTCGATTGTTTCATTAAGCAGTTGGTTCGATGCAAAGGAAAGAGTTTGGTAGTTAGATGCTTCTTTCTCATTGAGGCGTAGGCCTTTTGTCTCACCTATTTCGGCCTTGGAAACCGCGTATCATAATAAGCTATGATATAACAAGTCTGGCTCATAACTCAGTACTTAAGCGTCCATCTGGTTGAGTTACATTATTTGGTTGGCTATTATATGATAATTAAAGTATTTCTGTTGTACAGCATTGGAAGAAGTATGAAAACTTGCCACCCCCTCCACTCCGTTGTAATCATGTCAACATTCCATAAACTACCGACTCTAATAATAAATTATTTGGTGCGAATTAATTCGCTGTGTTTTATAGTGAAATAAGTGTGACTAAAAGTTAAACAGTGTTCAGTTCATTGTCTAAGGTTCACATTTTCTTTGTTTCCCTTTGCATGCATGTTTATTTTATGGTCTTCCACTTTAGAGAATTTGTTAGCATTCACTAAGCTACTTTATTGTTCTTTTTATTATTGTTACCACTGTGAAGTACACAGTGAATCATCGAAAGTTACTATGTAAATATGTGTATAATCGAATTATAGGCATCATTTACGAAAATTTTGTAATAAATCCTGTTTTTATTCAATTGAATGTTTGCTAACTTCGTTCTGATGAACCATTTTATCTGGTATATAAAATATGTTTACTTTCATTTAAATCTGCCTCAGTTTTTGTATTCTAGGTCTTCTGTTCCCTTGTTTTCTTTTACCTGCCACTAATGCTACTCCTAGTTTGCGTGTGATTAGTAATTTTTCAGATTTCTTATTGATTACTTTTCAGTGTGTTAGTGGTGATTTATACGATTAATGCTAGTCAACAGATCACATCTTTCGTATAGAGGCTTTTATACTAATTAGCAACTTGAACTTTTGCTATATGGAGCGGATTCAACCCAGCGATCCACTAGTAGGAAGCGAAGTACCTCATCCTAAGAGCCATAGTCACAAGTGGACAAGTAAACAATAACAGATTGACGGAAATCCCAGCTGACAGAAGTGGGATTTTTTGTAAACACTATGGTATGATTACTGGTGCACATGTTTCTCTTTTTCATGTTGTTGAAAATTCTGATGTCTTTGTAGATAAATCGGACAAGTTAACTTCACATATTCTTACGAAGTTGGTTTGATTAAGAAAGTGTAGTGTAGTTCATGTGACCTCACCGTGTTCAGTATGAAATATATCAATGTGTTATAAGCTCATCATTTGGAGGTTCCTATGTTGTGATAAACAGAGTAGATATTCGATGTTTCACTATTTGAGTATTTCAGTGATGCTGTGGTTCATTGGTCTAGGTAGACACTCCACTTTCAGTCACTAGGTCACGCGTTCAAACCTCCTTTCACTTACTAAAGTTTTAGCAGTCTGCAAGTAATACCACTGCCTAGTGCAAGGACCTGCACATGAATGCTGAGAGAATCATCAGAAAAGGGTTCCCAATGTTTTTGACAAGAGATTATTCATTGTATGACTTAAATTCGTGTTAAGTTGTGTATCCTGTTTTTTGAACCCATTTTTTCACTCGTCTCGTGTCTTTTCCACCCTTTTGTTTTTTCTCGCAATATTCTGCATTTCTTTTAGCTATACGGATTTAAAATACCCGATTTTCGGTATTGTCGTATTCTCTTTGGATGACTGGTTTACCGACATTTTAAAAAAAATTTTTTCGAAGTTATATCGCTCGCATTTCATGAACCCAGTAAGAATTTTTATATTTATCAATGAATAACATGTAACCACAATAGACCAAATGAATTGAACTTCAACCAAGATGAAATTTATTTTGGTAGTGGTCAGCAGTGGGCGTGGGTTCTGTCCAACTCAAGACTCAGCAGCTGAATATACCTAGATTCCGTAAGTAGCGTCCCCACTGAGGCTACTAAATCAATACTCATCTTTTCAAACGTCAAAGTGTTATCTGCTATTGTCCAAAGGGTATCAGGTGTTATTTATTTATACTAGCCACAACCAATCAAATTTTATCATAATTGATCTTAGGGCAATATGAAGATATTCGCATAGGCGGCTACCCATCAACTCGGTCCAGTATAATAATCAGCGGGAAACTACAAGTATCAATGAATAACAATTTGAGATTTGACGGTTTAAAAAAATATTCGGGCACTTGGTTGAATGAAAGGCGAAACAAGTCGTTAAAACGCTGTTTTTCTTGGTTTCCTTTCACAAATACCAAAATAATGAATTATGGTTGATTAATTGTATGTCACTAGACCTGCATATCACATGTGCGTATTGTTCACGGTAATGAAAGTAACAGCTAGGAACGGACCCAGGGCAATACTATTTCGTTGTCTTCACTCTCAATAGGCAAAGTGGCGTTTACGATTTACCCTAAATCAGCTGATGATAAAAAATTATATTCTTCACTTTCACAGTTAAACTATGGCTTTGAAGCGATGGGTACTGGGTTCGAGTCTCTGTGAAAACATCATCGTTCATTAGGGTACACGTATATCCAGCTGACGAGTCCCAAACAGGACGAAATGCGCGTCTTGGATTTCACCGCTAGCCACCAATTAAACTGTATGATTTGATATATCAGTAGAAAGTATATGCATTGTGAAATGGATTAATGCATTACAGATAAATTTTTAGTAAAAAGTTTACACACACGATGACAAGTTTCTATTTTAGTAATATTTTTAAGAAAAATTACTGTCCGTGATCACACCAACAGTTGAAATATTCTAACAATAAGTACTGAATTTAAAAATTTACGTAAAATATGTATGATTCTACATTTTGATTCCATATTATGGAGGTGATATAAGAATATAATATTCTTCCTTGATTATTACATTAGTTTGATTATTCTCGCGGTTTTATAAAAAAATAAATTATACACGTAAAGGAATTTTATGCAAAACTATGCAAATGAATCTTGTTAATTCTTGGTCGGTTTTTCTTCTAGTGTATTGTTCATTTATGCATTGTTTTCGTGGATTCTTCATGTATTATATGCTGAATTGGATAATATAGATAGATAGATAATGTCAGTCTTTTTTTGTTGTTAACATGATGTCAATAGCTTTTTATTATTATTGTAACAGGTGTTCAAGAAATTACGCAGATAAATAAATACCTTCATTCTATCATTCCACCAGGTTGACTTTCTCTCCTTATCCCTTGTATGCATTAATGCATGTTGGGATAGATGTATTTGTTATGATTTGGATATGAATATATATGTGGTTCTCTCTTCTGGAATTAAAAGGTGGTCCCACATATTTAATTGCAATATAAAGAGTCTGACAAAGACATTCAACTTGTTTCTTCCTGGTACCCTTCCTTCACTGAATACAAATTAAGGAAGCAAGTATCCTTATATATGACGACTTGGTTGATGTGATAACCTTTCTAAGAGTTGCTCAAGATATTTTATTCCGGACGTGTAACGCATGAATCTGCAATGTGCATCTTTTATATATATATATATATATATATATATATATATATATATATATATATATATATATATATATATATTACTCAGGTGTTTTCTGGGGGTCATAGAATGAGATAAAACACTTGGAGATACAGACCGTTCTGGTTGGTCGTGGTCGTTCTGCAACACACAGGTTTGTATAAAGATCTTTTCGCAATTGATGTATTGTATCGTGAAAACTCGTTAAGGGCAGAATGATGGGTAAATCTGAAAAGTAATAACACTTGGATCATAGCAATATATAAACCAACAGTCTTCACACCATAGACGCAATGGTTTACCAGTTGTACTTCACAATCTAGTAGCAGAGGGAGTCTCAGTTATATTTCATTTTGCTATAGTTTTGCTCGGTTTCAATATGAATCAGTGGGATATGGTACATTGTTGAGTGTAGATGAAAATAGGAGCTATAAATAGTCTTGTTTCACACTTGTCATTTCTTGTCCACCCTCTGTTGTAAAAAGTTCCCAAATTCCTCTGGAAAATCATTCTCCTTCAATTTTCTTACTTCGATGTTTGATATTGACTGTGTGTTCAAAGCTCATTGAAGAGTTTAGTCTTACTATGCTGAGTGTATCTTCAACTGTAGACAATTTATTCCTACCGGTTCCTCCCATTCATTTCTATTATAGGTGTTCACGCGGTTTTTAAGTGATTCTTAGTTTTAGTAATAAATATGACCTAGTTTCGGTCAATCGTTCATAATGCAGCCTATGCAATATCAACAAAAGTTAATCGCTTTAGTTCTCTGATCTAAACAAATTAGAAATGCGATCTCCACTAGTAGTCGGGACCCATTGAATCGGTAGACAGACAAAACAAAATCAGCATAGAATCTTGCACAGCGTTGCCTCGGTTGCGATTGCTACACATCATAGTGTCATTCAAGGAATAAGTCGCTAGGAAAAGGATGATATCGAACTACACGAAAGTGTATGGGAGGAGGAAAAATTTAACAATTAAGGTTGGTGAGAATGTTTTATGTTTAAAAGACGTCAAAGAATGAATACATATGCACCATGTTACCAAGGGTCTCCAACTCTTGGTTCCTACCCGAAACAGGCAGTCTACACTTCTCTGCAGGGGTCAGAACAACAGTCATAGACTTCGTAAACTGATGGGAACTCTTGATCTGGTTTGTTCTGAGCCTTCTTCTAAACCAGCCGTACGTCGGCTAACATTGCATGTTGATGTAGACCATCTCTTGGCATATACAACGCATACTCGAACGACTTTAGTCCGTGGACATTTACAACGTCATTGGCTGATTTGTTTGTCTTGTTTCCCTTTGCGTAACCTCACACGTGATTTTAGCAAATACGAGCAATGTTAAAAAGACACATGTGTTCGAAAACCTGTAATCGTTTCATATCTTCTACTCTCAGAGGCCATGTCTCACAACTACATAGTAGGACAGTGCGAACTGATGATGGTCATCATATTCTAGTTGGGAGTATAAGTGTATCGAGTCTCAGCGGCGATAATGACTCACTCAGCTAGTAAATACCATACTAGAGGAAATACGCTTTCTCAACCTCCATTCTGTCTACTACCAAATATAATTAGGTGTACATTGACTTATCACTGCAGAAAATAACCAAAGTATCTAATTCAACCTTACAGGATACCAAACACCGCACGAATAGTTCATAAATAACTTCCATAACTACAGTATCAGGTGGCATAGTTTTAGATCCTTGAATGGACATCAATTCTCTTGAAGTCGATGTTATACCAGTCGAGGAAGGAAAAACATAAATTTCAGATAAGTATGACCAGTCTTGTTTTATGGGGTACTTTACTTAAGACTTATTTGACAGCATTACTGTATACCTTGACTGAAAAGCTTTTCACTGATCCCTTATTCATTTCTATACAATATGTGATTCTGAAATAATTGCACGTTGAGTGAAATCACTTGTATATTATCCCATTTTCAGTTCATGAAATCGGTTGTTTTATTTCTATGGACTACGGTGCATCGTGGATGGGTAATTCAGTTGTACATAAATAGGACAGTAAGAAAATGCAAGCATAATAAGCATCCGATTTTGTATTCTATTGTATGTAACTAGAAGGTACTCGTGTAGGTGAATTATGCATACGAGATTAATCATATACAACATCAGCATTAGATGTGAATGGGAAAAATCACATACTTCCAAAAGTGACTACTAAATGGAGACAGCAGTTGCAGATACACCTTGCTGACATATGCTATCAAGCAGGAAAGCTAGGTCCAAGTCGTCTTACCGGTTACCTCTAATCCGCTTAGATCAATCAAAATGCATTTCGATAATCAGTCTTTTAGTTTGATGACTACAGTGCAAAATGACAGGCAACATAACTGAACGCATGCCAGCCTGGTTCTACAATGGGGAAAGAACAGTTCACAGCTTTATTCTAGAACATATGACCGGTTATGACCACCCGGTAAGTGCAGAGAACAGCTTAGGGTCATCTATATAGTTCGCACAAATCTCACGAAAGGTTTACGCCGAAAACTCCTTCAAACTGCGGTAGCCATAGCAATTGATATTTTGAAGCCTGAACTCTGCGTTCAAAAGAAATTTGTTCTGTCACTCGAGTTGCAATGGACATAACCTATAAGAACATTTCTACCTTCAAAAACCTCTTCATTCAAATCCTCTCACACATTACATTCCTCCACTCCTATAATTCTGATTTCTTTTCGCATTCACCATGTAACATAATTTAACTTAGTAAACAAATATTAGTCTGATCTTGGTAAGTCTTCTTCTCATTACTGTTTCAAACATTACGTAATTTCTCTTGTAACCTGATTTTTAATCATATCTGAACTCCGTTCCAAAATATTTCATGAAACATTTTTTCTGTTACAATGTGAATTATATATATATATATATATATATATATATATATATATATATGCGCGATTGTACAGCTTGAGAATGAAATCTCTGGAAAGAGTAACTCTTTGCTAAATATCTTTTGTTCTATGACTTGATGGGGATTTTTAAATTATTGTAACACTAATTTGATGAGATTTCCAATCATATATCGTAAGTCAAAACGGTATGGACCAATCTGTGTCACCTGTGGTGCCGTCGTGAGGCCAATCTAATTTTTAAAGGTTGGGTATACGACACATCCATGCAACTAGTTCTGCCCTATACCTGTAAAACGTAGCGTCTCCGAGCTGAGGATGTCCGGCAACTTTGCATCTATGCTCAATGTAGTCTCTTCAGGATTGCTCTCATCTAATAAAAACACCATTTAAGTAATTCTGTGGTGGCCGGCATGTGTTCGGGCATGATGGACATCTTCATCCATTGAGTGAAGTCATCTTGAAACGCTAGTTCCAGTGGCTTGGACATGTTTAACTGATTTCTCCTTAGTGGTACATATACTGTTCGCTTACCCTAACCACGCTCAGCTACCTTGTGCACATCGTGCAGTAGGCAAAGAGCCACACGGAATGTGAGTGCTAATGATACTACTTCGCTGCCTAAACCTCGGTAGGTGGAGCAGGAGACAAAGCCCGTGACCTATTGGTTGGAAGTCATCTCCCGAAACCGATGAGCCACAGCTTCACTGTTTGAGACGATATCAGACATGGCTCTGAATCAAAACCACTAAGGATCATACTACAGTTTTCTCGTTTTTCTCTTACGGAACAATAAAACGAAAGTGGTGAACGATTCTTCAGATAACCCATTTTTGTATTCTCCATTTTTTCCGCCTTCTGTATCATGTTTTTATCTTCTAAGTGTTGCTGGATTAATTTTTATGGGATATCTCTTAGTGCCCATGGTTGTAAACCGAGCTTGTGATTTAAAATAAAGGTAAAAATGAGTCAATTTGACAAGAGGTGGTCAATCGCAATGTAAACAACTCAGTGGTAATGCTTCTGATTGTAGGACTTTGTTACACAAGTTCACATCTCCGAAGGGATTTCGGCTCCTTTGAATTTTTAGATATGCCTTCTTGGTGATTATTATTATTATTATTTATTTGTCCCTTGGGTTCCTGATGGAACATAGCGCTTCAGTAGCACGTCGCCATTTCACTCTCTTCTCTGTAATCTTTTCAACCTGGCTCCACGACAGCCCACAAGCTCTCATTTCTTCCTTGCACGATCTCCGTGTCACCGTCCTCTCGGACGCCCAACTCGTCGCTTCCGATAGGGGTTCCACTCGAGTGCCTGACGCGTGATGTCCCCAGTCGGCCTTCTCAGTGTATGCCCAATCCATTTCCACTTCCTTCTGCATATTTGTTGCGTGATAGCTTCTTGGTTGTTTCGTTGCCAGCCAGAGTTCCTTGTTGCTTATTCTTATCATTCTGGCCATCTGATCTTCAGTAACGAGCCAGCGTAGGCAGTTGTTGATGAATGTCTGTGGTTTGTTGGAAATGCTTTTCGTAACGCGCCAAGTCTCTCAACCACCATATAAAAGCACTGACTTGACGTTGGTGTTAAAAATCCGGATGTTGTTCTTTATGCTGAGTGCAGAAGATCTCCACACTGGTTTCAGGTTAATGAACGCCTGTCTTTCTGTTTTTCCGACCCTGGCTTTCACGTCCTCGTCTGTGCCTGTGCCGCCGCCTGTAGTTGAAGCAGTGCTTCCTAGATAGGTGAAGGAGATTACTTCCTTTAAGTTTCTCCCGTTGATGGTGATTGGAGCTTGTTGTTGTTGGTTGGGTATCTTCATCACCACTGTCTTCTCTAGGTTCACTTGAAGTCCTGTCTTCTCTGCCCTGCCGCTTTTGTCAACTTGTTAGTTTTCACCTGTAGATCTTCAAGTTTGTATGACATTAGGCACAAGTCATCGGTGAAATTCAAATCTTCTAGGATCGGTCCAGCGTACCCTCCTCTTCTTGTGGGTGATAGTAGGCAGCCTTGTTTCACTCCTGTCTGTCTTCACTTAAAAGGCATCACTGGGCTTCCCATTGTGAATTATTTGGCCGGCATGTGGCATCTTCATATAGTTGTTGAATGAGATTGATAAAGGTTTGTGGTATTCCGTAGTGTTGAAGCAGCTGCCTGCCAAATTACTTCCCGATCGACGCTGTCAAAGGCCTTTTCAAAGCCGATGAAGTTGAGGTACAGGTACAGTGGACTGCCATTCTATACTCTGTTCTACGATGATGCGAAGCGTTGCAATTAGGTGGTTGCTTGACATAATTTTTGTTTTTTACTGAACTACTTTCTTCTCATTTTCGTTGTGCATAGAAGTGAAGATATATATATGTCTTTGAAAAAAAATGTTTTTGTCGCTATACCGTGTTCACCCATCCATCAAACTATGCATGTGCTTTTATGCATGAATCCGCCTTTGTTTAGCTGTTTATCTATGTTTCAACTTCACCATCCTTGTGTATGTATAGTATACACGTGTTTATCAATACAAACATAGCTTACGCAAACACCTTTACACTGTTCTTCTGTTTCCCATGTTTTACATTCGCGTTTTTTTTACAGTCTGAAGATTGCGTGAAATTATCTTTTATCTACTGGCTACTTGTACAATCACCACTTATGTATGCTTGTATACTTATGTATCGTATGCATTGTGTTACGGGGACATGTATTCATTGATTTATATGATGTATAATTTAAAGTTGTGCTGGTGATACTAGTAATTCATTTACTCTCTAGGGCAGTTTTCTTCACAACCAAACATTCTAGGCAATAACTACTTGGTTCCACTTATCACAAGAAATCGGAATGGAAATTGTGATATTCGGTGTATCGTCTTTCTGGTGAAACTAATCGGTTATTTATAGTCTATGAGTTTCCTCTTTAGAAAGGTTGATCAGTTGCACTAACCTAGTCACAGGATCTAAAAATGCAAAGATTAATTGCTCACACTTTGGAGTTTGGAAAATCATCATTGTTGACTCGAAAAAAAGTTGAAATCCATTCAGCAACCACATCCACATACGTGCACTAGGCAGTGAGCCACATACAATGTGTGGGGGCTAGTGATACTACCTGGCTGCTCAGATGGTGGAGGGCGGGTTCGAACCCATAGTCCATAGGTCAGTTAGTGACTAGGGTATCCTGAGTTCATAAAATTACACATTGGATATAACTTTTATATGTGCTTTTATTTAAAATACTAAAAAGCCTTCATTAAATCGACACTGACCATCTATAACGTTTATGTTTTCTTGTTAACCTTATTGACCGTTTGGTGGATGTATGGACGTGTGGCGCTGCGCACACTCACCAAACGGATAATTAAGCTTAACTCAGTCACAGTAGCCATGCGGTAAATAATCATGCACAGACGATTCCGTTTGCTTCCTTGTGAAGAACTGACCACAATCTCTAGCCTGACATTGAAACGTTTGCCAACCGAGACTGTAAGTCGGAAAATAGCTTACGTTGAACATCCACATCGAAAGTTGCAAATATTCTTCACTGTGTTGTCATTATCTTGGAATACTAGTTTTAGCTATGGAATCTTTATTACATGAGTTAGTTGTGAGCTGAGTTTCGTTTATTTATTTGATGAGATCCTGGTGTTTAAAAGAAAGTTGTTTCCTATACACATATCCCCTTTCACTGTCACGTATGATTTTCAGCAATTTAGTGTGGACTAGACTAACTTGCATGATATTATGTGACGAAATGATGCTTGAAATCGAAAGAAAATCTGGCAGTGGATCAAAACGAGAATATCGGTTTGACTATCCACGATAGTCATGGTTCGGCATACTTGTCATATTGACATTAGGTAACGGTTGAAGATGAAATGAAAATCTCGGTCGCGAGAGGATTCCAACCAGTTGCCTCCAGGTTACCGGGTCTCATAGTTTAAATGGTAAAGCACCAGGCCGGTAACCCGAAGGCCGCTGCTCCGAATCCTACTGCAACCCAGATTACCATTTTACTTTCAATCACCATGCAGTACCAAAAAGGAAATACCCAGTTAAACAGCTCATATGATCAAAAGTACAAAAGCATGTATCTTTCCATTCGTATAATAATGTAGCAAAGTATTCGTTAGTTGAAGAAAGTTCGAAACCCGGCAAGAAGTTGACTATCAGCGCGGATCTAGTGAACAGCTAATTTTGCAACCCGGAAACTCAGTTTACAAAGTTTGTAGGTAACATGTAACTCATGCAGATTTTGACGCTACTTTATGGACTACTATCATTATTTGTCTCTTGGGTTCCTAGTGGAACATAAGGCTTCAGTAGTTGCTGAATGAGGTTGATAAAGGTTTTTGACACTAAAACCGTAGTGTTGAAGCAGTTGCCAAATTACTTCTCGGTCGACGCTGTCGAAGGCCTTTTCAAAGTCCTTGAAGTTGAGGTTGAGTTAACTGCCATTCTATGCGCTGTTGTATGATAATGCGTAGCATAGCGATGCAATTTGATCCGCACATGATTTGTTCTTCTTGAATCCAGTCTGTTCCGGTCGTAATTTTGAATCAAGAACATTTTTTAATCTTTCCAGGATGATGCAGCATAATATTTTGCTTGAGGTTGACAGGGACAGGAGCATGATTCCGCGCCAACTTTATGGGCTATACTTACTGTATTTGAGTTCATGATCTTATCTAGTTGCCCAAACTGCGGTAGGTGAGGCTAGGTTCTAACCCGTGACCTTCTAGTCGAAGATTGAGTATTTGGGCTAATAATATCAAATACTGTTATACAGTCTAATACTGATTCATTGAGCTGCGAATAAACGAATCTTTCTGAGAAGATCTTGTAGTTAAAAGTCGACTAAGGAACATGATAATCAACTGATTTTGAATTTCTGTGACACCCTGAATTTCACTGTATTTAGTTTATCATGTTTAAAAGTTGTTTTCATCATTGTTTAATATCAGCTAGAGATGTAGCAACACTGAATGTCTGTTTTGTCCTAGTTTGGGACATCGTAGCGGTATACATCCACAAACTACCCCACAGGGCAGCCAGCTCTCTTGTTAATCTTGGTTATCATTGAGTCACTGGATTGAAATCCAACTATTCACTTTTTCTAACTTCTATTAATTGGTAATATAGCGTACCTATTATGTACTGTCATCAATGGACATCCATTCTCATTCCCTACTTGGTTGATCATGTAGATCATGGCTTATCAGTAGAACTTTGAAAAATTCAACCCAGATCAAGTCCCTGGATTATAATTCAATCAAGGGCTTTGGGGGGAGGGGGATGGGCTGATTAATTTGAGCGGAGTATTCATCGCGGATTGACGTGTTCTATTATTTATTTTATTTTTAGATTCATTCCCAATGAAATCAAAATAATGATGATAATAATAGTAGTATTTAATTGCCGATTGCTTTCATTCCTCAGAGAGTGAATTATATCTCCTCTTTTCTTCTCTTTCTTTCATATCTTTTATTTCACAAAGGAGGAAACACAGTTTAAAACTTTATGCAGACCAGGTCATTATCGTGCTGCAAGCAATGGGGATAGTGATTTTTCAAAGCATTTAAAAAGTGGTTTTCGTCATCATAACAGAGGGGATTCCATGATAGCGAAATCAATGATTGCCTTTAATCCACAATCGGAACTAAGTGAAAATTTAACTACTACTGATGATCAAAGTTGTCCGACGAAAGGAAGCGAGCATGATGTCGACAGTGTAGGAGGAGACAAAAGTGAAAATGATGATGTGAACAAATTAGACGTGAATACTGGTTTGGATCGGGACGATAGTAATGGTGATGATGATGACGATGATGATAATGATGTTGGTGATGAAGATGAAGGAGAGTATGTTGCAGTTGGCAATGATTCTAGCGGTAATGCATCATGTTTACCAGATGATTCCACATCTCAGGCCTTATCTAACTCTGCGAATCAACATTTTCCATTGGATAATTATGCACTCAGTACTAGTAGTGGCCCTCCAGTGCCAAACAGTGGTCGTCATACAATAAGCTCTGCATACGAGCGTGGATGTCACGCTCCTACACGTGCTCCTATAATGGCTTTGTCTTTCAATCCTCCTGGTAAGTGACAATTTTAGGTAAAATTTGAAGTGATTCTATGAACAATGAACTTAGGTGAAGCGGATGACCACCGATGACGTTAGAAGATAATCATGGTGTGTCGTGAACTGACAGAGGTAGGAAAAGTGAAGCATTACATTCTAACCCAGTAACTGAGTTATAGCGTGTTCCGTGAGAGACCTGACAAGTATCAGCTTCGTTCTTCATGGAGTCGTTAATGCACGCTGCTGAAGGGTCGGCTTAAATGAAGATGAGACACCTGTCTGATGTTCCTAGGTTTTCAAAGGTTCTCTAAATGGTGTCATTTCATGATGATAACTACCTTGAATGAATGAATTAACTTCGTTGCCACTCACTGTCATTGCCTTCTGACTGTATGGGAAAGTGATGCTCATTTTGTCTGTCTGAAGCCGAAAAAATGATGTATATTCCGAGCGGCTAATGAGTTATCAATACCTACGCCGTTCATACGCATATTTGTTATATTTAATGTATGATGTTACTGATAGGTTGTATTATTCCACTTGACCAAAAGTCACTGATATTCGGAAGAAAACTGCTCACGAATAACAGAGAGTCCTGAATCACTGTGTGATGGAACAAGTTATCGTGCTTTGACGTGAAAGCCATCAAGCGTTATCAAAGACTTTACTCTATTTTTCAGACTGCTGGTTTCATTGTATTTTTCTCCATATAGCATGCAGTTGCATTAGTAACTACTGCTAGTTTTGTGGAGTGTCACAGTTCACGTCTATGTGGGGTATTTTCTAACTGACTACACCGGCTAAATACATTGGTTTAGTTCTCGGATTACCTTTTATTTGTATTCATAGGAGATATTTTATTATTCTCATCAGCGACGATAGGACGGTAATTATATCTAGCACTTTCTTTCATCTATGTGTACGGTTGTATTTGTTCTATTTCAATAGGAAGAAGTTGAAGATTATCAATGGTCAGCTCCGCATTAGTAGGTTTCAATTACACCTCATGTATTATCTTTATAGGAGCTGTAGATATTTTAGTTTCTTGGTTGTATTGTGTTCTATGAGCTGAGTTGTTTACTCGTGGAGCTTTCGTCATCTTTCTAGACGACATCTTCAGTGCTGAAGACCGTCCACCTTAGCTACAAATATTCTCCACCGTATTTTAGTTTCAAACCGTAAATATCTATTAGGTTTGGAAAAAAACTAGCGATAGCCAGTTTAAAACACGACAACATTCCATAATATGGGTGATTAATACTGTGAGCCATATGACCTGGAGTCCCCAGTATATCGGGGACTCTCAGTGATCAAAATCTGAAAACTAATCATAGTACTAACTCCTTACCATCTTGGACATTTTGGACATTTTCACTAACTTTCATCATCTTTCCTCTGTGGTATACTTTGTCCATTGCAATCAATATTTCTGTATGTTGTTTTTCATTATTTCTTTTTTACTTTTGCGAAGTGCGGCAACTTGAACTGATGTACTTCTGTACAAAGTTCAACGTTGATTCACCTGTCTATAGAAATGATTATCTTTGTTTTGGTAATCCGTCGTAAAAACAGTGATAGAAACAGTCAACAACACACCAGTACTAAATTATGAGCATTGCTCATGCTCACTGTGTCTTTTGACAAGAAGTCGACGCCAAACTTTTTGATTCAGAGTACTCTGAAAGTTCCTCGTAGAAGTTAATACTGATTTTGTATATTTAGTTGTAAATGGATTTTTTTACTAGCTCTCTTATTTTTGTTTCACAGCTTATCGATTGGTACCTTAGTCACAACAAGTGTTTCGTTTCGTACTCTTTATCAATATTCATCAAGCGGGAAATTTTACTACCACCTACATCTCAGGGAAGTGTGGCAGCTTGATTTGGGAGCTTTTCGTTCATAGTTATATGTCGGTTTGTTTATCGACAATCTTTTAATCAAAGGTGCTACTGATGAAATCCTGTCTTTTGAACATTTGACTGAAAATATGAGGATGCTTGGCATGAATTCGACACGAGTAAATGCAATATCCTGCTTCCATAATTGGTGCGCATACAGGTCTAGTCTTTCTATGTGATCTACAATAGTCCAGTTTACTAACTGTTTCGTATAGGGGGTTTAACCAATACTCATGGAGTATTTACGGATTAACTCGAAACGTATAAACAGAACGTTCACCCACTATTTGCCAGTTATGTTACCGTTCGGTTCATGTAGGATATCCTAACAAATCAGCTGTATGATATAGCCATCTACAGAGTCATTGCTAGAATATGCATAATCCATGCGATAATTATCGAAGTAAAAGTACGGTTCTCAAAGCCTTAGGGTTATCCAACTAAAATACTACCAATCTAATCATTTGTAGGTGTATCCGTAGACTCACGGGTTGATGTCTCTAAGTTAGTAAAAACTGGCTATTGAAGGTTTTGAAGAAAATATCAAACCGGATGTATTCTTACTATGCGAAAAGGACTTATGTACTATCAGTCCCTGAATTGTAACTGATGCCATTTTACGGTGTCTTAGAGATTGATTGATTTTTGTGACAAACTTCTCATTGTAGTGCACCCATTAGAGCGGTGTACTTTTTTTGTATCCATATGTTAGAGTATATCGGCAGGAAAATTCTAGTATATGTTCATATCGTTACCATTATTGACCATTTTCTTTATTCAACTCCTCTGTGTGCAGTTTGTTTTGTAATTACCTAAAACAGTAAATTGTATTTGAGCTCTGGTTCATTGTTTTAGCCTCTTGACTTTTAATCAGTTGGCCACCTACCAGGGTCTGGGCTAATTTGTTTACTGAGAGAACGCACATATGGTTTCTGAATTGCATTCCCATGCACAAACTTATTTTCTCACTGATTAATTGTGTTCACTGATTTGTCAAGTTTCCAAAAATGTGGACTCCTGGTTTTCTGTGTCAAAATAACACTACTATGTTCTATTCATATTTGCCGCTGCTAATGTTAATATCTTTCTATTGGCTGATGTATATCTCAACCTTGTTCTCACTGAATGTGAAAACATACACATGCATGCGCATGAGCTTCACCTCAGTTTTGAATGACTGGAGAGTGTTGGTTAAGAAGGCGTTTTTTGCTCACTGTTCTCTTGTTTACATTATCCGTAGAATGTTTGTACTACTTAGTAACCGTATCAATTGGAAACAAGGCTAGTGATTATAATGTATGCAATAAATGTCTAGCGGTTACTTAAACAGTGGTAAAAACAGAAAGACTTGCTGGCTAGTCCAAATTGATATTTTATGGGGATCGATTGATTGATGTGAAGGCGGTTTTCATCACCGCTTGAAGTCATTTTAGGAAACCGTTGGAAACATTGAAGCACTGAGGAAGTCCTCAGAAAAAAGCTACTCAAAATCTCAGAAGCACCTACAACCGAAGAAACAAACGACTGCGTTATCAACTTATCAAAACAACCACTAACAAAAATGGGCACTGAGGAACTGTTTCTTTTATTGGTTTGAAATTCATCAATCCACACCCAAGATTGTGTGATGAATCGAGTCTAGGACTGTGGGGTCTCTCAGTTACCATGTTACCATTCACCTATTAGAGTGGGAATCTAATGTTCTCCAAAAGTCATTACCTCTCAACAGGAATCCAGGATGTCTGTCTCGAAGCATGTGACTGAGATTCAATACTTTTAAAGTAGTTTTTATCAGCGATTGACATCATTCGGAGTACATTTGACTGCTTGAAGAAATTGAATAGCTGTTTTATCCTAGTTCGGGACCCCTTAGTTGTGCACACCCGTAGCCCCACAAGGGATTGAGACCAAGCCTAATGATTTTTTCAGTTGCATTGCAAAGCATACTTATTCGATTATTATTCAGATGCTGATATGACATTTGACAGCTGGTTTCCTTGCTTTTAAGATTTGTTTACTAGTGAATAGAAAGATGTCTGCTGTTGTTTGTTCAGTTGTGGTTGGTGTTACTTATAGGGTCTTTAGCACCTGGCATCTGTGTCAACATTAGTTCTCAAAAGGTGAATTTATTTCATAGCATACTCCATTGACCTCTATGTGGTCCTTGTTTTCGCCATCAAGCTTCAGATAATGACACTTTTAGCATGATTCTATATCATTGATAATAATGACGTTTCTATGCTCAAATCATACTGCATTTATTTCCCCTAGGGACTAAGTGTGGCTCAAACTATAAATTTGTACCATCAGATTGTTAAGTTGTAAGCTAAAGTTATGCATATTGTATATTGAAGCACCAGTTACTGTTGTTAGTTGTTACTTGTTCATCTTTAAAAAAGTGCTTGTTCCTACCTCCATTCTTTAATCTTTCTTTTTTTTGAATGCTTAAAGTTGGAAAAGCTTCTTCCAAGGACAGTGGTGTTGATTCATCTGCTGTACTATATCCGAAACAAGCTGTACCACCACCGGTCTACACAAATCTTACTCAATTAGCGCATGCAGCTCAACGTAAATTCTCTATGTCACAGTTGCCTATTATTCATTCCTATGAAAATGTTGATAATACTACATTAGAAAGACTTCGTTATGCCAAGAATGATATAAAAGCCACTTGTCATCACTACCCTCATCAACAGATGCATCATAATTCAATGTCTACGAATACAACACAAAATCAAGCCATGCATAGTACTCAAAATGGTAACTATACTAACTGGTCTGCTTCAGGAAGCTTGAATAAACTTCACGTAAATGATTCCGGATTAAACCCATCACGTGGTGGAGAACAGTACACTGATCCATCAGCATTGCTACAGAATCAAATTGATAAATTATCTAGTAATACAAGTTTATCTAGTTCTTGTTTCAGTTCAAAACATCATTTGGACAATGTTCCAGGTCCTGATGGTGGCACTATCACTACTGTCAGCAACCTGCCGGGTCATCAAACCAATGGAACAGATCCATTTAGTATAGAGATGGAAGAACTTGATCAAGTCATGCCAGGCAAGTTCTACATTAGTTCATGACAATTTGTATTCTGTTTTCTGTGTTCGAAGTTGCACGATTACTAGAAATTGTGTTGTGCAACCATATTTGTCATATATAAGTTTAATTTTGTTGGAATTGAAGAAATGAAATTATTATTATTATTATTTGTCCCTTGGGTTCCTAGTGGAACATAGGGGTTCAGTAGCAGATAGTAACCTGCTTATTTGATATAATGTCAGATCTCTCTTACCTGCAGCCTATTCTACTTCACTTGCCAGTGTGTCGTAGAAGTGTTTTTCGACTTTCTACGCACTCCTCTTCACTTCTTTGCCAGTGTAGTGTTTTCTATGTTGTATTCAGTTTCTGTTTTCGTTGTTCATCCCTGCACTGCACTCCACTGGTTCATCTTCTGCTTCACCATCTCCCTCTCCCTATTCTATCAGCTTCCACGTGTCCGTTGAGATCCATTCCTTGTTTTGCCTCTTATTCTTCCTTCCTAACACGGTTGTGCAGGTTTCCTTCCAACTTGCTGTCATAGAGTTCTAGTGTTCTTCTACACAGGTTTCCCATATTTTCCTGGTGACTGACTGACGTGAAGATATCCTTTGTACTTCCATGCTTCAGTTTCAGTTCTGGGTGTTGAACTTGAACTGTGGTCTATCACCAACTTGATTTTGAAGATTCGTCGCACTAGATAGTGAGTGGTGTGAACCTACATCTGCTCCCCTTCTTGATCTTGCGTCCAATAGGCTGCGTCTCTACTTTCTTCAGATCGAGATGAAGTCGATCTGATTTTTAGTGTGTCTATCTGGTGAAAGGCAAAATGAAATAGTGGGATGTTATTCTGCTCTTTTAAAGTTCATAAAAAGAAATATTTTTTATGGAATTCAAATTGCTTTGTACAACATAGAGATCCCTAAAGTGAATCAAATTAAATGTATCGCTGATAGACTACACGTAAGGTAGTTGGTATAATGGTTTAGCGTTTTGGATTACTCAGACTTCTCGCTAACATGTACAGTTGATTGATGCAAGTAGTCTCGTTAGACCCATTTTTCGATCTGTCGTATATTCCATATTCGGATGCCTGTTGACATGTATGATGAATTATTTTTCAAGGTGTAACATTGGCTATGGGCTTAATCGTTTTACTTGGACACTTATTACCCCACCATTTGTCTATGGTAAGATCATCCGACGGTTGATTAGCACCTACAAGAGTAAGCTTATAAAATGTCTAAAAAAGTAATACTATCAAACAAATGTTTGCTTTTTGAGAGAACGTTTTCAAATGATGAAATATATCCTCTTAAGATATGTATATATTTCAAGGCCTGATCCACAGACTGCAGTGAGTGCTGTACTGTACCACTTCATGTACATGTTTCAGTCCTACAGGAGGGTTGGTTGTTGCCTTAATAGCTTAGCTTCAGCACTGGCTGGCATACGTTCAAGTCAACTAGGGTGCACTAAGATACTTATCATCCTGGTTTGAATATATCAGCCGTGAAGAATACGTATGTAGTCTCAATTTCTGACATGTTGACTACGTGAACTTTGGTTTCTGAATTTCATTACCAACAAAATCGTGTATGTGTGTCCACTGATGGTCAAACCTTCCACAGTCTCCGGTCGTTAGTTTTGTACCAACTGGTTGATACTGAATTTGTCATGTAGACCGGATCCGAAGTGTTTTTTGATGCAATAAAAAGTTTATACTCTTGGATAGTAGTAATGATAGTAATTAATTTTTTTCCTCCAAACGATAACTGTTACTCATTCACTATTGCTATTTTCTTTCATACTTGTCTTTCTCCCTCCTCGTTTGGTTCGATTCGGTTCGGTTTGTTCGCTTTCCCTTTTTTTTGTCCTGTTTGGTTTTGTATGGTGGTTTTTTTGAATACAAACACAATATTTTAATTACACATAAAAATGTGTTTTATATCTGCACTTTGCTGTGGATATCTATATGCACATATATATTTGATCTTCTGCTTTCAACAAACCCCTTATTTCACTTATTCTGGTCATCTAAATAATGAACGAAAAACACTAAATAATCATTTTAAAAAAATTAATACACTTTTTAACATCGGCTGATTCAGTTGATAATAATAGTAGGATGCTAGGCAAAATTACTTCCCAATATATGGACAATCACCTAGACAACAGTGTTGTAATGACTAATTACTGTCTGTCGACAGTATCATCTGGCGCAGAAAATCGTGCTAGTTGTTATCTTACCGATAAACTAACATCATGCAATCGTGATGTAAGCAAAGCGATAAATACTGTTGATAGTTGTTTCACACTAAGTGAAATCGATGATGCTGATAATGGTGATTCCAATGAGACTGCAAACTACAGACGACAAGATTTTTTCACACCGCAGTCTTTTTGTGCTCAGAAGTTATTGTCTGACGACGATCATATGGATTCCAGTAAATATCCCCTGTGTACTCCAACTTGTCATGCTGTATTTGAGTCGGATATCAGGCGACCTTGAATACAAACTTGATTCGACAACCACCGCCTAATAATGGTTCCATATTACGTCAGAATGCTTGTCATACAGTCAACTCTTCGCTTTTTGTCGTCAATAATCCGCCACCACCAATTCAACCGAAACCTACCCGATTAAGACATATACAAGCAATAAGTCAGTATAGTTTGAATAGAAAACCGGGCGGTTTGTCACGTCCGTGTCCACCGCCTCGAACATGTAGTGTTTTAAGTTCACAGGATTGTTTACTCACATCTGGTGTGAGTATGCCATGTGGTTTGAATGCTTCTGACATGTCTTCGTATAATAAAGGAATTGGTCAGTATTCTAATGGAGATCATTTCTACGAAGGTAATTGCGTCATTGGTTCATGTGTGCCTTACATATAAAACTGAAATAACCAATCAAGATTATAATCTGCAAGTTTAATTTTCTCACCTTAGATAACTTCCCCAGATCCTCATTTCACTGTCTCTCTGTCTCCTTACCGCTAACGTTTATATCATTCTTGCAGACACACGCAGTTTGTGTACGGGTGACCACTTTTCACTGATTTCAACGATTGCACATTAAAATCATGGGTCAGAGTTAACTGTTACAGTTGTTTTGTTTTAATCATCTCATTTTAAAACAAACCGACAAATTGAACTAATACACCTGTCTCTTTTCTTTAGTTTGCTTAGAATTTTTAATAAAAATTGGGTGTCTTATCTAATTAATTATTTAGTTAACTATACGCTTGTTTACTGTATATTTGATATTCCTTTCGTCGATCATATAAGCTATGCGATCGGATTTATAGCTCATCTTACTTTGGTGTAAGCATCCATATTGGGCTTGGTTCACAACTAACAATAGTAAGCAATTCTATGCACAGTTACATAGAGTTGGGTTTGCATTTTTTGCTTTGTTTCGGGTTTATGCAACTTCATATTACATCATTTATACAGTTTTGAATTGGTCTGTACTCTTTGGAAGGCATATTGGTTTGAGTTAGACTCTTAAAATGAATGGGTTATATAGCATCATAATTTGAGGCTAGTTAAAAGTGGGGAATAAAGACCCACCGATAGAATTAGATGAATTGTCACTATTTAACGCGAACTGACAGAAGTCGAAAAGTGTGAACCATTAGATTTCAACGCAGTGGCTGAATGGTAATGTGCTCGCCACGAGATCTTATGGTTTTAGGTTCGATCCCTTGTGTGGTTGTTGACATGCACTGCTGAGGAGTCTCATACGATGGCGAAACAGCTGTCCAGCGCTCACAGGTATTCAATAATTCTCCAATTGACGTCTTTTCATGATGTCTAGTACCATGAAATATTTGAATTTTTTCAGTATTAACTTCATACACATCTTTCAATAAACACACTGGTACATTCATGCTCTACTGATTTTGTTTTGTTATAATAACTAATGTTGGCTGATAAACACGCTTAACAGCTGAGTTAAATTGAATACGTTCCTGTTGTTTATGCATTTGTACCGATTAAATCCTTTGACTATATGCAGCATGCAAATAATAATAGTTGTTGCTCTTTTTTTATACCACTTCGATTGCTATCTGAACTACTTTTGTTCCAAATAGCGTGAATATGAAATCTAGTGAACAAGAAACGCTTGATGTAACTTTACAAGTTGGTGGCTCATTTGGCTTATGAACTCAGCTTTCAAGCAATAGGTCCTGAGTTTGAAACCTACTCCCCCTCCATCAGCCTGGGAAGCCGGATAGTATCATAAACCGTTATGCAACTAGTGTGACTCATAGCCTACTATATGAACATATACGAGGTTGAGTTACATTACTTCTTACTATTACATCATTAGTTCAACTATACTTGTTCTATACATTTATATTGTCTTTTTTCTCTCCTTCTAAGGAAACCTATTTGATTATGTGCACCTTCAAAAGTTTCTTTGCTGTGTTATTGTTGTTCACGTACTAAGTATTCCCATATTCATTTCGTAAGTTGATGCGTATAAAAGGTATGAAATTTGTACATGCTTTGTACCAACAGGATAATTGTTGTTTCAGCCAATAGAACTGCTAAGAATCAATAGGCTGCCTAATCACCTTTGTGTTGTGCTTGTTTGATGATATGATGTCAAAGTCTCCCATCCTTTTGAATTGTAGTGCTTGTTTGTTTTCATCATAGGCTTGGACATGTACTGGGCATACCGATCCACCACCTACTTCGACGTGCCATGCCGGCGGAAACTCGATTAGGCTGGAAGAGTGTTTATGGTGGTCACACCATGACCTAAAGCCAGTCGATGAAGTCTCTTACTATTAGTCTGAGTTGTATGCGGACGATGTAGACTGTAGACTGGCTAGGGTCACCGGGACGAAATGAATGAGTGGTTAAGAACTCCTAGTGACATGGCTGAAAATTGGTCACAATGGCGCAGATGTATTCACTCCTCGACATCCTCTAAAGCTTGAATATTCGCACTAACCGTTATCTTCAAATTGTTTATTCTCCCGCACAATTCTGTTTGCTTTGATATCACTCTTTTCTATCCACCTGTTCCTTGTGTGCCACTGTGAAATGTGGTAACTTGGACCGATGCACTTTTGTTCGAGCTTTTATGTTTATTTTATCAGTCAGACAGTAATGACGGGAGACGAAAACAAATATAATTAGATGTAGTAGAGAGTCATACAAAAACAGGTAAGAAGTAAAGGTGAGTAAAGGAACGCAAAATAATGAATGACACAAAAACGAGGTATGGATGCATTTAGTTGAATCTAATCGATTCTGAGTCTTATCACCTAAAGTTGACAACCTCATGCTTTATTGGTCTAGTGGAAACCAACTAGAAAGTTCACATGTCCCTTATCATTCAGGCAAACAGTTTCAGACTGAATGAACTAGGAAGTTGAAGCCAAAGCAGACTTATCAACAGAAAGGGGGAATTTTTCAAAGGATCACGAGGGATTCTAACGCTGATTGATATATGAAGGCAACTGATACTTCGTAGCTGCTTTACATAACGAAAAAGGTTAAATCTTGTTGAAATGTCTGAAAACAAATTCGATACGTATAAATCTTCTGATTTATCTCAGAGAGTGACTAGAGGACCTGAAGTACAACTGGTTCTCTGGACTGAATATTCATTTTGGCAGTCTACCTCGTCATGCTAGACAATATCACAGCATATTTGTTTCTGTTAATAGCGCTAAGGATGTGCAAAGCTATGACTGTGAGAAAAGGCGACTAGTACATATATCATCAGTCACCGTATGAAAAATAGGAAATCAAAGGCTAGCTTAGCCTACTTTCCGTGTGCACTTCAGAGAAATAGTTAAACGATTTATGAATTAGAGGATCTGACCATTAGTTCCTCAACCCGCTAAACTTGTATTGATCATTTTTGTACTCTTAACTCCACTAAACTGAACATAGGCATCATAACCAAGCAGATATAAAATCGAATCCATCTCTGCTTACAATATTCTTTCTCATAACCAAATGCACTGATCAAGATGACACAGCATTCTACAACAGTGGAGTATTTTCTAAAAGTAGAGGTGAGGTAACAGTGGAAAATCTACTCCGAAGAACACTAAGCTTAGATGACTAAATAACTACTTTCTTCCACTTTAAACCTATTGACTAACAACCGTTGAACAGTGATATTGTTAAACCCTAATGAAAAGAATATAACACAGCAGAACTGCTAGTTAACTGCATTCAAAGTGTGTACTTGTTTTCTATAGATTGCCGGACGTCGCACACAAGTTACCACATTTCACAGTGGCACACAAAGAACAGGTGGATAGAAAAAGAGTGATATCAAAGCAAACAGAATTGTGCGGGAGAATAAACAATTTGAAGATAACGGTTAGTGCGAATATTCAAGCTTTAGAGGATGTCGAGGAGTGAATACATCTGCGCCATTGTGACCAATTTTCAGCCATGTCACTAGGAGTTCTTAACCACTCATTCATTTCGTCCCGGTGACCCTAGCCAGTCTACAGTCTACATCGTCCGCATACAACTCAGACTAATAGTAAGAGACTTCATCGACTGGCTTTAGGTCATGGTGTGACCACCATGAACTCTCTTCCAACCTAATCGGGCTTTCCTTAGTACATATGAAACCACCTCAGTCGGTGAAGATTCGCAACCTCATCAATCAAATTGCTTGTGTTGCTTAGTACCCTTCGCCTGACCTCAACATTTCTTATACGGTGATTCCATCAACCGTGAACAATACTACCTGGAAATCTATGATCCAAACCTTGTAATCACTTCATATCTCCTACCTTTAATAGCCATGTCGCAGTTGTATAACAGGACAAAACGGATTGAATGCAGTTTAATCATCCTGTAATAGATGGTCAAATATTTTGCCACTCGACACCTCAGGTGACGCAATTTGGCCGATGCCTATGTCGTTTTGCTTTTATCACTTATGGCATCTTGAAGTGTTACACAGTGTTAGAAGGATTTATGTTGATACTGCCTGTATTAATGATATATACATCGGTCTACTAGGCTAACGAAAACGTTTTGCATAAGGTTGATGAGATATGTGATGTCGCTTCGGAGAAGAATGATTGGAACCTGTGCAAATTTAGGTATCACTCTTGTGTTCCTAGTGTTGTTGTTATCGACATGTAATCTTTTAAAGTCAATAATATAGATACAAGTTGAGTGCATACTCGTTGTGAATATCATTCATTAGTTCCTTAGCTGCCACTTGAGATATATACATTTTAAATTTCTTGGTGTCCACAATGGTTTGTTGATCCTTCAGTTTGACAATACTATTGAGGTCGGCTTATTTTTATGCATCCATTAATCAATAGTTGTTCTTGTCGCTTTGTTTGTTTATTGTTGTAAAATCGAAAGAGCAAAGAAAGTTTTCTTGTGACATTATTGTTTTTCTTTTTTACTTCTGCTTTTTACTTTTGCAAGTGACTCATTGAAAATGTTATTGCTGATTGCAAAAATTGGTTTTGTTTCTAAACTTATATTATTGTACGCACAAAAGCGATAGATTTTCTAGAATTATTTTAACTTTAAGATACGTTTGCACGCGGTTTTTGTTTATCTTCGTTATCCCTCTGTCTGCCCTTCCTACTTGAATCTGGGTATTAGACAGGATCACTAATCAGATGATGAGATGGTGAACCTTTATTGAGTTGGGTGGCTTGAACTCTCTTTACACATGTTGTCACCATCTATCTCATGTGCTTGTAGGTTGGAAAAATGTCTAAGACAACGATAGTAAAACATGATATCAGTCCACATGATCTCTGACTGTTGGTCCGAGCCACTTAAGGAAATCCAAACACCGAAATCTGTGTTAGTGACTATATGTGGTATGGCTTAGAATGGATCTCATAGGCATGGATATGCATCCATACTCTGCCTTCATCTTAATTGTTATGTTGCATTTCTTTACTTCAAGTTGGCATTCATCATGAACTCACATTAACTGGAGAAACATCGGAAACCTTGTAGCACTGAACAGCTATTTCGTCCTACTAGTATGGGACTCCTCAGCAGTGTGCACTTATATCTTACCTTCATCCCCTCTCTTTCTATGACTGGTAACCATATTACCTTCCTGTTCTTCTATCTTTCACCTTGATGTGATACCTTGTATCATGATGTGTTAGTTGTGGGAACTTAAAGCGCCACGCAGTATTTCCAGGTTCCATATGGATATCGAGTTATTGACTCACTGACTTTCCTGGTTGTAGTGCCACATAAAATGATTGTGGATAGTGCTCAGGATAGTACATTTTGTCACATACTTATCTCTTTTCTTTCCAGCTCTCTTCCACTCCATCCCACCTTTAGTGTATCCGTGCGTGTGTAACAGTGTTACTTAGACTGTTTATTGTGCATAAGTTATTTATCGTATTATTTCTTATCACGATTGCTTTGAATTACGTGATGAGACACTTGGACTGAATACGAATAGCGACTGTTCTCCCCCAGAACCTTATACTCCAATGAGTCGCTAAAATCAGAAAGCGAAGACTGGCCTATGACTGTAAAGGGGACATTTTATTCGACAAAAATACTTCATTTATGTACAGTTTTCATGAACATATAAAGCCACTAGGTCAAAAGCCAAACAACTTATTTTGATTGGCCAACTGTAGGACAAATTATCCAATAGGCTTTTTACCTGACCACAGTAATATAAAACAAAAGTTGGAATTCAAAACTTCTACCTTAGCGGCTAATGACTTAGAATGTTGGTTTTCATTTAGGCCACTTCCTATCACAACATTGTTATAATAGTGTATTTGGATATCGATATATGCATTTAAACAGCTCTGTTGATCTATCTTTCTCGTTTAATGATGTATTTTCTCCTGGTTTATTTGTTGTTCGTTACTTTCTGTTCAAAAGAGATAAGTAATTTACATTTCACCATCCATGTGACCACTAAGTTCTGTAACGTATTGAAATATGCTGTTTGAGTTATTTGTTGACCTTTATTTTGTTTAACGTTTTCTTTTAGTGAATTGTTTTTCTTTAGAGATTACTTAGAACTTTTCAGAGTACTATTATTATTGTTATCATTATCACTATTAAGTATAATTAATTAATTACTATTGCATTTTATGAACATATGTCACAGAAACCAATCACAACTAACCTAGATTGATATGGTAATCATGCTGTGTAGCTCCATAAATCAAGAGAGAATAAGATTATCTTATACACAATGAGAATTTATCGCTAACATTAGTATACAAGTGAATGTGTTGAGGTAACTTGAATAGCTCAGTGATAGTCTGTGAAAGAAATATGAATCCTTCAGGGAACATGAGTTGCATGCAGGTGGGAAGCCCACTTTTCTAATGACTACCAAAACACAAAATCTAGGTAGCAAACTTCTTAATGAACGACTGTTAACACTAAACATCAAGCAATTTGCTGCACTGTAATTTCGCTTAGCTTAGTGGCCACATCTTGAGACTTGATCAACAAATTTTGACTAGTGTTGCTTGTCTTCCTATATCCAACTCCTACATTGACTAAATAAGGACAATGGCACCATGATATACATGCATTCATTTCGTCTCTTCTCATCAGTTGCCCTAAAATTCATACTATACAAGTGTATATTGCAAAAAGTATACTTACAACACACTTTCATGAAGTTGAAAAGCATATGTGTTCATCTTGATCGAAGGTAACACACGGTTGTGGGATTATCAAAGTTGGTTGAAATAGATTGAATTGTGAACACTGCTCGGAAACGGACTATTTATAGTACGTCAGATCGAATACTCTAGGCGTGATTAAAGAAGTTGGGAAGTGGTTTAAAACAATGATATTCTAAAATCTGTTTAAAAAAGCCATACATTGTATGAGCCTAAATATATGAATATTGTTTTGTTTCATACCACTGTGATCTACAGGATAGATAGTTGTCAACTTTGGATTAATACGGTCTTAAAGATGTGTATTCAGCTCATGGTCCTTCACTTTGAGATATGGGAATTACATTTTGCAATTGTGTTCATTCCATTACTTCTGTACATATTTTGTTTTGGAGTGTAGCGATTTCACACAAAGCACTGATACCAAGTTCTATGTTTTTGTCAGTCAGTGAGCTAATCAGTCAGCAAATATTCAGGAGAATGATTGACAGTATTATTGTCTAGATTTAAGCAAAAACCCAGCATGCATTGTAACATATTCATTTCACTGATTTATCTTTTTATTGCCATGGTGGTCAAAGATGATTGTAATCGGAGCTTCAAACTGATTGGTCAGCCAGTGACCTTCAAATGATTCTTAAAGGACAAATAGTGTACAAAAGGATAGCCATACACCCACAACTTTCTTAATGTTAACTGAATCCAAAGGTGAGGGAGTCTGAATAAAATGAATAACCCAACTTATTGCTTTTTAACAGACCTTACAGTAAAAATAAGTAATGTAATGTGTTATTCAAGTGAATTTATTTCACAGCACAAAAAGTCAACTGAATCGTAGGAAGTTACCCAAGTGTTTCTAGTTTGTCAGACGTCAGCTGATGTTGTTTCTGTACTCGATCATGTCACTGAAAATTGTGTTATTTTGTTTGTTTTGGAGAGAAAAGCTTAACTTACATTCAC
>OX104134.1:92708149-92783541 GCA_944470555.2 Heterobilharzia americana
TAGCGATCATGCGTTGGTCCGAGCACGTATATGCCTGCGTCTCAATGGACGTAGAAAAAATTTGGCAACAAAACCACTACGAGTTCTGCTGGACAACGAAAACACCAAAGCCGTGTTCAGTGAGAAGTTGGCTAGGCAGTTATCGGAACAAAAGACTGTCACTCATCCAGAAGAAGCTTGGTGCCATCTTCAGTCTACTGTAAAAGCAGCACTGGAGACTGTAGCCGACTCCAAGATAATGGCTAAAAAGAGCCAGTGGATATCAGCAGCTTCTTCCAAACTAATGGATGCACGTGAATGCATCCCTGCAGGCTCTGAGTACAATGAAGAGCGAGCGCAACTTAAAAATAAACTGACGAAAAGTCTGCGCAACGATCGTGAACAGTGGTGGGCAGCAAAGGCTAAAGAGATGGAAAAGGCAGCGGCGATCGGTAACAGTAGACAGTTATTTAGACTTATTAAGGAGACTGGGGGGAAATGGTCAACAACAGTTAGTGAGGTTATAGCGGAGAAGGACGGATCTGCGATTCACTCGCAGGGAAGGCGACTGGGACGATGGGCAGAACACTTTGAGGAACAGTTTAACTGGCCTCCAGCCACCACTGCGCTGCCCGCTATCCAGTCGGACCCTGAATGGGACATAGAGACAGGTCCCCCAACACTAGAAGAAGTTGAGAAAGCGGTAGGTAGCCTGAAACGGGGAAGGGCAGCAGGACCAGACGGACTACCTGCTGAGGTATACAAGAATGGTGGTAGAGTTCTCTTAGTCAGGCTAACGGAAGTGTTAGCCAGTATATGGGAATCAAATACGATCCCCTCCGACTGGTCTAAGTCACTCATCATCCCAGTCTTCAAGAAAGGCGAGAAGTCCTCTTGTGATAACCACAGAGGAATCAGCCTGACAAACATAGTGTCTAAGATCCTAAGTTCTATAATTCTCCGACGCCTGAGTGGAGCTCGGGAACAGCAAGCCCGAGAAAACCAGGCAGGCTTTAGACCTGGCCGTGGATGTATCGACCAAATATTCACACTGCGCCAGGTCCTGGAACATAGGCATGCTTACAGACGCCCGACAATAGCTGTATTTCTCGACCTGAAGGCGGCATTTGACTCCGTTGATCGAGAAGTCTTATGGCAGTGTCTGTCACTGAAAGGCGTGCCTAGTAAGTACATCACCTTATTGAAAGCTCTCTACTCGAACACTTGTGGGCATGTTAGAGCCTATGGTGAGTTGTCCAGGGAGCTATACTCATCAAGTGGTGTCCGTCAAGGATGCCCACTATCCCCATTCTTATTTAATTTTATCATAGATATTCTTATGGAGGTTTCCCTCTCGTCACCTAATTACAAAGACGTTGACCCGATCACAGGTGAATTTTCCTTAGATCTAGAATATGCAGATGACATAGTCCTGTTAGGTGAAGACGCTGACAAGATGCAGAGTCTTCTGAACACTTTGAGTGGGAATTTGAGAATGTTTGGGATGCGATTTTCACCACCCAAATGCAAATTTTTGCTCCAGGACTGGTCTTCAGCGGTACCGCGGTTAACAATAGAGAGTGAAGTGGTTGAGTGTGTTGACCACTTCACTTACCTGGGAAGTAGGATCAACCCGGTGGGTTAGTTGCCGATGAGATTTCTGCACGGATACAAAAGGCTCGATTGGCTTTTGCCAATTTGCGCCACCTATGGCGCCGCCGTGATATTCGTTTGTCTATTAAGGGTCGCGTGTACTGCACAGCAGTCCGCTCTGTTCTACTGTATGGCTGTGAAACATGGCCATTGAAAGTGGAGGATACAAGAAGGTTACAGGTGTTTGACCACCGTTGCCTTCGTAGTATAGGACGTATTCCGTGGTGTCACCATGTGAGTAATGCAGAAGTTAGGTGTAGAGTTTTAGGGAGAAGAGGTAAGTCAGTCGACGAGGTTGTGAACCTTCATCGACTGAGATGGTTGGGACACGTACTACGTATGCCTAGTCACCGATTGCCTCGTCACACAATGTTGGCTGAGGTGGGTTCAGGCCCGAGGTGGCCAGACTAAAACATGGCACCAATGTATGAAGTCTCTGACTGTTGGTTTAAGCCATGTAGGACGATGCAGACTAGGTGGTTGGGGTCCACGGGACAAGAGGAACCAGTGGTTGGAGACCCTAGGTGATATGGCTCAGAACCGAAGTCAGTGGCGCAGATGTATACACACATTATCCTCATCTTAACAACGCTATACCGAATCTCACTATTTTGTCACTCCTCTTTCCTTTCTTCTCATACTTTATATTTCTTTTGACTGCATTCACTTATCTTCATCCTTCACCTCACTACCTTTTTACTTGATGTGCTGATATGAGGTGTGGCAACTCGGACCGTTACGCAGTAATGCCTGGTCCTATGTTGATAATGATGATGATGAGTGATTCTGAAGGCCATCCTAGCAATAACTGAAATCTCCAATCGAATCTCTTTATTTCTGCTTGAAAAGCGAATTTTCATAAAATAAAATGTAATTATTTCTTTCACTTGTGGCTAAGATGACCTTTTGCGTCACTCTTCATTACTTTGTTTTTAGTTCATAGTTCAAATGTGTTGTTTACATAAACCTTACGTTTAACTTATAATCCTTAGGTGGTGTACACGTTTTATCTTGCTCTAGTCAATCAAGTGATTCAGTTACACTTTTTTGAAGACGTGTGGAAACGTGTCATGGATTATTTTTCTTATTTGACACAAGTGTGATTTGACTTACTTAACTGGTATTATTTACTAGACTAACGGTTTCACTATCTCAAGCAAACTGAAGCCGTTGTACTTTATTCATGCCGTGATATACTGTTACACATATCTTGTTGATCAAATTGAAAGCATGGTAGAGATTTCGAAGTATAATCAGAATCTTTTGAAACTGTATGTCATTTACTTTCATGCACTAGCTCTTGCGCTCAAGTTCCATCCTGCTTACTTCTACCTTTGGGGCCTGTTAGTATCATAAGCTCTCATATCAGTAACGTAGAAGTCAGGCGTAGAGAGGAAGTGAGTTGATGAGGTTGTGAGCGTTGATTGACTCAGGTGACAGGGACATGTGTCACGCATGCCTAGTCACCCAGTGCCCACCCACACGTCGTCGCGCAATCTTAGCTGATGTAGGTTAAGGATGGAGAAAGGTTGGAAATGGCGATGCGAAATGAAACGGAACATGGCATGGGTGTATGAAGTGTTTAGTTGTTTGTTGGTGTGAGGTGTGTAGGCAGGCGAAGGTAGACTTCCCGGTTGGGGTGCACCTGACAACAGAAATTGGTGGTTGCGGACTTTGAGTGATATGTTGCAGAGTATGCACATATTATCTTCATTTTGAACATCAAACTGAATCTTCTTATTGTCTCGCTCCTCCTCGTTCTTTTTTCACGACTCCCCGCCACCTTGATTACCCTCATGCTTATTTCTGTATCTCCCATCTGGGTATACTTTTGCTCGATGTGTTGATATGCAGTGTGACAAGTTGGAGCGTTGCGCAGTAATTCAGGGTTTCGCGTTGTTTTGATCTCTGCCTATCACAAGCCTCACAAGATAAACGAGGCCTATAGCCTAGTACATAAGCGTGTACCGGGGTGAGTCGAATTATTTTTACTATTTATTGCTAGTGGTCAGCTTTTGGGTTTCTTTGAGATTTCCACATATGATCAGGTTTCAAACTCTCTAAACATTTGTTTGCTATTCGGGATTTTCATTGATTCATTGTCCTATTGGTCATTTTTAAGAATCAGTTCCAAAAATCCCATAAATTTCATTTTTTGTTTTACTGTGTGAAATTGTTTGAATATGTTCAATTTCCACGCTTGACCTTGAACTTATAAGTTGAATAAGTGGTACTGCCTCATAACTGCTTTTTTGTGCTACAATTTTTTTACAGTTATGTTCATATATGCGGTGTCAGTGTGAAACACTTCTGGGTACACTCTAACAGTGCCAATCACACAAGTGTAGTTTTTGCATTTGATGTCTTTATGCAATATGCTATTATATCTAATCTATACATTTGTTTGCATTGATAGACAGAATGTAATGAGACCATGTACTCTTTTTTCTTCTCTTCGGTGATGTTGTTTTTGTCATCTCGTCCAGGTTCCAGTCGAGGTTCATCTCTTACAATGGCCAGTTCAACAACTAATGATTCACTGCCTAGTTCTAATGGCAGTCCAGCACTAGTAAGTTATCATGCGAATGCACGGCGATCAGTCTCATCGAATCCGCCTTACTCTCAGAATTCTCTAGTCAGTGAACAATCTTTAGAGGTTAGTCGAATCCTTCCATCTTTTTTTCCACGTCTATGCATAAAATTATTTAGATTTTTGGTTGTTCTACCGTTGGGTGATGATAACAAGTTCGCAACAAGACTCTGATTGCTTTAAGTCTATATTATTATTATTATTATTATTAGTCCTTGGGTTCCTAGTGGAACATAGGGCTTCAGTAGCACGCCTCCAGTTAACTCAGTTCTCTGAGATCTTTTGAACCTGGTCCCACGACAGCCCAGAAGCTCTCATTTCCTGCTCGCACGACCTCCTCCATGTCACCCTCGGACGTCCAACTCGTCGCTTCCCATGGGGATTCCACTCGAGGCCTGACGCGTGATGTCCTCCGTCGGCCTTCTCAGTGCATGGCCAATCCATCTCCACTTCTTCCTGCATATTTGTTGCGTGATAGGTTCTTGGTTGGTTCGTTTCCAGAGCTCCTTGTTGCTTATTTTTCTGGCCATCTGATCTTCAGCAGCGAGCGTAAGCAGTTGTTGATGAATGTCTGTAGTTTATTGGAAATACCTTCGTGACGCGCCAAGTCTCTGAGCCATACAAGAGCACTGACTTGACGTTGGTGTTCAAAATCCGTATCTTGTTCCGCATGCTGAGTGCAGTGCAGAAGATCTCCACACTGGTTTCAGGCTAATGAACGCCTGTCTTGCTTTTCCGATTCTGACTTTGACGTCCTCGTCCGTCCCGCCTGTAGTTGAAACAGTGCTTCCTAGATAAGTGAAGGAGGTTACTTCCTTCAAGTTTCTCCCGTTGACGGTGATTGGAGTTTGTTGTTGTTGTTGATGGTGGTGGTGCGGTATCTTCATCACTTCTGTCTTCTCTATATTCACTTGAAGTCCCGTCTTAGCTGCCTCTTCTGTCAACTTGTTAGTTTTTGCCTGCAGATCTTCAAGTTTATGTGACATTAGGCATAAGTCATCGGCGAAATCCAAGTCTTCTAGGTTCTTTTCCGTCGTCCAGTGTATCCCCCTCTTCTCGCTGCCTACTGTTTGCTGCATGATCCAGTCCACCACAATCAGGAATATCATGGGTGATAGTAGGTGGCAACCTTGTTTCACTCCTGTCTTCACTTCAAAGGCATCACTGAGCTTCCCATTGTGGATTACTTGGCATGTGGCATCTTCATATAGTTGTTGAATGAGGCGGATAAAGGTTTGTGGTACTCCGTAGTATTGAAGCAGTTTCCAAATTACTTCTCGGTCGACGCTGTCAAAGGCCTTCTCAAAGTCGATGAAGTTGAGGTGGAGAGGTGATTGCCATTCTATGCTCTGTTCTATGATGATGCGTAGTGTCGCGTTGCAATTTGGTCTGCACATGATTTGTACTTCCTGAAGCCTGCCTGTGCTTTAAGTCTGACCCCGTCTTATAAATCCATGATGGAAGCCACCTGGAAACCAACAAAATATAGTTTCCACTATAAAGCAGATTCATTTGAAGAAACTCCACGGACAATTTACCATAGGATATTTTTAAAGGTTTTTCAAGGTATTAATCTAGTTCAATGATTCAGACAACTAGCTTTCAACTAATGAGCTGCAGGTTTAACCTCCTCTCCATCTACTCAGATTCGTCATTTATCAGCCTTCATAAAATAGGTATGAATCAACACTATTCATGGGCTTGATCATAGTTGAGTCTCATCATGAATACATTATCTTTGGTGCAATAAACTGAGTTCTGGTAGTCAAATAATTTATGATGCAGTATCATCATGTCTTTTATCTACGTTTTGGCGGTATTTATATCCATCCTGGGAAAAGCTCTTACTTTTCGTCTACACTTGTTATAAAAAGGCGATGGTGAATCCTGTGTGACAACTTATAGAAGGCGCAAGAACACCGAGATCGAATGATCCAGAAGTCTTTTGTGACGAGTCACTTTAAAGACCATCCTAGTGACTGCGGAGATAAGCACTTGTGTTTCTTTATTTTGTGAAACCTAACTTTCTGAATGGAAAGCCAAAACCTGGTTGATTACTTTAGGAGTTGCCAGGGTGGCTTTTAAAGTCACTCTTTTGTGACTCGTTCCACCCTTTACGCTCTACTTTCCTTTCATCTCCTAATGTTATTTTGACTGTAGACCCCTTCACTCACATAAATAGTTACACAATACTGAGCGGTTTCTAATATGCTCTGAATTATATTGACAATAATAATAATAGTCACTTTACCCCAGATAATATGTTTAGCACAGTACGGAATCCTCAGCATGTAATATTTCAATAAATTTACTTTCCATACAATATTTTTGAACGAAACGAGTCCAGTATCTCAGTTGTGTTTCTAATAACAGTATTACACACCTTAGTGACGGATAGTGGCTACCAGTGGACGCGTGTTTCGTCCTATTGAGGCTCGTCAGCTGGATGTACCTGCTTCCCAGTGAATGGTGTTGTCCCCTCTAAAACCTGAACCCTTCATTTGTGTCAGTATCCACTATTAATATCAGATTTGAAAATACCGGCAACATCGAAGCATCCGCACAGGAGTCCATATATACCAGTAGTAGCCGATCTGTTCGCTCCAACCAAAGTATTACAGACAATAATGTGAAGCAACCATCTCATTAAGCAGATTATCGTCTATTCTGAAGGAGAGAATGAATAGAAAAGCGTTCACAAGTTTACTGGTGGTGGTTCATTCACTCAATACGAAAATCTGCACTTTGAGCTAGCTATTTCAGGAGTTGCGACTATGAAAGTCCAAGGTTTAGGCAGGCCTCTGGTTCTATGTTTTGTCCACTGTACTTATTGTAGAAACTGAATCGTGTCGAAAATAATCACTGATAAAACCTTCATACAAGTACAAATGACTTGTTTAACATTTACCAATGAACGGTATCCACAGCATTGACAAAATATCTTCCTGTCTGCCGACAACCACCCCATCCTACTCAATGATTGGGATTCATAAACCGTTAAAGTTAGATCATGATATGAACAGGTTACAGGTGTTTTCAATACAAATTCCACTTGTAGTAGAGCCACAGTTCGCACAACTTTGAGGTTAAGCATAGGAGTTTTACCGAGAGATGCTTGATAAGTCTGTGTATGCTCACTGATCAGATGGGAAATGGGTTACGCACGCTGAATCACCATCTATCCCAATACAGTGGGTTAACTACAATACTCTACTAGATTGGAAAGATGGAATCTACGAGTCTACAAATCAAGACGTATGGCAATCCTATGAAGTCTGTAACTCCGGTGAAGTGTGACCTTCCTATCTGGAAATCTCAAAATTTAAAGAACCAGTAGTTGAAAATTCTTAGTAACGTGGTGCATGTATTTCCCTCCATTTTGACCCATCTAGATAGTTTTATTGAATGAATTTCAACATCTGCTCATTAAGTTTCATTCATTACTGCCATTTCTTTGAATAAACATCGATGAAAATGTATTTGATTTCATTAATTTGTCTCTATGAGTTATTATACATGTTCATCAAATGCACATTACATCTGTCTTTAGAACAAATTACACTATGCAACTCCTGTGGTCAAAAATTCATCTCAATGCTCTGCTAGTCAAATGTCCAATCTTATGCGACACTCTACATTGGTCAGTAATCAAGTTTGTATCAATAATCAAGCTAATTCGTATACTGGATATGAAACAAAAGACATATCCAATGGGAATTTGTCGTCAACATCACCACCACCTCCGCCTCCGCCTCCTCCTCCACTTCCCATTTTTTCAAATCAATTGTCAAAACCAACTGTTCCGTCTTCTCATTCATCACTTGAATTGAATCCTTCAAATTCACCGTGTAAGATTTGACACTTTTGTTATATTTTTTTAAAAACATTTTAGTTGATGTTGGGAATATTACCCGTTGAAGTTTTGTCAAGTAGAATAAAGGCTAATGCGCTAACTGTTTAGAGCTTCTGATGAATAATGAAATGGCTTTTTTAATCCTCTTTGAATTTCTTTCGTTACTTGACTGACATAAATTTGCTACAAAGATGGTATTTAAGAATTAAAATAATAAGTAGTGTAAGATATCCCTCTCTTTGTTCACAGTACTTGATTGGTCCCCTCCTGCAAGATTCAAAGTCCATGGTGAAAATAACATAAATAAGCTCAATGTGATGTCAAAGTTGCACTGTATGGGTGACTTGGGCAACCAAATTTTTCAGAACCACAAGTTTTGGTTTTCTAGACATCAAGAAAACAGATTCAAGAAATATACGACATAGACTACTAATTGACGTGAGTAGTTGGTAGCTATTCCTGTCAACCAGTGGTGTTTACCAGCCAGATTTAAGTGATCTACAAACTGGACAGTCATTTTGCTACTTTGGTGCTAAGCTCATAAATGACGTTATAGAAACAATTCACCCAATTTACCTGAAAACTAACCGGTTAGTTAGACAAATTGGTAATATCTGGAATCATAGCAAATACATGCAGGTTTCTCGGTCTTTGACTGACAAGCATTACTGGTTGGTCATCTACAGCTCATATGAATCAGCGGCATTACAAACTTGATTGGTTTTTGCCTTGATATATATATATATATATATATATATATATATATATATATATATATATATATATTTGAGATGAATAGGGATTTTTAATTTAGAAGTAGTGTTCATCATGGACTGACATCAGTTGGGGAACCAACTGATTAAAAATTAAAAATCCCCATTCATCTCAAAAATACATTACTCTCTAGTGCTCTGCTCATTAGTGACTTGCTTCCAGATGGATGTTAGGAAGTTCTAATGAGAAGCCGTGACCTGTGGGGTCAACCAGTCAGAAGTGAAGTGGATGCTAACTGAAGACCTTGGGTGACAGTCGCGCTATGTGGTGAATTGACAGAAGTTGGAGATTGTGAACCGCTAGAAACCGACCCATTGGCTGAATGGTTAACGCGTTCGCCGTGAAACCTGAAGGTCCTGAGTTCGACCCCTAGCCGGGTCGTGGGTGCGTACTGCTGAGGAGTCCCACACTAGGACGAAACAGCTTTCCAGTGCTCCCAGATTTCCAATGGTTCCCCAACTGATGTCAGTCCATGATGAATACTACTTATATATATATATATATATATATATATATATATATATATATATTCAGGTACATTATCTTGTTATGTGTAGTAGTGATGAAGTTCAGTACGTGTTTCGGCTTGGTTCTGTCTGGTGGTGGTTATATTTGTATCCTAATGTGAATATTGTTTCTTTCAGTAGCTAGGTTAAAGTTGGGGCATCTGTAAGCATATTCCTATTTACTACCGTTACTTGATCGATTCGGTTTTGTGAAGTAACAACTAACAATTATGCAGAAATCAGTAGTTTGACGTTAGACTCAATTCCTACTGAGTTCTTTCTCTTGAGGTACATGAACACCCAATTGAAAATGGAGCTGTATCCAGTTAATGATGATTATTGGGAGAGTATCAAAATATATTTTCGAGAATATGTTACTAACCATAATAGAAATATCATCTTTTGAATGGATTTGTTCAATCTTTTAAGTTTTATTTCATTTTGTTGATAACACTAATTGAATTGGTGGTTTAAAAAAACGAAAAACATTGATCATAATTAATAAAGTGTTGACTCAGTGTTTATCTGATTTAATTCTATCACAGATCTTCACCGTGGTATTTATAATATTTATTTACATATTTCAGCCATTTCGGCTTTAGAAAGTGGTCGTATAGTAACTTTACTACTGATATTCAGACTTTGATTTTAGTTGTATTTTTATAATACAGTCTCTAAAGCAAGACGTGTATTGTCTAGTGGAGCCGATTTCAAAGTTAATGGCTTTCTTAAAAATAAAAATAAAAATTAGGCGATCTATCTACCAGTAAATATAAAAATAATTGAAATGGTCAGAAGAAACTGATTCATATTATTGTGATGTTCATGAGGGCTCGTGATATTTTTTGGCTGTCCAAATTGCAATAAATGAGATAAGGTTCGAAACCGCTGGTCAGTTGATTGAAAGACAACTGCTTAGACCAGTGAACCATGGCTCTTGAGGTATTGTATCCTCTACTCACGTGATAAACAATACATCTCTCATTGGTTGATGATGGATTTAGGTTGATCGCTTACCACTATTCGTTCATCACATCGGAAGCTTATGCTAGAGATGGATATCAAATTAGGATGTATCCTATATCCTTTAACTGAGCAACACAAGGTATCTGATCAATTAAGTAGATCATTCATGAATAGAATATATTTGTATTTCCAATCATGAACTGTCTGTCTACATTTTCTATCGGTCACTCTATAGTAGTTCTCTGGTTTTCACGCTTGGATTAAAATCATGTAAAATTAGCCAATTGCATAGCACTTTTGTAAAATGCTTACTAAACTAAATAAAACAAAATCATGTATTGCTTTGTATATTTTACTCCCTGTCATCAGGGATATTCACCTTTGTGACTGTGTGATGATAGCTAGAATATCTAGTTGCCTCTTTTTGTCTGAATTACAACCGAACACATCTTTCTACCTTTTGATTGGTTTATTTAGTAATTAAAATTGAAAACTAGTTGAATTAGTTATTTATTTTATGGTAAACACATTCAAGGTTGTAAATTTTTGTCTAAGTGGGAAAGTATCGAGGAAGAACGATTTTCCTCTCATCGATTTGAAGAACGTTCGTTGTTTAGAATGGGTTAACCACACACTGTCGTGAAATTTTAACTAACCGCTTATAATTTTCCTTTTGTTGTCTGAGTAGATTAACTGGCCACTCTGTCTAATTTTGAGTGCTGACTGAATTCTATCCAAAATCTTGTAATATAATCAACAAGCTAGAGGAGGCTAATCGTCCCTGTGCAACTCGATTGATGTTAGACGGTTGATTAAAAGATTTGTGTAACTTTGGTGCTGTGCCTCACTATTCTTTCCAATGACCAATCAGTGTATGCAGTCTTATTCTACTGTCTATCAGTCGTGGCTTTTTTAATAGTTTAGTGGTAATTTTTCTAATTGCAGACCGACACACAAAATCAACGTGGAATGTTGCACACTAGTGCATTGGTTCAAGTCGCTACACAATTCACAGTAGTATGCAAACAACAAGTGCATAAAAAATTATATCAAAGTAGACAAAGTCGTGTGGAGAAAGAGGGGATTTAAAAATGAAGATTAGGGAAAACATTCTATCTTTAGAAGACATCAAGGAGTGAATACATCTGCCCCAGTGTGACCAATTTTCAGCCATATCACCAAAATGTTCTCAACTACTGATTCCTATTGTCTCAGTGACCCCAACCAGATGGTCTACACCTCCTTATAGGAATCAGACCAAGAGTCAGGGGCTTCATGAACTGATGTCACGTTTTAAACTGGCCACCCCGAACCCTCTTCCAACCTAATCCAACTTCCCTTTGTATGACACGTCTAGGTAGGCGGTGGCTAGGTATCCGTAACACATATCCAATCCACCTCAGTCGACTAAGGTTAACAACTTCATTAATCGACTTGCTTGTCTTGGCTAGTACTGTTCTCCTGATCTCAACATTACTCTCACAGTGATTCCACCAAACTCAAGCAATGCTACGAAGACATTTGTGATCAAAACCCTGTAACCGCTTCATATCTTCTACTTTTGACCACCATACTTCACACACGTATAACAGGACAGACCGGACTGCAGTGCACTATACTCGCCACTTGGCACAAGTTGGCAAATGTCAAACGGACGTTTTGTATCCGAACAGACATTTCGTCAGCAACCAGCCCGTTTGGGCTGATGCACCTCTCCATATAAGTGAAAAGTTTGACACATTCCACCACTTCGCTCCCTATTATTAAACTGGGAGTAGTTGCAGACCAGTTCTGGAGCATCATCTTACACTTGATAAGTGTGAAACGCATGCCAAACATACTCAGATTTCTGCTCAATACGTTCAGAAAATGCTGCATTTCGTTAGCGTCTTCATCAAGCAAGACAATGTCGTCTGCATGCTCCAAGTCAACCATGTACCCACTGAGGAATAGATCAATTCAAAGATACCTACGGTTATATCCATCAACATATCTTTGATGAACTTAAGTAGGAATGGTGACTGGGGCCATCCCTGATGCATACTGATACCACTGGTTGCAGTCAATTCTGGTGAAAACTCTTCATACGCCCTAACACGGCTATGTGAGTTTAATTAGAGAGCTTTGATTATCCTTATGTAATTTACTCGGTACGTCTTTCACACTCAGACACTGTTACAACACCTCGTGGTCTGAAGAGTCGAATCCTATTTTCAGGTCAAAAAATATGACTAGTGTTGGCCGCTGATAAGTATGTCTGTGTTCCCGGACTTCTCGCAGGGTGAAAATATAGTCGGTGCACCTTCGTCCAGGTCCGAAAGATACTTGGTTTTCTCGAGTTCCAGTAAGATGTCGGATAACTGGACACGATACTAGTCAAACTAATTCCTCCACGGTTTTCACCAGAAGGTCTCTTCTTTTTATAGAGTAGAATCATCAGTGAAGTATCCATTCTGACGGGACTACTTCTGATTTCCATCCACTACTTGCTACCTCCGTGACTCTAATCAGCAATTTCTTACCGCCATTTTTTGAAAACTTGAGGTGGCAAACTATCAGATGCTGTTGGTGTTTTGCATCGTTTCACGCCCGATTCGGCTTTCTCAACTTCGGTGAGATATGGGGGACCGATATCTACGTCCTATTCATGTTCAGGTTGGATGTTGGCACCTGGAGCGTTACCATGTGCCAGTTGAACTGGTTAACTCAAATTCGAATCTTTAGTGGTTGCACAAACACCTGGGCCAAAAGACCACGAAACTAACGGGAAAAAAAGAATAATTAAACGTTTTTGCTTTGAAAGAAGCCTATTCTTTCTGAAATACACTAAATAAATGGATTACTTATCACTCTTACTGGTGCGGTTCATGGTATATAACCCTTTTTTCCCTTTAACTGTAATCATCATATCTGAATATGTTGGCGTGTTGATATGTTTCAGTGTTAGCATCTTCCGCCTCCTCTTTTCAAAACAGTAAAAGTCATATCAAAGAAAAAACTAAGTGTTTTTTATTTTCGAAGCCTTTCGTTATGTACACTAGAGTTGTTTGTATGTGCAAAATAAAAGGCATACTGAAAAAGTGTACAGGGGACAACGTTTATAGACATTTATATATCACCCGTTCCCTACAGGAGTTCACTTCTGACGTGAATGGTTTAGGGTCACCGTTTTTGACTATGGGCAATGGTTAACTCAGGTGCAAACCTCTAAGGAGATTGATACACCTCACGAAACTTAGATTAAACATGGTTTCCTGTTGACAGTCTCCAATCCCCTAATATCAGTGGAAATGCACTGTGATGACAAATCTATTAGCTTGATAGTTGCATAATTAACAAAATACTGTATAGAATTCGCTGAGTACTTAGGACTGGGCAACATGACATTGGTAATTTTGTAATGACTAATGAATGTAAATGAATCGTTTTTATGCCTGGTGTGTATCAGACAGTTAATTGTCATTCTGTCTGGAAACGGAATTTAATTAGTTCCATATAGGTCCGTGTATTTATTGACAACTAATCTTGTTACTTGGTTATACAAACTTTGGTAGGTGTTACTGAGGTTGTCACCTGACTTTCAGTCACTCGCGTTCATTTGTAAAGAGTTTACAGGCCAATGAATATCTACTAAGATTGTTCGTTACAAATTTTAAAACGGTTTCTTTTGAATTCATAATTTATAAAGGATATGATATAGGTACAGGAACGTTAAACCCATTCAGAAATTTTTTAGATGTTAGGAGTATTGGTCAACGGAGATCCCATGGACTCATTAACAAGGAGTATCTGCAACCTTGAAAACAGTTTTGCTTTCGCCGTGGTCCAAAATTACGTAACTCTCTTATAGTCCTGTGACTAATTTCTGTACTTAATTCACTTTAATACGGAGCATCAGGTATGGTCTGAATAGCTTTGTGGTAGAGTCCCTAATTTGAACGATGCATGGTAGATGGTTGAATTCTCCTGGTAGCATGAATTTCCTAAAGTTTAGAGGGCTGAGAAATATAAAAACCAGGTACCAGGCCTCCTGCTGACAAATTCATAACATATAACAACGTCAAAGCACTACAGTGTCGTGTCACTTAGACTGATGATCACTTTGTAAAACTAATTGACAGACTTTGTTTGACACTTAGGACTTGACATTCCTGTTGGTTACTAACCTGGTGGTCGAGTTTTATGCTGTTTTCAGCTAAAATCAGATGTGGTCATTTATGGAGGTCACACTGCTATTGTACCCGATAGTTATGCTGGGTAGGATACAATGTTCGTGACAAAAACTAGTCACTTTATCTTATTTCTGATTGTAAATACTTTTTGTATAGTTAAGTAGTGTGGAAGATTTTCCTTTCTAATGTGGCTTTTCATATTTGCTGGATATACGTTACATTGAACCGAGAAATCGGTTTGTCATCTAATTTTACTCATTGCCTAGTTGCATTTACACAATTTCTGATAATGGTAGTCTATTCAGAGTAAGAGGGAAATAAAATGGTTACACATTTGCTGTGTCTAAATTCTATACACTACACTTTCAAAGTCAACGATTATACCTAACTGTGTAAACCAAGAAAAAAAGATGAAGTTGGTTTGAGCTGGTTACAAATTGGTTGAATGCCCAATATTTTGACCAAAAAAAAGAAATTTTTTTAAATTTGAGGTATATAGACAGTTATTTTTGTTTTGTTATCAATTTATTTGCCGGTAAACACTGAGGATATCTATGCAAATGAACTCGGGATCTCTAGGTTTATCTAGCGAATATATTTGCTTAAAGTTTACTTGGAGGATAGCAGTGGAATCCAGGACGCAGGGTTCGTTCAATTTAGGACTCATCAGTTGGATGTACCTGCACTTCAGTGAGTGGTGTTGTTGCCACTGAGGCTGGAAGGTAGCACCTATCACTTCAAACGCCAAAACGTTATCTACTGGGGCACGATAACCACCATTTGTCGTTCATTGTTACTTGTAATTGCCCGTTGATGTACAGGGTCAAATTTCTCAACATCTGTTCGCCTATATTTGTGCGATGGAATGTAGGACACCTATTCATTTCATCCTGTTCAAGATTTTTCAACTGAATGCGTTAGTTTCTAACTCCACCTCCCAACTACCATCAAGCAGGCAATATCGAGGTATTCATACAAGCAGCCAATATGTCATCTGAGACCGACTAGTTCAGTCTAGCAATGTAAACACTACACTGCTAACATCTGTTGTCTAAAGCATGACAGAAATGTAGACTCATAATCAATCAATATTGTTAACAATTGATTCACAACTATAAGTTACTATAGAATAGTCATATACACCTTTGTTAAGGTAACTTTTCATTGGATCATTTACATATATCTGCTTCCCTGGTCATCAGCACGAATTAATATCCAATTACGCTTTTATATATATATATATATATATATATATATATATATATATAAAAGAATGGTTGATTATTGTTACTTAGGTGTATTTGCCAAATGTTACCTTGTATAAATGTCGGTACACTAGCTTTTTTCCATCAAGCCGATCGACAATTGGTTACCATTTTACTTGGATTGTTGTAATGACCATCTATTTAGTGATTGTTATTATTGTTCTGATTTCTCTCCCCACCCCCGTATTACTATCTTCTCAGGTTACACAGTCAAGTCTGCAGCATCATCAGATCTAGTCTCTGTAGAAACAGCTAATCTCATGTCTGAATTGTCGTCTCAATTACAACAACTTGCAGCGCGTACAAATGATATCCGCTTCTCACCATCGAAAACAAATCCTATTAGCACCGATGTCAGTGATGAACATAATAAAGAATGTGTAAGATATGATGAATTTGATCTACCACCTCCACCACCATCATCTATGTTCACTGAACAGTGTTATACCAGTAGTCAACACAAACAAGGATATTCTGTAAATCAACTTGCTACCGATACTACTACTGCTAGTACAACTGATTCCACTGGTGGACAAGAAGAATCAGATACTAATTTATCACCTTTTCTACTGGCACTTAAGCAAAGTGTAAAGCAAAGAGCTGATCGTTTAGCTAATCAAAATTCAATGATCAATTAATCAAAGATGAACTGAGTTCTTTTTCCCAAGCGTTTTATATTATCATTTTCATTTTGTAATACAATAGGCTACATTTTGAATATATATATAAGAAACCTTACGGGATACGCTACTGGGTGAGTGGATTCTAGGGGACCTATAGCTGTTCCTGGATAGGAGTTTTAACGTGTTTTTTTCGACAACTCATTCCTATATTTACGACGAAATTATAGATTGAATGTTATTGACCTGTCTGTTTTCTCTTACCTCTTACTCATCCTTACGATTGTTGCAGTCATCTTTGTCCTCCATCTCACTAGTGGATATTTGTTTTTCACAAGAGTGACCGATACATACACAATTAATGCATAATGTTATTGAAACATTTACTGTGAGTGAAATATGATGTGTATTCAATGCCGCGTACAACTGTTGTTCATGTCATTTGAACTGAATTCATCATTTATCGTGTTCATTGTAAATAAAAACAAAATTATCATTATTTCGTTTAATTTTATGGATATCCAGAATTTTCTCAATTGCTTTATTGTAGCGTCTAATGTTATCGTTTCTTTACTCTTCTTATGGATATAAATCTTATGATCATTATTGTCATATTACTTATTTTAGTTAGTAGTATCGCACATGCTATATTTACATACATTGCTTTGCGATAATCATTTCACCAGCAATTTTTTCAGTAGAAAATTCATGCTCTTATCCATTCTTCACTTATTTTAGCTCTTCTATAATGCATATCTTTAACTATCCGTCGTTTTAGCTTTTCTCCTTGTTCTGTTCTCTGTATTCCACTTTTCCGAATTACGACAAGATGTTTAGAAGAAATAAACATTATAACAGGTAAAGGTTTTATTGACGACACATCAAGACAGGATCTGGCAGAAAATGTTCATCGGATTCAGTTGCATTATCAACACATGTGTATATTGTGTGTCATGTAAACACACATACACCATCGATCTTATGTATTTCTTGATATGATTGAATTCTGATTGTCATATTTCACAGTACACGATTGCGTTTCTTTCTTTCTGTGAAACAAAAGGAAATCTTAACAAGTAACGAGCTTCCAGCACCATTCAACATTACTTTGTGTATGCCTCACCGGATAACGGTCAACATACTAACTCATAGGTTACAGTATATATTTTATAAGAATGATTCTCATGCGTCCTTGTCTTTTATCCGAAGTAAACTTCATCACTATGACAAGAGACATGCAAACTGATTCATGTTTTCAGCAAATTGCGACAATGGCTATAACTTTTATGACTTTTTTTACCAGGATTATTTGCAGCGAAGAGCGTGAATGAATTCTAGATTATTCTTCTTTGTCTGTTCCTATTTCACCGTATTCATCTGCACGTGTGTGTGTGTACGTCATCTGTACGATTTGCATAATATAATGTTATCATCTTTATAATGTCATATACGAATATTGTTTATTACATTCTCTTCCACTTTATATGCCCCTCCCCTTTACTGCTGTTCTATTTTTTGTCACCATATAGAATGACCTATAAGCGCTCGAGCGAGGGAGTGGTCAATGTGTTTCACAGCTCTCGTTTGCTTTCTCTCTCCCGTTTTTTCTCTCTTGAACTAACTGTTCACAAGCTCATGCGTATGGTAATGTTGAACAATATATATGCGTTTTGTGCTGTACGAAGTCGACCTGTTCACATTTAATGTTTTTTTATACAAGATGTTAATGTGTTCTAAAAAGTTGCATTTTGTCTACTTGATTTTTATTATTAACAAAAAAGGACAAGAATATGTTATGTAAAGTCTCCAAAATTCGATTTTATTCGTTATTTACCTGAAGCTCTTTATGGATTTTTATTGTTAATATAAAACAATCTTCACAGCAAAAATGAATGGTAATCGGTACCGATGTAGTTCTGTTAGAAGGAAAGATGCTGATAGCATAGAGAGGCTTCCAAACACCTTCAGTAGTAATATGAGACAGACTCAAATGTATTTCTCATATTTTAAATGTGAATTATCACTTCGGTACCGGTCTACGGTAATATTCCGTTTGACAAAAGAGAGTTTATTGGTTGAGTTTGTTTGGTAAACAGTTCATTTTCCTGTAAAGTTAGATTGGTCTTAGTGAGTCGCCAGATGACACAGTCTCAATACCCTTAGGCAGATTACATTACTTATGATGGCGAGATATTCGATTGCCATGTTAAATAAAGGTCGAGTGTACTCCTCAACAGTTCACTTTGTCCTTGAGTGTGGATGACATAAAGCGCCTTTAAAGACAAAAATTATGTGAAAGCTATGAGTTTTGGAATAATCTCCATGGCTTTTGCTTCATCTATTGCATTCATCATGTACAGAACATAGAGGTCGAGGATAGAGTATTTGATAAAAGAAGTAAACCAGTAGATGAAATCGTAAAACTCCATCGACAGAAAGTGCTTGTGACATGTGTTACGCATACCTAGACATCGACTATGTTAGTTAGTTAAAGCAGGATAAGTTTTCGAAAAGGTTAGTCAGATGAATACATGACATCAATGTCTTAGTGTCAGCCTGAGCTCTGCAGGTAAATTTAAACTTTCCCGTTACAGTTCATAGGCAGTCGACATTATGTCTGAGAATCGATCTCAGTTCCACAGATTTCTTCATAATCTATCTTCATCCTAACATTCTGCGACTTATGGTTATGTTATTTCCATTTCTTTGCCCTTTTGTCATGCATGGTGATGTGAGTTGTTTGTACGTTGAATATTTGTTATGTCATAATTTCAGGTCTCATTGTAACATTGAATGAAGTCGTGAACGCCATAAAGTTACTGAAATCTGGGAAAGCAGCAGGACCAGATGGAATTCCTCCAGAAGCACTGAAATCAGACACACAGACATCAGCAGTGGACATGCTCACACCAATATTGCAGAAGGTCTGGAATAAAGGAAGGAAGGAAAGGTACCTGCCAATTGATTGGAAGAAAGGCTACCTTATCAGCAGACTCATAAAGAATGGAGACCTAAGTCTTTGCAAGAATAACTGCTGGGGTGGAATCATGCTCCACCCCTATCCACCCCAACCAAAATATTAAGCCACATCATCCTGGAGACACTAAAATATGCTCTCCATTCAAAATTACTATCGGAACAGGCTGGTTGGCTGGCTGGCTGGCTGGCTGGCTTCAGGAAGAACAAATCATGTGCGGATCAAATTGCAACACTACACTACGCATCATCATAGAATAGAGCACAGAATGGTAGTCAACTCAACCTCAACTTCATCGATTTTGGAAAGGCCTTGGACAGCGTCGATCGAGAAGTAATTTGTCAACTGCTGCTCCAACACTACGGTCTCAGTGCCACAAACCTTTATCAACCTCATTCAACAACAACAGCAGCTATATGCTATGCTATATGCTGCATGATGCTAAGTGATGCCAAGTGATTCACAATGGAAAGCTGAGTGATGCCTTTGAAGTGAAGACAGAGGACAGGAGTAGGACAAGGTTGTCGCCTACTATCATCACCAATCATCTTCCTGATTGTGGTCGACTGGACTGGACTGCATCATGTAATAGATAAGTGTGAGGAGCTGTGAGAAGATGGGCATATTGTGGCTGGACTGATGAAAAGACCCTAGGAGAAGATTCGAATTTCGCCGATGATGATGATGATTTCTGTCTAATGTCTTGTCACAAAAACTCGAAGATCTACAGGCAACGACAGACAACAAGTTGTCAGAAGAGGCGAGACAGGGGAGTGAAGACGTGACTTCCTTCAGGTGAACATATAGAAGACAGAGGTAGAGGTGATGAAGACACTGAACCAACAACAACATCAACGACAAGCATCAATCACCATGAACGGGAGAAATCTGAAGGAAGTTGTCTTTTTCACCTACCTACCTACCTAGGCAGGATAGCATCGTTTCAACTACAGGCGGCACATGCACAGGTGAGGATGTCAAAGCCAGGATCGGAAAGACAGGCCTTCTTTCATTAATGGGAAATCAGTGTGGAGATCTGCTTCACTGCATTGCATTTCATTGCACTCAGCATTAAGCGTGAACAACATCCGGATTTTCAACACTAATTCAGTCAAGTTAGTCAGTGTTTCTATGTGATGGTTGACAAACTCGGCACGTCACGAAAGTCATTTCCAACAAACTACAAACATGCGTGACATGAACAGCTGCCGCCTACACTCACTGGATACTGAAGATGAGATCAGATGGGGAGAATAATAAGAATAAGCAAGGAGGAACTGTGTCTGGCTGGCTGGCTGGTTGGCAACGAATCAACCAAGAAGCTATCGCCTAACAAATATGCTGGAGAAAGTGGAGATGGATTGGGCATACACTGAGAAGACCGATTGAGGACATCACGCGTTAGGCCAGGTCATCGAGTTGAACCCGTATGGGAAACGACGAGTTGGGTGTCGGAGGCTAGTGTGACATGGAGGAGGTCGTATTAGGAAGAAATGAGAGGTTGTGGGTAGTTGTGAAGCCAGGTTGAAACGACTGCAGATAAGAGAGTGAAATGGTTATGCGCTGCTGAAGCCCTATGTTCCACTAGGAACCCAAGGGACAAATAATAATAATATATACATATGGATACTGGTTGATAATTGAAGATGAAATGAAAACCTGGTCCCAACACACTTCTAACCAGGTTTTTATTTTTCTTCATTCATCACGCAGCATCAGTATTACGAGTCTGCCTAACCATGACCATCTCCAGCAGTTTGATTGATAAGTCCACTATTTATGTTGATCCTTTTATCATCTACTTATCGACCAAAATCCTATGAAATAAATTTTAATCTCAAGTTGGTATTCATCGCGGTCTAGTTGACATCTGTTCGAGAACCGTTGAAAGTTTGGGAGCATCCGACAGCCTTTTCGTCCTAGAATGTGACTCAGCAGTGTACACTCATCACCCCACCAGGGATCGAACCCTGGACCTCCAGGCTCGGTCAGGACGTTACCACTGAGTCAGGATCTAGTGATCCACGTTTTCCCACTTGTGTTAGTTTGCGATATAGCGCGGCCTCCATCTAGTGTCGTTGTTGAGTACCTCTTCGCATATTTGACTTGGTCGACTCCACTGGTCACCATTTCGCTTAATAACTTTAGGAAATCTCATCTCGAAGCAAATCACTAACTAACACTAGACTGTAATTCAATTTGGAGGTTTGTGAGGATTTATTTATTGATTTCAAGTTGTTATGGTCATCTCAACCAGTCTCATTGATCACCTATATCTGTTCAACCTTATGTCGTCTATTTATTAAGTGAAGGCTTTTGAAATAAACTGTAACAAAATTTTAATCGCAAAACTAATTAACTGTACAGATAATATTGTCAGTATTCAAGTTTATGTAACCACTCGATGTATGTTTTGTTCATAGAGTGAAGGGTAGTATCTAATAATGGTAAAGTATGATGAAGATGTAAAGAAGATACAGATTCACCCAAATCCATATATTTTTATTAGATAAGATTGTATACCATCAAGTAGAGTGCCAAGCCATAGCTCTAGAGGCTGCGGATACGAATTCTGCCGTAACCCAGTTTCTTATTTCACTCTCAATCATGACCTATCATCAATATCATGTAATATTGAACATATTTTTTCACTTTCTTGGTGTTAGTCACTGACTGACTGATAAAATCAACGTAGAACTTCGCACGCAAGTGCATAGGTTCAAGTTGCCACAGTAGTGCACAAAGAACAGGTGGATAGAAAAAGACTGATGTCAAACTAGACAAAGGGGAGGGAATTTAAAAATTAAGGTTAGATAGGGTATTCACGCTTTAGAAGACTTTTAATAGTGAACACTTTTGCGCCGTTGTTACTGATTTTCAACTATATCACCGAGAGTCTTCAACCACTTATTCGGTGAGCCTAGCAGGCAGTCTACACCTCCCCACATTGCCCAGACGAACAGTAAGAGATCGTCGAGTGACGCCAGGTCTGGCTACCCTGAACCCCAACTTCTAACATGGCACGTCTCAGTAGGCTGTGAGTCGGTATGCACAGTACATATCCAAGCCTTATCAGTCGACTAAGGTTCACAACCGACTTTCGTGTCTTGCCTAGTACTCTTCGCCTAATCTCAACATTGCTCATACGGTGATTCCACCAAACGTGAGCAATACTACCAAGAAATCTATGATCCAAACCCTGCAACCTATCTATGCGATTTGAACTTGTATCGTTTAGTTCTAAGTTTGCGGCCACAGCCGTCTTCCCAAAATAAGTGGATTTTACGCATTTGTCTAATGTAATAAGAAGATAGAGGTTATCTGAGAAATGTGGTGTATCTGGGCAATCTTGTCAGGAAATTTTACATGAAGGTGAAAGCGTAGAGTAACGTTAATAAATTAAGATAAAACATAATTTGAAAAATTTGAGGATAATAAGGAAGGATAGTATATTTTTAAACTTCCCCTTGTACTTAAATGAGATAACAATTACCACGACAGGTTTAAGTTAAGGACAAACAAACAAACAGAAAAGGTTTGAACTTTCATATAGCTAAGGTTTGTAACTGTCAAGTATTAAGTGCTGAATTCTGATTGCAGGGAGGTCGACAATCAACGTCTTAAGGTCACTGTCGCAGAAATATCTTTTCCAATAATAAACATACAACTTGGATTGATTGCTTAAAGTTAAATCCTATCTTGCCAAGATATATATTTAGAATAAAGCCTTCTTTGACTAAATGTAAACATAATCAAATGCATAGACATAAACACGGAGTAATTGTGCAACTATGAGTGTTCATTATCGAATTTGTAAGCTACTTCTTTGATCTTTTAACAGATAATTTTAAGTATACGGTCTATTTTAAGCAAAGAACTTTGCTGCGCTTGAAAGTACTGGAAATTAAGGTTCAGCTGTTGAAATTTATCTCATTTGAAACTGACATTTAAAACGCTTACCAAGTCATCGATAACCTTCAATTATTTTCATAATTCAGTATCCCTTCCACTTTTGAGATTAAGTTGAGCTTATACGAATGAGTCTTTCGTACGGAATCGCCTATTACTGTTAACCAATAAGCGGTTAGTTGGTTTCAGTAGTTTTCCTACGTTGGTATCAGTTTGTAACAACTAGCTTCGAAATCAAAAAATATCAGTATGACAATCCATGATGAATATCAACCCAAAATTAAAAGATAAATCTCCATACACCTTCAGATCGAATCTTGTCTATTGCTTATCAGTGACTTACTTCAAGATGAAATTCCCGAAGTTTTAAGTAGGAGTCATGACCGGTGGAGCCGGGCAAGTCTGAGGTAAAGAAAGTTACCCAACCACGGCATTAGATGGAGGTTGCGCCATATGGTGAACAGCTAGAAGTAGGAAATGTGGGTCAATAGACTTCAACCCTTCAGTGCAGTGGTAACGTGCTGACTGCTGAACCTGGAGGCTCTGGGTTCAACTTTAGCTGGGTGAGCACTGACGAGGAGTCCTACACTGGGATGAAACAGTTGTCTAGTGCTCCCAGGTTTTCAATGTTCCTCCAACTGACGTCACTCTATGGTATAAATAATAAATAAATCTCCACAAAACCTCCAAATTGAAATATCAGGGAGTACTAATTGGTTTTTTTGTTTCATCTTTGAAAAGGATAAAAAGCTCCCAGATTAGTCTATGAAGTCTCTGATTGTTGGCGAAATGTAGACTTCATGCTTGCAGTCCTCATTACAACCGAAATCGGTGGTTGAAAATTCTAAATTCTGTAGCGAAGAAGTAGTTGTATTGGAGCAGAACCATTCACACATCATCTTTATTCTAAGTGTTGTATCACACTTCGTCAATTGTTTCATCCCCTCTCTTTTTCTTCTTATGAATGTCTAAGAAGTCGTTAGTATTTGTCCCATTTCTTTGTGTTTCATCTTAGTACGTTAATGTGGAATATGGTAAATTGTCTGTTACTCACTAATGTCAGGTTCATGTTGATATTGACTGAATGACGTAATCTTCTGTACGTCGATGGAAATTTAGTGAAGTAATAAGCAAGTGAGCAGTTGAACTGTTAGTAGTAATAGTGGTAGAGATACATGTGACAAAAACTAAATCCATCCTTATTCTTTATGTATAGTGAATATATGGATTAATTTGCTTAGTCTCATCCAAAAAGTGTCATCGTATTTCAGTCACTTTGATGGACTGGTAGTTATGTGAAAACAATTATTGTTTATTGAAAAAAAACCTTTTTTCATGCTTTTTACGTTGATGTGAAGAGGTCACATTTCGTATTCTCTGGGTTTAGTAATCAGTTGAGCAACAGATCATGTGTTACTCTCTTTTTATCATTTACCAGTGTTGCACAGTTCATTCAAAATTTTTTTAAATCAATCAACAATATGATTTTGAGTAAGTACTGTCAAGTTTTCTACCTGATTGAAACAGATGTCAAACGCCACTCTAGTTTATAATACTTCTCCAACTGTTTTCGATCTATGATGAACATTAAGTATTCTGAGCACTGGGGTGTGCTTATCACAAATTCTCTGAAGTCGATTTTGATCAAATGAATATCATTATCTGACTTTGTCTAGTAATAAGAGAGGAGGCTTACTTTACTCTTCATTCGGTCAGTTGATTGGAGGCAATCAGCAGGAAATAACTGAAGATCTTGTGCTTGTTCGCACTTTTCAGCAAGGTGTACCGAGTCCACATCACTCATTGCTGTAGTCATTGACGTTACCACTGTGCTACTCAGGTTGCGGTTGGCTTCCTGCAGGACTTGATTTTTACCTCCAACGAGTCAACATCAATAGACATGAACCTTGATGACGAATATCCTAGTTTGGAAATCACACTGCAGAAATAATCGATAGAATTGGATCAACACTTAGGACTCGACAAGATAAAATTGGTTACTCTCTAGGGATCAATCACTGTAGAATGTTGATTCTTGAAGGTCAGTTTTAGCACAACCAGTATTATATCTCATGATAGATGTTGTACATCACTTGTTAGACAAACATGTTATACATGATTATTCCTCACAATTAACTCCAGTTTCTTATGTAAAAAGCAGATATTCGGAAGAAAAAAATGAGATATTCAAAATAAGACGTCTGGTATCGAGAAACCAGATCTTATTTACTGGTATGATAATTTTCGCCTACATTATTCACTCAATGATAAAAATAGTATTCAGCATTCACGAAAAACTCATTTCGTTAGTGTTTTACTCACTCTTCTCTTTTGCAAAGAAACAACTTACCTTCAAGTAAAAACTAAACCTGTTAAACGACTTAAGGACTGATCAACAAAGTTGTTCATAGCTTCTATAAAAAGGTGTATGTTGTTCCTAAACGCTTTGGATGACATTCAGTCAGTAACCGAAGATTATGACCCATCCACCTCTGATGGTTGAGCGCAATCTATGTGATATAAAATACAGAAAATCCGGTACTAGCCAGCCAAAGTTCAGTAAAGACAAGAAGATACCCTTACTTTCGAATAACTTCCAGTTTCTAAGTTGGCACTCAACTTAGACCAAGAAGCCTTAGAAAGTGTATTACGTGACATGACGTAACACCTGGTAATGTTATTTTAGCTGTGAAATCATGATTTTGTGATAGTTCACTACCAGATTAGTGATTGACCACATTCTATCCAGTATCCACTCCTTGAATTCTACTAATGAAGGTTATGATGCAATCACTTTTTCATATTTCATCACTTGAAGAAGATCGATGCTGTACTGTTAATAGTTTGACTTGGAGGCTCAATTTAAGTCCGTAAATTATGGTTGTAAGCAGACTTGAAGATGTGAATCAGCTTGATTTTTCATTCATATCAGTTTCAGTAAAACAGTGCACCTTTCAAGAATCCTCTTATTCAGTTTGAAAACGATTTTAAACTATTAGCTGATAAAAACTAGATTATTAAGGGAGCTCCAAACATCAACCATCACGCGGAGTGCGCTTTTGCATGCATGACATTACAGTCGTACTATTTAGGCAGAATGGGCAACAGAATATAGTATCAACACACATAAGCACAGTGACACTTCATTATATGGTACAGACTATTGAACATACGTTTGAATATCAGTATTGTCCCGCTAAATTAGATCATACATACAAAGTCACTGTAGGTCACACAACACCAACTCAGCTAATTACAGCTGTCAGTGTGATTGATAAAATACAATACAGTATTTGACCGGAGTCAATTAGGTGACCTCATGTGTCTATTGTGTGATTTAGTGGACATAAGAGAACATGTGGAAACCAGATAAATGACACAGTTGATCACTCTTTATCTCAAATGAATATCACTTTTGCATGATGATATCTGATAATTTGATTTCAAGCATTGCACTCTTGTTCGAAATCATGCACTTAATTTGTGTGATCGTAGAAGTGTTTGCAATTTACTTTGTGAGAATCACTTATATACTGGTGGTCAGAGATGGTGAACGGGCTGTCAACGATCGAATGTACTGCATGGACGTCTAAAATACCTTGTGTCATATTTGAATGTCGTAAAAAATTTGGTTCAAGACTAACTTCTATAGGTTAGAGTTTTCAGATCTTTGAATGTATTGACTAACTATTAGTAAGAACTCTGCGTATAATTTTCCCAAAGCATTTCTTTCCTGATACAAGTTGAAAAAAGCAACAAAAGAATAGGATGTAGGACTTGATGAGTCCATAAAGTTCCAACAGAACTGCCTATGTGATTACTCCACATACTTCATTAAATATTACCGTGGTATAATTTATACAACCTGTCCATATAAAGGGACTTAACATGATTTATATTTTTCTGATTCTCTCTTCTCCTTTGGGATATAAGTAGTAGGTTTTTCCAAAGTTATGAAGTTACCTGACATGAATATGGATAAGAAACTTTGTGCGAGACGTTATCCAGTAAATAATATTTTTTTCACTGTGTGAAATATTTAATAAACAAACCAAAATGGAATCAGAATCCACCAGTGTCCAAGTTTTATTTCTAAATTGACTACACTTAGCACTAGACTACACGAAGTTGGTTAAGCTCCAGTAACCAGTTAGTGTAATTAATCCGGTCCTACAGATCGTTAGTCCTACAATATCAGAGTGGTAACGTATCTGACTGAAACACTGGGTGACGCCTGTTTCAGTCTCAAGCGAGACGTCAGTTCCATCCCGATACCGTTAATCTATCAGACTATTTGAAGACAACCAATCAATTCTTCATTGAAGAGAGTGTAGAGCGCTGCTCTGTGATTAATCTAAGTAGATCCATTGTCAACCCTACCTACTGACTTTAATTTGCGATTGAGGGACTTTCTAACCGAAGTGGATACCATCTAGAGGTCAATTCATGCAAAGAATATGAAAGATGCTATCCATAGGAAGACTACAAACGGCAGTGATAAGGATATCAAAACCCTGTAGTAAAGCAAGAGTTTGAAATAACCTAATTATACTGCATTCCAGTCTACTTTGCCATACTGACTGCAAATTCCTGTTTTTCATCGTCATATTTCTACTCATATTGTGTATTTTTTCCCAGGATCTTCATTGTTCAACTGTTGTAATTTCTTACTCTTACCTACATCACACTATATAGGATGATCAATTGTAAATGATTTTACAAATTGCACGGCCCACTTTGACATTTCTCATAGCTGAGTGGTGTTTCAACTGCCTAACTGTGTGTCAACAAGGTTTCCGCTGGGAACCATTCAGCCAAGATGTTTGTTGATTTGCAGTGTGTGCCTTTGAATCCAGATTTCATGATGAGGTTCTCCAGTCCCACTAGCGGTTGATACTGAGTCAGATAAATAAATGTCTTCCATTTTATAGTCCTTCTAGCTTAGTATATTTACTTTATTTTAATGTTTCAATGTGTAGTGAGTCTGGTATTTATTATGAAATTCACTACTAATTTGATAACGGCACGTGATTTAGAATTTGAAGTAGTGTTATCTGTTAGTGACTGCTCAAATTATTTGACAATGAATAGTCTAGTGATTTTGCACTACCTGCATTTCAATTTTTTTTAAATTTGCATTTTGTTTCCAATCTACCTGCATATTTTCAGTTGTGAATCATGTTAATAGCTACAAAGAGTGTGTATATTCTAACTGCTCACAAGTATGTTGACTTATGCATGTAATTACTTAGTATCATGCACACAGATACATAGACAGCCGATATTCAGGAATTTTACACCGATCGACTTCTAGTTTGATCGTTGAATCTTTACATTTTATACCTTATGGACAGTTACATTGCAAGCAGTTAGATGATGTACTGAAATCTATCAAATTTTACGGTAATAATTAACGCTTTATTTGCTCTCTAGGCTCCTGTTGTCTACTTCATTTTGTTAGCGTTCACAAGAATATCTTCATTATCAAATAAAGAATGATACTGTTAGTATCTTCTTCTTCCACCTAAGCTTACCTCTAAACAGATGGTTTTGGATACTTCTTCAAGTAAGTTTTGTAGTCAGTACAAAGAACTCACCCAGATGTATCATGGTTGATCTACTCCTGCGTATTTTTGTGCTCCTGTCTCGAATTTCGCCTGCTGCTTGCTTTTGTTATTCACTTTTCAGGTTTATCTAACCAGTCCTGCATTCAAATGGAATCCTGGAAATCGCATTTGTCAGTGTGCGCCATGCCATCAAAACCTTATGACGAACGCACACACCCCAAGGCCATGACTTTACTGCCTACCCCACCTTCAAGAATATTGGAAGATTCAAACGATAACCAAACAATTCCTAATTTCGAACTGAACCTGCTTCAACATACCTCTTATATGCCATGAATAACGATATCTAATGTATAGCTTAACATTGTACATAATAGTCATTTCTCATTACCATAATGATCAAACCTGTAAGCTGGTTTGTGTTCATGTAACCTATGTTGTATGAAATATGTATTTATTATATTATCTACGCTTGGATACCCCTCTTCAAAAAGACAAAGTTCTTTATTTCAGAGCTTGATGAGTAAATAGTACTAATACTGACACAACTACTGGTATTTCTAATTTATCCTAACAGAGAATGACTGCGAAACTGAATTTATGCACAAGTGAATTTAAACCAATGCATACTTTACAGTAATACCGAGTCCAACCCATGGCTAAAATATCCGAAGGTACCTGTTGCATAAATTGACGTAGAATAGCTTTTTATGCAGTTGGCGTGGGATCAAAACTGTTGAAGAGTTTAATGAGGAATAAAGGTGAATTGAATATAACTTGAAGTAACAGTATTGTAAAGCTTCATCTCTTACTACATACTACTGAATAATGATTCGAAAGTTAACTGTCCTGAAGTACTGGAATAAGATTCAAGATCTATTGGAATTAACTAGCAAGATGTATCTTCTACTACCCGGTAAAATAGTGTACTCTTAGAGATTCAAATTTCCAACACTGAGTAGTGAAATCATAGACTTTGCTATGTGGCTATTTACGCCACAACTAACCCGCTGGCTGTATGGTAAGATTATCCAGGTGAATCAGTCTATAGATGGTAGCCATTTGAGTTTTGAGCATCTCGGTTACTAGAAGGCATAAATATGAAATATGGAATCAAACAAATGGCAACTATTTGACAGCTATCACCATACTTTCTCACGACCCCGCCATGGACCTCTCCATAATATCCTAATTCGTACCTCTTTCTATACAGACACCATAAGTAGGGTTATATTCCCACAGTGGAGTGGTTGTTTCTTCTCTTGAATTAGATAAGCTTATATTATATAATATACAGTTAAACATTATTCTCTGCCAGGTGACGCTTAGAGTACAATTTATCTGTCATAATTACAGCTATGTAATCACACAACTTCCTAACTTGATTTCTGCGATTCCACTGCTTTTCCTCCCTTGGTTTTACTGTAAGCAGAATTTTCCATATACCTAGGATTGGTAGTGAACCATTTCTACTTCACGTGTTAAGTTTTGTTTTGATCAGCAAGGACTCAGAGATCAACGTCCTCACTTCATATCATTAGTCGACTTCACAATGGTAGTGTTTTACGGAGAAAGAAGTGAAGAAAGTATTTTTTTTTATCTCTGTTAAATTCACTCTTTTAAGTGTATATTTGTGGACATATGGTCATAGGTGTAAAGCATTCTGAAATGATTCCCGATTAGGGGTGTGAATAAACTGCATAATTAAAGGAAAGTTATGCAATGTAGATAGGAGTTTAGAATGAGAAAATAAGTAGATTAGAAAGGGAATTATTTCGTATTTTGTAATTATTGTTAGATGAAGAAAACACTATCGCCTTATATTCATCTCAACTTAATCGCCTTTCATTTCTCGCACTGTGGGAAGTCGACAAGCAACATGGCTACAAAATATTCATGTATATTAAAGATAGAAGTGCATAAGTTGGGTGATCAGTTATCATGTTGCCGGGTATTATAAATAACGGTGCTGAAATTTCCAACGGATATAGAAAGCCAGAGTGGCACAGTCTCGATGTTTGTCTGATCGTAAAATGTCGGGTTTATAATGCTCCCATGAGAGCAGTTCACGCCGTTCATTGTTTACTAGCCATGGAACTGGATAGAAGAAGCAGAGGGCTGGTCAGTGTATGACGTGGAGCCGTAGAATGAAGGATAGTTGTGTTGAGTTTCTATCCGTCGGTGCATCACGACTCTCCAGGTGGAGTCCGAGAGATTACGCAACTCGGTGACTTGAGATTTCAGATATAGCTCAGAATCGAACCCAGTGTTGGTCATGTCGCAGCTTCCTTCTATCTTCTGCTACTTAAAAGTAATGGGTGTTCTGTTCCGAATGTAATTTAATTGACTACCCTTTTAATTATTTTATTCTTATTGTGTTTTATTTTTATCTATTCCTTTTCGCTTTATGTTTTCGTAATGTTGTTATATTATTTTGTGTGGCTCATTTCTTGGTGCCCTTACTGTACCACGTTTGTGTTCTAATAATGATAATAATAATAATAACAATGATAATAATAAGGAATAATGGGGAGACTAAAAGTGAAGAATTAAAGTCAAGGTAATACTCACCACGAATTGACGTTATTTGAAGAACCATTGGAAAATTGATAGCGGTTTCATCCTAGCATGGCAGTCGTCAGAAGTTCGCAGACACGACCCCATAGTAGGACGATGCAGATGTCCATTACTCACAGGCTTTCAATGGTCATCCAACTAATGTCATTCCACGATGAATAACACCATGAAATCAGCCACTCCCCAAAAACCACCCATTGAGGAATCAACTGCCAGAAGATCACTGATTTAGTTAGTATAAATGACTGTAAATTGAGAGGTGTGTCGATGAAACCTGTAATACCTAATAGTATTAAAGGTAAAGACCGGAATCCAAATTTCCCTGTCTCAATCCAGCCGATGACTACCTTTTTTACAACCTTCGATATGTTTAGGCTAGATGCTATTGCTCGTTCTGTATAATTATTAGGGTTGTTTCGGTGATCTACAGCAAGGAACTACTTACAGATCTAAAACGCTTTTGAGACAACATATGTACTGAAGTGTGCATCACAAGATGCTATTCAACAGTTAACTGTTGACTAAATGGTTTCAAGAACACTATCCCAGGCGGGATAACGATAAGAACTACTATGATTGAACACGTCATGAACACAAGCCACACTCTCTCAAGAACCTCCTCATTCAAAGTCATTTATATAGTGGAAATAAACCTTCTAAAGGCTTTGTCTTCGCATTCTCTGCATTACTGAAGCTCTTTCCATGCATGTGGAGAAACCTGGACTCAGTACCGATAAGAAAATTGTCCAACCTACTCTCCTTTCATGGTCTTTCTTTTCAGTTTTCGAAACCACCTGTTTCTTCCTACACTGTTCACTTCCTACGTAATCTACCACACATTCTTGTCTCTATTCTCTTTGTGATCATACTTCAGTTTCAAAATATTATTTTGTCATGTTACACAACCTCCTTTACAAACTGAGTAGTCTCTATACCACTACAGTCATATAATTTGAATAATTCTCACCATTCATCGCAATTTTTGATTTTAGTGACAGCTCATTAGTGATACTGTCTTTTATTGTTGCCATGTTTCACAAACTACTATCGACTGTCAAAACACTAACTCAAGCAAATGTATAAATTTGAGATTATGCAGCTTTGAGAATGTAATCGCCGAAAAGAGACTCTTCGCTGAAAAACCTTTCCTTATTTCACATACAGTTTTTTCAAATGTCTTCAAATATTGTGAATCTGCAAATAGTTTTACAAGATTGAAGTAGGCCTCTGCCTACACTCACCGTTCCCGAATACCCTTTGAATTTGTTTGAAAATCTATTTATCTGGGTAGTTGGGCATGTCAATGTAGGCATCACTGATGTCAACGTGAAAGCTTGCATCACCCGTCTGAAACCTTTTCTGTACGTTCATGATATTAGCCTGGCCTAAAAAGTTCTGATATGTAACTCTGTGATACAGGTAGTTCTGCTGTGCATCTGTGAATGTAAAGATGTGCAAGCTAAGAATATCTAATGCCTCTGAATGTTTTATTACCACTGTCCCCCACGGAATCCCCACTCCTGTCGCAATCGTCCTGGAAATAAATATTTTATCTAACGTAGAGGGTTTGAGCATAATGCAAATTGTCACCCAATAAATGAGGGCATATCGAAACCTTGGGTTCATTGGCATGAACAAATGTTAAAAGTGTCATCCCAGTGGTTCGCGTATCATTAGCGATTTGAGATGTTATAAGATATAGCGAAAAACCGAAATCACTAGTAGTCACTCGACAACATCTTTTTCCTACTGTTGAGGAGTAGGATGACATCTGTGAACACTACTTTCAATGTATCTTTGGAAGCTGCTTTTTAAATACGTTACGTTACTCGGCTTTCCTTTTTCATTATATTTATGTGTAATGCAATCGTTGATGACCAAATTATGCCAAATTTTTGCTTTGAAGAAATAAAGATAGCTGAACATTGGTCATAGGATGAGATTAAGTCAACATTATGAGGCAATTAGGAAAACGTTTTGACGTGAACCCTGTAAATACTATTCAGTAATAAAGGTGAAGTTTAGAAAAAGGAAATTAAATTGGAGGTGATAACAAATAGGATTTCATCAGGTAATCGGAGAAAAATAAATTAGTCGAGACAAAGGAGTATAAAGTCAAGTTCATGATAAAATGGTACAAACAAAGAGCGGCTACCGACTCGTAAATCATATACTGTATAGCAGTAAATATACGATAATCTTTACATTGTTCAACATGTCCCAAAGATTCCGTTGAACATTGATCACAAACAATGAGTCGAACTATGACTCAACAAATCTCTAATGTCATCTGGAAAGTTGTTGACTAAAGCCCAATTTCCTCGATCTAGATTTCCAGTCAATCTCGATTCAAAGTGTAAATCTTAAATGGCTGAAACATTATGGTCACAAACTCAGCTTAATCGTGTGTTTTTATGGGAGACATTATGAACCGTTCATTCTTATAAATATTTTACCATAATGAAACTCGCTTGCACTAAATTTTTCGAGGCAATGATTATCATTTATTCATTGTTTGCTAAGTGATTCATTGATAGTTTTCATTTTAGTTAAGAGTTGTTCAGTTGAAACATTCTGAAAAATGAAGCTGAGCATAACAAAAAATTGCAAATTTTTATTCACGTTATCATTGTCGGACCGAAACAAAATAAAACAGAATTATTTCTGGGTCATCCACAATGACATTTAGTTCTGAATGACTTTATGTTACAACGCTGTATAATTACTATGACCTTCACCAAATGGTAAATTCATTCACACAAATTAGGGCTGAATTACTACTGCCGTTTGACGAGTCGACGAATGAGATTTAAGTACTTAAAAATAATCAGCTGGAAGCTCCGTCCATGCTTGTTGGCATTCGTCAGTAAGAAATTTCTGCAACCTTAAAGGAAATGATGTTTCTCTAGAGATTCAAACCCATGTCGACCAGTACTGTGGTCAGAAAAGTTGTAACTGAGCTTTTCAGGTCATGACTGACTTTTGATCGAAATGGATGGTTATCTTCAACCGCTTAGCATCAATTGGAATGCATCGCGATATTGAGCCTGTTAGCTTGGTGTATACATTGCAAAATGATCTATAAAATTCGGTCAGCACTTCGGACCAGATAATGTAAGATTAGTTACTCTCTAGTCACCAGTCAGTGAATAAGATTTGTCATTTCGTTAATGATGTTATACTCCAGAAGTTGTAAGTCCCATCCCAAGAGAAGCGTAGATCATTTTAGAAAATCCTTGGATGCATTTATTATTGACGATAATGTATCATACATGGGTTAGGAAAATTTAGCGCAGCAATTGATAAAGGCGAAAGTGTACAGGATACCTTAGGGAAAATTACGATTATGAATACTTCTTGAAAGTGGGCTTAAATCCACTCTCGTATTCGATTTCCATCTATCAGCTGTCTGAAAAACATCACTTCTGACATGATGAAAAAGATTTATAATACAGGATGAGTATGATCATTGTTCGGTGTTCTCTGAGCTTTGATATTTTGTAGTGGGCATTTCGTCACTGGGCTTGGTGAAACTGTATGAACTGCACTTCATCAATTTTAGTACTCACATAACTTTGAAGTGGTAAAAATACTTTGTCTGTCAAACTCACTACACAGGCTAACCTATAGAGGTACTTCACTGTATTTTCATTGGGATGAAAAGACACGCATAAGTAGTTCTATGGGGTTTTCTGTTATCCTACTGTATGCAGCTGAAGATTTGGTCGGTATGTACTGATTTCCTCTGTACTCAGTCTGGTGTGTTAATTTTTCTGATTTCAACATTTGCAAGGAGGAATTTTAATTCGACTTTCTTCTGTATAGCTTTGTCAGCAATTCCGTCGAAAAAAACTGTAAGTAATTTTCAGTCCGTACGATTCAGTGGTGGCAAACGTGTCATCCACAAAAGCTGATCTATAATTCCTTTTTGATAACAGTTGAGATGTTAGTTTTGGGGCTGTTTACTGCTACACAGTAACTGATGTATATATTGAGGATATTATCAGAGTCTCTGTTACTTATCTATACATTACACCTATATCTTAGTTATTTGTTGTTGGATAAAAGTTAAGCGTTCAGTTAATCTTGGAAATTTCTGTGTTGTGTGGTTCGAAAGTCTTTTGCCGTTAAAGAGAACGGGGATAAAGTATTGTTTGCCGATATTAGTTCATTTGATGTTATCAAATCTATGTTGTCCATGTAAATACGCTTGATAACCCTTCCAAGAATACTCTATTTGTGATTCAATAAATTATTTAATTGGCTTCATATCATCTATTGGTAACTTAAAAAAATCCTCTGACTTCTAGAAGCGTCTCCACAGGTTGAAAAGAAAGACATGGATTGTGCAATTTTTGTAGGTTATTCAACCGAAGAGGATGAACAAGATTAGTAGACTTGATTCTTCACTTGTTCTGCGATTTATCATTCGAAAAAAGATTGAGTGGGTAAAGAAATATATTCCTTTTTTTAATTAGGTCTTCGCCCTGGGCTCTACACTAATATATAGTTATATAATTCAATCAGAATAAGAATCAAGTGATGGAGAGTGAACAATTCTCAATTGGTGAACAGTAATTATAGATTTTAAGTGAGTTGTGAAGATAAGTTTGAGAATTAAGATGCAAATAATCAATACAGTAATTACAATTGGTAATATGAGGCAGGTTATTCTTAGGTGAATCAGGAGATTTTTTATGAATGTTCAGTCATAAACAATAAATAGTTGCGTAATAATAAGAAAAATGAATATTGGTAGAAACAAGAGGGGCAAGAGGTGTACACAGTTATACTAGAAGTTACATCATGTTGATGACCTCAGTAATGAAAGTGGTCGAATAAACTTGTTGTGAAAACAAAGGTTAGGTTTGTAAAGGTGGATTGCAATCGTCTCTGCCATATGAAGTAAGCGAGTGCGTAATCTATGTGGTAAATTAATTAGAATACGATGAACAGTTTTGAAAGTTTTTCTAGCATCTACTTAATGTCCCTTGTCAACTAGATGTGAAGTATGGAGCTCTTTATTTTTCAAATTTGTCCTTTGCTCAACCATGATGAAGGGTGTTCAGGAGTTTGACAATGGATCTCATTGTACGCCTAAAGTAAATAGTTCTACAAAAGCAGTTGAACTGATAAATGAACATGGAAGTGGCAGAATCAGGCAGTTTGTCTTTATTCCCTGCACCCAGAATCGCACGGTTGTAAAAGATGGGTCATAATTTTAGCGGCTGAGAATGGTTTTCGCAAGTCTCTTTTTATGCGTTGTGTGATGATCCCACTGGCAATGTCACTCTTAGATTTCAGCTGCAAGAAGATTTGCTCCTTAGAAACTATTGGCATTCTTGCCTTAACCCTCTTAACATTTATACGCTTAGTCCCAAACTTGGTTAGATAGCCATTTCCACCAAGCAAGTCATGGATGGTGGCGAACTCTTCCTCTATAACATCATCTAAGCGAATAGGTATGGTGCGGTATGCTGGCATTTCACCAGGTTCCTTTTGTATTGGGGGGTGCGGCGCCAAAGAAGTGAGTGTACTGACCTGTCGATGTTGGCTTTCCATATACACTTCGTTTTGGGGTCAATTTAACCTTCTAACCAGCAGAACATCAAGAAGTGAGATGCTGCCATTTTTCTCCTCTTCCATTGTGAAGTTGGTTGCCGAATGAACACTACTGAACTTATTGAGAACACCATTCTTATCAATCTCACATTTGAGAAATATAAAGGTATCATACATGTAATGTCAATATAATCCTAAGCATTCTCTATTTTTGCCAAAAAAAATCTACTAAAAGCTGGGTCAAGCGGTGACCCCTTAGCCTTTAAAAAACTGTTTATCGTTTTGATGGTATGGTTATCAGTGGAAGTTTGGATGAGCATTTCGACTTATCTTGGAATCATCGGTCGTATCCAACTGTCTTCAAGTTGATAATGTTGTTCACACACTGCGAGTGACACCCAGCGCCCATCACTTAAAATTCTCAAATGTTACTCACCTGGTTACTGAGTTTACCTGGCCACTTCTTTCAGGTAAGATATGGTTTCATGACATGAAATTAAATAAGGTATAGTTTCATAAGAATACTTTTATGCAGTCACAGTGTGTTTGGATATTGAAAAGGTTTAAACTTTCCAGCCCAAAAGACAAGATGTTGGATACAAAAGAAATTCAGTCAACTCTAAAGCTTTAAATTTTTATCATCTGAAAGTTGATTTTTAAAACTTGATTACGTTGTGATGGTGTCGAACTAAATTCAGTGCGCATCAGCATATTACTCGACGTGTAGGTACTCACAAAAAAACACAATCTGTAATAAGTTCAGTGACAGTGAAAACCAGACGATTATTTAAGAATTTATGTAAATAATTTATCTGGTTGTGTAGCGTTGAAACTGTGGATCTAAAAATTTTATCATGTAGAAAACATCACTGTCATTTATAGAATTCATGAAAGGTGTACAACTAAAACCTCATCAAACTGCGAAAGTCATGGTAGTTCATAATTTGAAGCCTCAGCTCTTCATTGAAACGAAATTTGTCTAGTCAGACTTGATTGCAATGGATATGACCTATGGGACTATTTTATCCCTAAAATCTTTTCTTTCATCTGATAGCTAACGTATTACGTTCCCTGATATATCAAATCCTCCCACCCTTAAAATATTGGCTTCTTATAAACATTCCTCAGTTTTTGTAAGCATATTGCATCATTTTTACCGAGTAACTTAATACCCCTTCGATCCTGATAACTTCTATTCTCATTACTATTTTAGATATTACGTAATTATTTTGATCGCCTGATTTATAATCAACACTAAATTTTATCATGAAACATTCTCTTCTCTACTGAGTGGACAGTCAGGCAGGAAGGTAGTCAGTCACTCACCAGCCTAACACTAAACACAAACTCCAAAATATTTCAGTAGTTTCTTCGCCTTAACTCTCTATCAATACGCATAATATTCTGTAGATAAACTGATGACAATCTGTGGCAAAAACTAACTTGAAGTCAATCAATCCCTATAAACCACCGTTTGAATTAGGATCGAGTGTTCATTAGTGACTGGCTTCCATATAAATTTCAGGAAGTTCTTAAGAAAGGCATGAGCCAAATTGGCAGTGAGGTGGATCCCCACTTATGACAATGGATGGTGGTCTTGGTTATATTGTGTTCTCTGAGCTGGGTTGTTTAATCGTGAAGCTTTCATCGTCTTGCTAGACGACATCATCAGCACTAACTCCAGTATGAAGTGAGCTGTCAATATCTCTCTGTGAGTGATTTAGTGGCTTGCTCTGACGATGTGGTCTGTGATTGTTGTTTCCTTCGATTGTTATGTCACTGATTGTATAGACTTTCCTGTTGGCTGTTCCTCTGCTTCACCTCTGACCTTTCTGTCGTTTATCATTTTTCTTAGTGGTTGATAGATTGGGTCTATGTCTATACATCTGTTGACTGCTGACTGACCTGAATACCAAGCTTCTAGGAATTCTCTGATATTCTTTGTGTTTCCTCTGTCCAAAATTTCTACATTATCGAAACTGAATTCAAATCCATAATTATCCACGTGAATTGAAATGAGTGACAAAATGTCGTGACGTTTAGTAGCCGGTTGGTGCTCATGTAGACGAAGGTGAAGAGGGCTGCCGCTTTGTCCAATGTAGTGTTGACTACAGTTATTTCAGTTGACTTTGTAAATGATATTGGGTTTGTCTTCTTTGCTTGTTGCATCCTTTGGTCTGCATAATAGTGTTTGGAGGGAATTTGTTGGTTTATGAGCCACACCAATTCCAAGTGGTCTCAGTAATCTTGTCGTGATTTCTGATACATTCTTTATGTATGGTAGGATGATGCGTTTATTGATTTCTGTCGATGACTTTCTAGTTGGTGATGTACGGGATAGGCATCTTCTGATAAAGTTTCGTGGGTAGCCGTTCTTCTTTAGGATGGACATCAAGTAATTTTCTTCGTTCCTCCATGAATTTGTTGTTCTGCAGTGTGTTCTCGCTCTTCTGAATAGAGTCTACATGCAACTGATTTTGTGTGTCATTGGGTTGTTGCTATTGTAGTTGAGGATTCGGTCAGTATGTGTTAGCTTCCTGTACACTTGGGTTTCCAGCTTTCCGGCATTTGTCCTACTGACTAAAACATCCAGGAATGGTAGTTGGTTGTTTGACTCTTTCTCCATTGGGAATTTGATGTCATTGAAAACGTTGTTGATCAAACTGTAGGTGTTTTCTATATCATCCTTTATAATGATGACAAAAGTGTCGTCTACATAACGAATCCAAATTTTTGGTTTGATCACAGGTAGGATGATGGCTTCCAGTCTCTGCATCACTGCTTCTGCTATTAATCCGGATATCGGTGATCCCATCGGAGTTCCTTTCATCTGTTTGTATATCTTGCCCTTGAATTGAGAGTATGTTGTCAGTTTTCTCGAAAGTCCTCTTGATATGTTGTATGTTGGGATTCCCGGAAGTGAGACTACTGGTCGTAGAGGGATATCGGGTTTGTGTGGTTTTGGTCTGCCGTAGAATCGAGGAAGGCCAGCTTCAGTTGATTTCATACGCCATTTGTTTTGCTTTGTTATTTCTTCTGCTTTGAAGAGTTTGTTCAAGGTTTTATTGATCTGGTTGTCGAACTTTTGGATAGGGTTGGTTTCAAGTGGTTGATACACATTTTGTCTTCGAGTAATTCCTCTGCCTTCTTGATATAGTCTTCTTTGTCCATGACTACTGTAGTGCGTCTTTTGTCTGCTGGAAGTATAACGATATCTTTCCTATTTTTCAGTCTTTATATTGTTTTCTGTTCTTGAGTGTTCATTAGAGTATGATGTCTCCTCTGCCTGGTTAATGGTACAATTGTTTGCCGTATTTCTTGCTGAGTGACCTCATTTAATCCTGACGTTTTAAGTGAGGATTCTAAGGTCGCAAAGAATTCTGGTTTCGAGGCATGTCTTGTGTTGCAATTCAATCCTTTTTGAAGAAGTTCTTCCATTTTCGTCAGTGGTTGTTTTGATAAGTTGATAACTCAGTCATTTGTTTCTTTGGTTGTAGGTGCTTCCGAGATTTTGAGTAGCTTTTTCCTGAGGACTTTTCTTCATTGTTCTTTGTATCGTCTACTTGATTTTTCAATTGCAGTTGTCAATGTTGTCATGTGTTGCGTCGTGAGTATGCTTTCTAGTTTTCTTTTTTGATTGTTAATCACTGACTGGTATTTCAGGATCCGGTGGTGGTCACACTCTGTTGTGGACTGGTAGAAGTAGGAAATTGGAATCCCCATCCATTGGCTGAATGGTAATGTGTGGTAATGTGAAGCCTGGTGGTTGTGAAATTCTTCCCTCAGGAGGTTGTGCCTGCCCACTGCTGAGGAGTTACAAACCAGGACGAAATTCCTGTCCACCGCTCCCAGATTTTCAGTGATTTTCTATCTGATATCATTACGGAATAAAAACTACTTTCAAATAAACTTCCAATTGATAATGGATTCATTTCCTGGAATTGACATTAATCTTTAAACTTAAGGGATTCAACTATCGGTTACAACCACTTGCTATTATTTGAGTTAATAAATAATATTTATCAAATAATTTTGGTAGAAACTACTCTCATAAACTTGCATATTGACCAATAAGCTATGCTTTCAGTGAAATAGACGATAGATTAACCAGTCAGGTATGCAGAATATCAGCAATGAAGGTATGAATAACAAAACGGGTTTTTATTCCCGCCTATATATTAAATGCAACAACGGGCCAATCAGAATCTTCTTGTCAAATCTAGTCCACCAATCGATATATTCTGTATAATTTTGTCTGTGTTTAGACAGGTCTAATCGTTCACGCTTGCAATTACTCAGTCAAATAAGGCTGGTCTTATATTCTGGATCGCATACTGTTAAGCATTGCCTTATTCACAACAGTATTCTACTATCTGTTGGTTTTAATATTTTACAGAACATGAAAGTAGATAGTAGAGTTAGTGATAATTTGTTGTAGTCAATGTGCTAGTATTAGTGAACCATGCTACAACATAGATATTTATTGGTTTGTATAATCTGCTGTCTCAAAAGCGAGGCAAGACGAATATATATACAAATAAAAAGACAATATGTTGTTTAGTCGGTCGATGTGTACTGTACACCTTTGTCTGACTGATATGATAGAATGAAATAAGACACAAATAATAATACAGGATCAGTTGAATAACTCAGTGATTGTGAACAATGGTTTATTCTTCAGCAAAAAGAAAGGCATATGGTCTTTGACTGTTAAGTGAAATACACCATGGTGCATTGAATTATACAGCGTTTAAAAATTATGCTGCTAAACAACTGTATGGTTTTTATCACCGATTTAACACGATACTGAACTGCTATAAGATTATGCTAACCGTGGAGTAGTCTACATCGATTTGTGGAATTAGGAAAATACCTACCTACCTCAACAGCCGGGAAGCTTAATGTGTTGACTTCTGTTTCCAAGTCACCTAATTCACATTATTTCTCACAAGTACAACTTGAACTACATGAATACTCACACAAACACAAACACACACACAGTATCCCCACTGGCATATATTCAGTTTAATTAGCCAGATCAGAACATTCAGTCACTTGGGCAGTGCAACGGGGATTGCCTAATCTGAAGATAGATTTCACAACGAACTAACATCAGCTAAAGATCCACCGATAGACCATGAGGTAGTCAGCAGTTGCTTCTTACTAGTTTACGTAGGGTTCATCTAAAGTCCACACCATGAACACCTTGAACATACGGTAACGCGGTCATCGCAAGGTACTGTATATCTCAAATCAACTATGTGTCAGTTAGAAGGATCAAAATCCTGAGGATTTAAAAATTAATACACTGCCCTGAAACTTACGTCTTCAGTGTTTATCCGGATGTTATCAGCTTATAAAGTGATGCGAACATTGAATGATATTTATCTTGACTTTCGAAATTTACTGCCTGTGAAAAGTTGTGAGTAGCATCGCATTACCTACGCTGTTCTATAGCATAATTCATTAAACTAAAAACAGCTTGAATAAAGAAATAGGAAGTCAAGAATATGAATTATCAGAGCACCTTAGTAAGGAACCGACATACCAATAGAGATCCATCAGTTCTGCCATATTAATCAGAACGAACAAGGTTGAACTATGGGATCAAGGAGACAATACATAACTGTAGATATGTCGATGATACTCTCATCGTTCGTGATAATATGAATTATGCGTCAAAGATGTTGGTTTCCTTCAACCAAGCTCATCTAAGTAGGAATTTTACAATGGAATACGAAAATGAGGACAGATTCAACTTTTGGATCTGAGTATAGGATGGAGATGTGATGGATGGTACAGTTGAGAAAACTATCCACAGAAAAGACATGTGGATTGGTCAGTACCTTCACTGCACTTCTGTCCTCTCAGTTATAAGCATAGTTCAGTTAGCCCACTATTCACTAGAATAAAAAGGCTGTGCTCTAAAGATAAACAAGAGGAAGAATTCAAGATAATTGAGAGGGCTCTTATAGAGAATGGATACCCGAAGAAATTCATCATGAAGCATGGAAAAGAACTTATTGAGAGACAAAAACATCCAACTGTTGAGAAGAAGCCCGTTCTTCTTCGCCAAACATTCAAAGGTGATGAGACATCTGAAAGAATAAACAAGGAGCTTCCCCGTTTCCAGACTAATCTCAGTTTGGTCTCAGTTTGGTCCACCTGAGCTACAAATATTCTCCACTAATCTCAGTTTACAATATTACAGTATGCTCAATAACACAGTTGAAAGAAGAAAATTACCCATCTCACGTCACCTCCAACTGTGTATATCAATCCACCTATGCTTGTGGAAGCAAGTACATACGACTGCCTGAGAAAAAGGAGTTCACTCGAGTCCATAAACATATTCCGAGAAATCTGTGTCTCAATAGTAGCAAGGTCTTTAAGAGACCAATCACCAGGCACCTAATGCAAACAGAACATCAAATGGATACTTTTCAATCCTTCAGGATAATCAGCAGACAAAGAAAGCCATGTTTATTACAGTTTGCGGAAGCTCTACCTATCAAACATTTTCAGCTTAACCTTTGTACCCAGAAGGAGGCTGTAAATAACCTTTCTTTACCTTGGTAGATGTAGATAATTTTTGGCATATGTATGTATATAGTCTTCACTCTTCTTTTGATTGCATCATCTCTTCATTAATTACTTACTGAATACTAATCACTTTATGATTTCCAAGTTTTCACGCAATGACGTAACCTACCAGTTTCTAAACAGTTCCTCCTTTTACACTGGTGTTTATTTGTTGTCCCCCTACACCACAGTTACAGAATTTTCGGTCTCATCAGATATAAATAGCCATTGATTTTGACTAAGATATGTAACTATTAATCCTGTGTTTCCTTGACTTACTTACTACCTTATTGTTAATCCTGGATTTCAAATCTTCATTAATTACTACAAATTTAAAGTACGTAATGCCAGTATTACTACTAATACTTCATTTCAATTGTAAGCTGTTTGTAATTGATGAAAGTTCATGAAATAAAATGAGCTGATTTTATTCTGCAAATGTCTTTCCCCTTGCATTATTCAAACGGAAATAATGAGTGACACTTGCTGAGTAGAAGGTAGTTACCTTGGCTAAGTAGCCCAGTAGATAGCACTGTGAAGTCTGAGGTTAGGGCTGCTGGATTCAAGTCCTAGGTAGGGGATGGCGATACCAGTGCCTAATTAGATATAGGTATTCTAATCACATTATCAAGAATGGGACAATGCCTGAGTCCTGGATTCAGATGTTACCAATGAATCCAGTTGTGATGTACACAGACTTCAATAACTTTTGCCCAGGAGATTTATATACCACTTCATATCCTGCATATAAAGCAAAAAGCATTTCCGATTCTAGTCACTTTCACACAATCACTGACTGACCAAATAATTTTAAAAAATTTCAGGGGCATTTTTACTTACCGAATCACTGATACACTTACCAGAGGAACTCTTTTCTCTACAAAGATGGATGATGGTGTACAAAGTCCAGTGTTTTTACTTATGCCTTGAAAATTTCGCGTACGAGGCTTCGGGAAGGAAACAGTACAATATTCTATGAGCTGTGATAATTGCTTATGGATGTTTTACTATAAGCTAGGCGATAACCATATTTGCTTCACTTGAAGTCTAGGAATGGAATATCTTAGATGAACTGTCGTAGCTCAGAGGACACCCATAAGGCTAGATATGACTTTGCATGTAAATACACGCTTCAGTGATACTCTTCTACATTAAAATGCAGGAGTTTTAGGTATGAAGCTCTCGTTAATGACCGTCATCTTTCTGATAATAACACTTTCACTTTGTGTCGAAAACTAACTTAGTACCACTTGAGCATAAATTGGCTGTTTAAAACATAAAACATACCGGAAGTAAACATACAAAGAATGTCTTCATCTACCGTAAATATACTTTAATAGAGATACTCCTTTCGGTTGAAACATCATCACATCTTTTAATCGATAAATCAAGAAAGTTGAAGTCAGGTTCATGGTCGTATTCCGTCTTAAAACTAAGCTGCCAATGCACAGTGTTCAGTATCTGAAACAATTCTGAGGCATGATTGATGTATTTGTAGTCCAAAATGTCAGTTAGGTACCTCATGTAAAATATACTACCCTTAATATCCGGCTTTATCGGATTCGTTTGGATGTATGGCACAGATATATCGGTAACTAATGGACTAAGTAGGTATCCTTCAGCTACTCTATCCTTCCGCCGACACAATCGACTAGTGATTACTTTTTTATTACTTAATTTTAATTTTATAATTGTCATTTTCATTAATATTGTTTCTTACAACCCTTTCTAACACTCTAGGATCTTACTTCCGAATAATTATAAAGTGACAAACTTTATCACTGCCATTTGCATAGTTGACACTCTTCAGTTGATTTTACTTCTCCTTTTTATCCCCAGTAATGTGCTTGATTATTTTCTTCTTCTTAAGCAGTGACTGAGTGCCAGTGTGCAAGATGTGAGATCTTGTTTCCACGCTATATACGATCTTCAGTGTCGATTGGTCCTCATTCCCAAACTAGGAAGAAACAGCTGTCTAGATCTTCCAGGTATTCAATATTTCTTCATCTGATGTTAATCTGTGATTCGAAAGACAAACATGTCTCTGATTGTATTTCATACTAACCGGGTATTTATTTTAATCTGTTTGAAGCTGAGAGGAAGTGCATGAAATAAATATGAATTCAATTTATTCCGTAAACCCTACTCTTTTTGCCTTGATGCAGACGTTCAAGAGAACAAGTAAATACGAGTGTTAATGTCGTCTGGAAAAATGATGTCGATTAGTGACTGTATTAGTGATATAATAAGTTAAATGTTGGCATTTACTGTTAACTATCTTATTTGAAGGTTGCCTTAAATGATGAACAGAACACTTGCAAATTCGTTTTTCAATATCCCAGTCAACAGTCTTTGTTCAGTAAGCAGAAGTGTTTTAGATAACTTCAGTCTGTTCAGTGAATATATGAGTGTGATGGTATAGACACAGACTAAGAGAGCTGTTTTCAGATTACTTGGAGAATTGAGCTGGTAGGCGACTCTACTCACATTGTTCTGTCTCATGACAAGTAGACAGCCTTGTTTGCATAGGTTATTGTCTCAGTCGAACAAACCAGACTACTTTAGTCTTCAAATAACTGTTATATTTTGAGAAATATATACATTATCAAACTCATCAGTAATTTTTCTAAATCAAATTTTATATGCGATTTGAAAAACTTTCTTGCTCTAGAGGTTGGGATGTAGTTTTTATCAAGGACTGACTTTAGCTAGAGAACCAATGAAAACCTCGAAGCACTGGGCAGACGTTTGTCCTTCTTTACTAACACTCAGCAACCAGTAACCATGACCTAAGCTAAGAATCTAGTCAATTATAGTCAGGTTTGACAGCTAGCGCGTTTCCATTCAACCAGTGGGTTAAAATCCAATGGTTCAATATTTCCCAAGTCTGTCAATTCACAGTATAGCATGACCATGATTCAATGTTCAGTGCTCTCAGACTTTTAGTTCTTTTGTAATTATTGTCATTCCATCATGAAAACTACCTTGAAATCAATAATTTCCTACAAGCTATCAATGAGATTATTTTAGAGGCTTTTGTCCTCAAATGTCTGAATTCGTTCTGAAAGTTCGCATCGTCATTTCATATTATTCGAGTCAGTTAGATACAATTTGAGCTTCTACTGAGATTGTAGCCCGAATCATTCAACAAGAGAGTTAAAGACGCTAAAATTTGGTGTTGGGAATGTGGGAAGCCCTAGTCTACTAAGTTTCATGCTTGTTGGCACTTGCCAGTAGACCAAATCTCTACAGACCTCATGTTCCCTCAGAAATTCAAACTAACATCATCTGTACTTCAGTCAGAGACTGGACCAGTAAGCTGTTGGCAACACAGCTGACCTCCTGCATGACTAAATGAAATACAGTCATCATCAGCAAGATAAACATAGGACTAGGCATTTCTGAGTAACGGTTCAAGTTGCCACACCTCATATCACCGTATCAGGTAACAAAGCAATAAAATAGAAGATCAAGAAAGAAAGATTAGTCAGTAGAGGTGGAAAGTAGTAACATAGAAGGAGGAATGTTAAAATGATGAGATTAGGTATAGGGGTTAAGATGAAGATCATGTGTGTACACTTCTGAGCCATATCACTAGAGTCTCCAACCTCTGGTTTCTCTTTTCCCCCCGACCCCAACCAGCTAGTCTGCATCGACCTACTTGCCTCATACGAACAGTCAAGGACTTCATGCACTTTTGCCATGTTTTAGTCTGACTGCCCTGTTCCTTTTTTCTGGATTTTACTGTGTATATAACTGATAAACTCGGTCCCAGTCATCTAGTACTTAGGTAACTGCGATCTGGTTAGAGAAACTTACAGATTCCCACTAATCGTTCTTAGCTACTCATATTGAACAGTAGTGTATTTCTCTTAAGTTAAAAGTTTTTATCATAAGAGTTGATGAAGCTTCGTCAAAAGAAATAGCTGAAACCATTCAAGTAAGCTAGAAGTAAGAGTAAAGTATAATGAAGACATTCCATCTCAGAGAACACAGTAACACCGTCAAAAGAATAACAATGCTCTAAAAAGGTAAATTAAGGTGTAGGGAACGAGCTTCAAGTAACTTTGTCTGAATTTCATAGGTAATATTAAGTGAGGAATTTCCGATGGCATTCTTAATCTGCTATACCCTAGATAATAGGATATGAGATTGCATGTATTGCCACCTGACATGCCATGTTGAGAGACACTGCAAAACACTGGCGGGTATGCGCTTCAGTGAATGATATATAAACCGCGTTTGATAAAATTATCTGGTTCGGTATATGTATATATTGGGTCGAACACTCATGAAAACATACTCAACTCAAAGATACCCTACTAAGTGACTGCAATGAGTTATTTTCATACCTGATACCATCCACTGAGCTAATCGTTTGATAAAACAACTAATGTATTCCCTTCAGATTCTCAATTTGCAATGGATGACTTTTTCGTTTCCACTGGCACAGAACCTGAGGCCTGTAACTCCATATTGGACTTTTTACCTGATATAGCAGGATACAGGCAGATTATTTATTACTAGCTGACATGTGGCGTACAATTTACTGCTGATAAGCTCGGTTGTATTGTGTTCTCTGAGCTAGGTTGTTTAATCGTGGAGCTTTCATCGTCTTTCTGGACGACATCATGAGCACTAACTTCAGTATGAAGTGAGCTGTCAATATCTCTCCGTGAGTGATATCATATCAACGCAGTAGCTGAAGCTCTGGGATGAGAAGACCTAACTTACATAACTGGTGTGATGACACAGTTTCATAAATTTGAAGGCCATCCAATGTTGCAGTGAGGGAGACTTTTTCTAAGCTATTTTGACGGCAGTTGATACATTTTGGGACTAGTTGAATACAATAATCGGTCAATGGACAATGAAATATATTTTGAATCCCCAGTGCAATTTCTAAGGTTGGTGAAGGCAGATATTATATTTGTCTCACACAATAAGTTGGACTGACTGCACAGCCCATAGACTGGCATGCTGAGCTACATTTAGATTCTTTGTATCAGTTTAGATAATGATAGCACTTTTCGAGATGATATTCCCCGATGTTCTGATGAGAAGTCGTGACCGTTGGGGCAAACCAAGTTGAAGGTGAGGACAAATACTCAGCAATAGGATTGAATGAAGGTTGCTCCATTCTGCGAACGGAAAAGAGTAGGAAAATGTACATCACCGGATCCGACCAAATGCCTCAGTGGTAACGTGTGAAATCTGGGCTCCATTCTGACGGAGTCGCTGGTGCGTACTACTGAGAACACCCATACTAGGACAAAACAGCTGTCCATTTCTCCAAGGACTTGGGGCTTTTCCAAGTGATATCATTCCATGATGTATACTACCTGGAAATAGCATGGTTCCTATCGACCGCAGAGAGTAGTCCAACTTCGGTCGAGATAGGTCATATATGTTAGTCGCAAACTTAACTGGTAGAATTCGTTTATCACTTAAACTTTCACAAAATGGCACTGGTTACTCTTCAATGACCAATCACTGTGAATGTCAGGGACTTAAGTGATTCATGAGGAACTAAATATTTGGCTGTCTATTTAAATACAAATTACCATGAGATATATTATGACAACAGAATCCTACTGTCAAACACAGTTTGCTTCAAGTAACAAAAATTCATCAGAAAACTTAGCACAGGTTTCATTGTCGTATCAATCGTTAACCCACTGATTTTTTTCTTACCAAAATCGTTTTATAGAAGGAGACCAAATTCTATAAAAGATAATTTACGATGAATTGAAGCATCCAACAAAAAAACCACTCCATAAAGTCACAGCATTCATATTGCTTACTTGAAGTAATCAGTCAACAGCGAAATATACTAGGTTGTGATAAAACCATCTGTTATGAAGCAGATTATATTTAACTGAATATTGAAAGGAATAAGTGTTCGTTTACTGACTGGGATGTTGTAACAGAGTGGCTGATAGACCCCTGCTCAATAGAACTTACATATCAACAGAAGTCTTTCGTATGAACAGATATCAAAAGAGAGTAGTGTGCGTTCGAATCACTAGGTGGACAACAGTTTCCTCACGGTTAAAAACACGTTTTGCTGATTAGTACCACTAAGCACGAGACTGTATTATGTTTGGTACTACATATATTTAATTCGAAGTCATTTCACAAATCGATACCGGGGACTAAAATTACTTGTACATTAATTGGCCAATTATCTCTCGGTTTACAATGGCCTAATTTCAAACTATCAGGTCATCTATATCTACTGCAGAAGGACTGTCTATTGCTATTGGCTGTTTTAATGGTTAGTTTTCTTTGTTGATGGAACTGTTTGAGATTGCTGTGACTTAACAGACTGGTATTACTGATAAGAGGTTGTGGTTGAGGAAGTTCTCTATTCATCTCATCCCTTCAACTAATCTGATACTTATACATGTGATCACGCATTGTTGCTGTAAACGTCGGTTTGTTGATTTGCTGTAATGGGTTTCAGGGTTTTCAAACTTCTCTGAAGGATCTGGACAACCATTTGCACAATATAGTAGTGTACATAAAAATAATTACCATTTGACTACCTGAAATAGCCTTATTTTGGCAGACTAGTATTTATGCTGGCAGTGGTTGTGGGTGAGATGAAAATCTGAACCATGGTCGGATTCGGACCAGCAGCCACCGGGTGGATTGCATTTGTTGACTGATTCGCTCATCTGGTCAATCTTGAGTGTAATTAACCCGGTGATCGCTGGTTAGGATCCGGCTGCGGTCCAGATTTTCATCTCACCTTCAACCATCACCCAGTATAAAAATAACTGTGGAATAAGTCACAACAAATTATACTGATTGGTACATTGAAATATCAGTCTGCACACCAGGGTCATCTTGAACCACACAACAGCATAGACGAAAAATCGTAGCTCGTTGGTCAGTGGTGTAAAATGATGGTTTCTGCTTCTGCCGCTTCCTGTCACACGCCTTGGAAGTTATATTTTATTTATTAGTCTAAAGTACTTAGCTAATTAATCGAATTGTCAACGTTTGCCGCCATCCTCAATTGTATTGCTAATAAGTGGATCCAAGTCCTTAAAATAAACCATCAGTTTGTACAATAAACAACCTTAATCATCATTTACAACATTACAATAAAACAGATGTACGTACACGTTTACTTGCTCAATGATGATATCTGTGATTGTTATTTTTCATGCTTGTCACTTCGAAGGGGAGCCAGTGATATCAGTGATGCAAATACTGTTTAGTGATGCATGCTTACAAGCTTCATCTTTATTTCAAGGTTTTTCACTATTATAACTTAGTAAGACGGTTGAAAATCAAATACAGTAGTATTATTGCTTCCAGGTCAAAAAGCGAAAAGTTTTACAGTTTTCATTGTTTTGCTTATTGGATTTTATCTGGAAAAAACTCCTTTACCTTTACCAGTACCTGCTCTTTTACCCCACACATGAATATAAATACAGAAACACTATGGTTTTGTTTTGTTGGCAATACTGTATCTGTTAACTGATGCTAGAAATACACTGAGAAAACAGTTAGTGGATATACTAGTGAAAAACTTTGAGTATTTAGAAACCACGGATGAGTTGGTCGTCCGAGGGTGACATGGAGGAGATCATGTAGGGAAGAAATGAAAGCTTGTGGGCAGTCGTGGAGCCAAGTTGAAAATATTGCAGAGAAGAGAGTGCAGTGGAGGCGTGCTACTGAAGCCATATGTTCCACTAGGAACCCAAGGGAAAAATAATAAAATAGTAATTTAGAAACCACACTTTCCGACCTGCAGGCCACGCTAGCCAGATCCGAGTGATCTTAACGCCTACAGAAATCCGCAGATCAGTATCAGTACCTACTAACTACTCACCAAGCTCAGTAGTGCACTTGGTTAGTTAATGACACATCCGCATCAGAGATCACACCTTACCGTCTTGACTGAGGCATTGCTCCCAACAGAAACCCTGTTGACACCACAGTTGAGCGGCAGTTGACTAACTACTCAGCTGTGAGAAATATCAACTCGAACCGTGCTATTTGTAAACAATTTGGAAAGTGATCATCATATTTAAAGTGGTCATTATTTTATAAACTGGACATTTTCCATTAGAAACACTTAATCTAGTGTTTGTTCTATCAATTTTAGAGGATTTCAGCACTCATTTACGTAACAATGTGGCAAGGTTGTGCATCGTTAACTTCGGTCATAACTAAGGATTACTATACAGCGTGAATTACGTTTTGTTGATTGATTCGCTCATCTGATCAATCTTGAAAGTAATTAACTCAGTGCTGAACTTCTTCACAGTGGTGTCGATTGATCTTGGACGAGACATCAAATGTAGAATTAACTTAAGGGTTTGTTCCTAGTTTTGATTGCTGGTGGGTGATGATAAGCATTAAACTCATATTCAGTTTTCAAGACATTTTCAGTGTCTTTAGGAAAATGATAATTTCGAAATAGCATTAACTTTGTTTATCCCTCGTTGGTAGGCCCCAGCAGTTCTACATGTACCACGTCATAAATCCTCAAGAGTTTTAAATCAGTTTCCCTCTTCCATCTTCAAATAAAATGTGAGCGAAGAATGAAATGACACCAGTAAGTATGGCCAATTAGACGGATATAAGTGTAAAATGATGGAAAATATCTGTATCTCCAGTAAAGTATATTCCGATATGATTTTCAGCTTGAACTGTTTCGAGTACAGTCTTAAATGATATCCTACATATATCACCTTCAGTTCGTCTTGAAAATTATTTCCTCCTTAAGAAACTAGGCAAGCAAATCTGTCTCACTCGGTTGATTACTGTTTGGACAGAGGTGGGAAAAAGGGGACTTAAGCTAGGTGACTGAACAGAAACGTACTCACCACGATGCCTAATGGTTTTAGATCTACCCCTTAGTTGGGTCATGGATGGACACTGTTGGTGAATCCCAAAATCAGACAAAATAAACCTATTAGGTCACCCTGGTTTTTAATACTTCACTAGATGATGTAGATGTGTGATGAAAACTGCCTTGAAATCAGTCAACTCTACAAAGCTATCAACCGTACTGCTTATGTGTTATAGTCTTCACCATAATCCATCTTACTTAACTTTCCTTTTCTATTCCATTTTAGTTTGTTTATTAGAAATATCACACAGTGAGACAGTAGCATTTACTGGATAACGTTTCGCACATAATTTATTGTCCATATTCATATCAGGTAACTCCACAACTTCGAGACAGTCTTTATATATTCCTAGTTTTCTCTCCTTCTCTGTGATGACAAGGGTGGTGGGATTTTCCATATATCTGGGACAGGTGCAGAATCATTTCGATTGCATGTGTTTGGTGTTGATTCGATAAACAAAGATTCGGTTATCAATCTCTCCCTCCACCCAACTAAGTTAGTTTTCAACACTGTCGCCCTATCCCACCCTACTGTGTGATTGTGTGTCATCGCATGCAGAGCTATAGCCGAGTTTTTCTCTAGATTTCTTATCTTATTAGGATCTACTGATCTTCATTTAGCTAAGTTTTTGTGCTCTGTTATTCTAATCGACCATGGTCGACCGCTTTCACTTATGTACTTGACCTCACAATCATTGCAAGGGATCTGGTAAACCAGATTATTTTGCTTAATTGCATCTATTTACCAAAATGGTCATACATTGATTACTGATCATTTATTTTTTCATGAGAGGTTGGTTAAACGTTTCATTTTTCAAGTTAGTTCTAGGACCTTAAAATCCATTGATGCATTTGGATAATGTAATCACTGGTTTCTTGCTTCTATTGAATCACCTGAGTTGCGTTAAGCTTGCAGACTTTTATCGGTATTTGTAGTCTAGATATGGTTGTTACCTTGATAATAGTTAGTTTTTATTTACACCTTACCTCTGTTCTTAATGAGTTCTGCCTTCATCTATTCATATATAATGTACCATTCATCACCTGTTTAGTTACACGGTCTGAAGAAGAGGATATATGTATCTCAGATAAATACAATTGACTGAACTATTTTGTTTATTCTAAAAGACATCTCCCTTTATACTTACCTGATAGTATTATTGTATAGCTCGGCTCAAAAGCTCTCCATCAGTCCTTCATTTACTTCCTTACGACTTATGGGCCGGAAATAACTGTCTGTTAAAGGGGATCTTTTAATCCGCTTAACTTTGTTTCCAATGAATAAAATCCTTCATTTCATTTTTGTAAACAGAACCATACAATTCAGCTGCATAACTGGGATCGTAGAGAACGAAGATAATGAGCATCGATTTCGTCTTTTATTGAACGGCGTTTGGAGAGGATATTCGTATGACTAACACATTGGTAAATTGTGCATACAAGAACTTATCGTTTTATGAGGGATCAATCGCACGCTGACACAGAGCACCAGCGAAAAAATTCAAAACGCACTCAGCAACCTTGTGATCAGTCTCACAGTAGGGATGAGCCAAACCTATTTTGTGAGGTCTAATAATAACACCTGGCTGTCCAGACCTCGGTAGGTGGAGTGGGATTATGACGCAAAATCCACAGGTGGATAGTTGAATGTTCCATCATGGAGTATAGGCGAATTAGGAATTCCTATTATAAGAGCGTACAGTTAAACTGATCGCATCTTTCACTTACCGTTTCATCTAAGTACTATGACTTCAAGAGTTCCTATTTACGGCTTTTACTGATTTTTCTTAAAGTTTTTACCCTAAACGATGAAAATAACTCATGAGCAAGTCGATTAAAAATACAACAGTAAACTTCTTTATCGAATCGTTATATGAAACTGAATATCGAAGGATAAAGTAGATTATCCGCTTCAAACTGAAACAATTATAGAAAGCGGTTACCTTGTGGTCATTTCATTCAAGAATAAGATTTGATGGTCAGTCTAAACTACTCATTTCCACAGTTAGTTCCCTTCAATAATTTTTCTAAAACAAGGACAACAAATTCTCACTGTATTTTGTCACCTTTTCAACTACTTACACGCTGGCTATAGACATAAAAGATCCATACAAAGAAGAACAATCTGCATTCCTTTTTGATCAGGCGGAATTTATTCCATTGCTGAAACCTAATGAAAGTAATGTCACATTATGTAAGTCTAATGTAGCAAATCATTTGTTAATGAAACTAAAGTTATTGAATGTGTATAAAGTCAGAAATAGAAAATGGAACGGAAAGGATTACGTAAGTGTATGCGGTAGGTTTATGGTGTAAGTAAAAAGTTAAAGACTCAGTATGACTTAAGGTCAAATCTGTTTGGGTCAGGTAATAAGATTGTGGTGATGGAATGGGAATCGGTTGTAAAAGGAGAAACGCCTTGTACTAAATAACAAAGGTTACCATGAAACTTGGAGGCCAACAACTGCCTTTTTGTGGATGCACAAATTTGATTTAATTCTTCCGATGGCTATTGCTTGTACGAAACATAGTAAATTAGACTTGTTTTGTTTGTTGATTGTTTTAACTGCATTCGTAATCTGGACGTCATGTTCTGTATCCAGCAGATGTTAAGCAACAGAACTATCGAGACAGTTCGACTCCTTTGTGCTTAACTTAATTGGAATGGGTTCACAAAATCGAATCTCATCTTTCCTCTCTGTTATTCCCATGTATGTGCTCTGAGATGTACATATGAAATGGTAAATACAATCTGGGTTGACATGAGCGAAAAAACATGTCGACTTGTGACTATTGTAGTCAATACTATGTTTTGCATATGGAAACTAATTTAGCTGCTTGGAAAGTGATTTTTAGTGCAGTTCTTATTCTTTTATTACCTTGTTAATCTGTTTTTTCTCGTTAAAAATCAGATAGAGAAGTACCGGTTTCTCCTCGGGATTATGAACTACATAATCATTGGATAACCTTAGTTTTTTGGTCAATAATTTATTTCACTCAGACACCCTTAATCTCCATCATTTCCTTAATTATTTCTCATCAAGAGACCATATTTCAATTATTAGGACTGCATTTAGATTAGATAATCTTGCCTGGTTAACTAGTTCACTAGTTACTAGCCGATTCTAATCCCGAGTAAAGAGGAAAGGTTGGGCATAGGGCCAGCAACCCTACCCCATAAAACAAATCTAACCGCTTAACAAACTTCAAAGCATAAACGATATTCAAAAAATAATTACAAAATTATTCCTCACTGGAATCGGAGAGGTGAAATGACGCCAGTTGGTGAAAGCCAGTTGGCCGATGTGTCTTCTCTCCCTCGATGAAAGAGAAAGTGAACGTGGGGACATGGAATGTCCACACCATGTTTGAACCTGGCAAGGCAGCCCAGATTGCAAACGAGATGAAGAGGTATCACATTGAAGTGTTTGGAATTTGCGAGGTGTAGGCAGATGGAATGGGAGTGGACTCTCCAAACTGTCAACTGGAGAATCAATAATCTACTCCAATATTGTCACCCAGACGACAACCACGAGCACAGCACACTGAGTTATGATGTCCCCAAGAGCATCGAAGGCTGTCATGCAGTGGGAACCAATCTCCTCCAGCATCGGGATCATGACAGCAAGGTTCAACTCAAAAGGAAGGAAGGTTACAATCATACAATGCTACCCTATGCACCTACAAATAATGCAGATGAAGAGAAAAAGGAGGAATTCTACAGACAACTGCAATCAACACTGGACAAGACCATACCACAGCTGGCGACATCAAAATTCATTCTACTGGGTGACATGAATGCCAGACAAACTGGGAGCGGATAACACAGGAAGAGAACTAACCATGGGTCGAGAAGCGCTCGGTGTGATGATGAACGAGAATGGAGAATTGTTTGCAGAATTCTGTGCATTCAACGATTTGGTGATTGGAGTAAGGCAGTGTGCACAAGCACAAGGATATCCACAAGGCAGTGACATGGATTTGATTTCACCAGACACAACGACACACTAAAAACCAGATCGACTTCATCTCAATCTCAAGAAAATGGAGACACAGTCAATCTACTTGACACAAGGTCAAGAAGAGGAGGAGATGTAGGTGGTTCACACCACTCACTATCTAGTGCAACGAACCTACCTTCCAAATCAAGTTGACAGCTTTCAAGGAAGCTGGTGATAGACCACACACAGTTCAAGCACAACACCCAAAACAGAAACTGAAGGATGAAACTACAAAGGAAATCTTCACGGCAGCCAGCCATCAAGACAAAATGGGAGATATCGAGGAACATCCCTGGAGAAACCTATGTGGAAGAATACTGGAAGTCTTTGGAAGCTATGTGGAAAGAAACCTGCACAACAGTATTAGGAAGGAAGAAGAAAGAAGATAAGGAGTGGAATGGATCTCAATGGATACATGGAAGCTGATAGAGCAAGCAGGGAGAGGAGGATGGTGAAGCAGAAGATAAACCAGTGCAAGGATGCTCAACGACAAGAGGAACTGAGCACAATGTATAAAACAGTGGACAAAGAAGTGAAGAAGAGTGCGTGGAAAGACAAAAGACACTTCTACGAAACACTGGCAAGTGAAGCAGAACAGGCTGCAGGTAGGAGAGACAGAGTCCTGACAACATTGTATCAAATAACCAGGTTACTCTCTGGGAGGGAAGAAATCAACGCAGATTAAACCAATAAAAGATGATGACGGAAATTTAATTAGGAGAGAAGAGAAAGAAAGGAAACAATGGGCCAACCACTTCAAGAAGCTCTTGAATCGACCACCACCACCACCACCTGCACTTCTTCCAGAAATACCACCTACAGTCCAGCCACTGAACTACAAGTCAACATAAATCCTCCAACAAAAACGGAAGTCGTGAATGCCATAAAGCTACTGAAATGTGGGAAAGCAGCAGGACCAGATGAGATCCCATCAGAAGCACTGAGAACAGACGCAGAGACAACAGTGGACATGCTCACACCACACCACTATTGCAGAAGGTGTGGAAGGAAGAGAAGGTACCTGGCCATTGATTGGAAGAAGGGTTACCTTGTCAAACTGCCGAATAAAGGAGACCTCAGTGTTTGCAAGAACTGGCGCGGAATCATACTGCCTCCCTGTCCACCCAATGCAAGCAAAATATTAAGCCGCATCATCCTGGAGAGGCTAAAGGATGCACTGGATTCAAAACTACGACCGGAACAGGCTGGCTGGTTTCAGGAAGCACAAATCATGTGCCGACCAAATTGCAACGTGACACTATGCATCATCATAGAACAGAGTGTAGAATGGCAGTCCACTATACCTGTACCTCAACTTCATCGACTTTGAGAAGGCCTTTGACAGCGTCGACCGAGAGGTGATTTGGAAACTGCTTCAACACTACGGAATACCACAAACCTTTATCAGCCTCATTCAACAACTATATGAAGACGCCACATGCCGGCCAAGTAACTCACAATGGGAAGCTCAGTGATGCTTTTGAAGTGAAGTGAAGTGAAGTGAAGACAGGAGTGAAACAAGGTTGCCACCTACTATCACCCATGATATTCCTGATTGTGGTTGACTGGACTGGACTGGACTGGATGATGCAGCAAACAGTGGGGAGCTGTGAGAAGAGGGGGATACACTGGCTGGACTGGGGAAAAGAACCTAGAAGATCTGGATTTCGCCAGTGATGACTTGTGTCTGATGTCACACAAACTTGAAGATCTACAGGCGAAAACTAACAAGTTGGCAGAAGAGGCAGGGCAGTGAAGGGAGACTGGACTTCAAGTGAATATAGAGAAGACAGAGGTGATGAAGATACCACACCAACAACTCCAACAACAACAACAACAAACTCCAATCAGCATGAAAGGGAGAAACTTAAATGAAGTAACCTCCTTCACCTATCTAGGCAGCACTGTTTCAACTGAAGGCGGTGGCATAGACGAGGATGTGAAAGTCAGTCAGAATCGGAAAGGCAAGAGAGGCGTTCATTAACCTGAAACCAGTGTGGAGATAATCTGCACTCAGCATAAAGCGTGAACAAGATACGGATTTTCAACACCAATTCAGTCAAGTCAGTGCTTCTATTTGATGGTTGAGAGACTTGGCGCGTTACGAAAGGGATTTCCAATAAACTACAGACATTCATCAACAACTGCCTACGCTCACCCGATACTGAAGATCAGATGGCCAGAATGATAAGAATAAGCAACAAGGAACTCCGGACTGGCAACGAACCAACCAAGAAACTATCGCTGAACAAATATGCACTGGAAGGAAGTGGAGGTGGATTGGGCATACAGTGGGAAGGTCGACTGGGGACATCACGCGTCAGGCCAGTTGCTCGAGTGGAATCCCCATGGGAAGCGACGAGTTGGGCGTCCCAGCTGAGGGTGACATGGAGGAGATCGTGCGAGGAGGAAATGAGAGCTTGTGGGCTGTTGTGGAGCCAGGTTGAAAAGATTTCAGAGAAGAGAGTGGAATGGAGACGTGCTAGTGAAGCCCTATGTTCCATTAGGAACCCAAGGGAATAATAATAATAATTTAGATTAGATTACATTTATCTGTAAACTTCTAAATAGCGTATAAACAGTTGGAAAGAAGGCGACAAAAGATAATAAATTCATCGTGTTCTACAAAATTTGTTTCTTAATTTACTACTGTTATGAAAGCTGCTGATAAGAATACATTTGAGTAGTATATAACTCAACATCGGGAAAAGCAGGAATTGATAACAGTAGACTGGGGAAGACACAGGAGGGAAAAGGCTATGGGTGGATAGAGATATGAAGGAGGAAAATACTACGCGTTAGGATGTCAAGCAAGGAGAATGACTGCAAATGTGTCTTTATTAAAAGATTTAATATTTTTATCATCACAAATTCCAATTTCCAAATAAACAGTCTCTGTTGTCCCATTAAACTGCTGCTTAGCTTGTAATGATCCATTTGTTGACATGATTAGAAGATACAACAAGTCAACAGAATATTTGATTTCCCTCCATCAAAGCATAATGCTAACCACTTCGTAACGTTCTAGAAACAGGACTTAATGAATATGACGATATATTAGTGAAGTAGTATAGAACTAGAGCAAAGAAGAATCTGTAATTATTTATTGATGTGAATAGAAATTTTTCTATATTCTTTACTGATTTCACCAAAATATCATCACAACAATGCTAGGTATGTGTTTGCAATCAACGTTATAACGATTTTATCAAGTTAACTTTTCCTCCATATGAATTTATTTTATCCTCATCTTATTTGACTTATCTAAAAACGAAAAAGAACTTGGTGACAGTTCAACTGTTCACCGTAAAGATAATCCACTCAAAGAATTACAAACACAATCGGTCTGTAGTCAGTAATGGTCAACCAAGGCGTAACTAGATTGGATCTTCTGTATTTATTCCAGTAGTCTACAAAATGGATTGAACCACATTGAAAATCGCCATGGGAACAGGTTTTCGAATCTTTTATTTTCCAACTGGAAGTAACCTTTTTTGGATAAGTAAATTGCATTGGAGTCTGTCATACTGCTAAATTTTAGATTATGGGGAATGTTGGATTATTTATTGAGCAAGGTGTTTGTAATTCCCTTGTTGCGGAGGTTGACTTAGCACACAGAGCTTCAGACAGCAGTTAAAAGGAGACTTTTGAGTGAGTCACGATTCAATGGTGAAGCCTTGAGACTAGTGAGTCATTCAGAAGAAATGTAAGTGTTCTAGTTCGAAGTAATGGTTGACTGATGCGAAGTCATTCCTTGATCCTGTAAAAATGAACCGAAGACTCATTATTAATTTTGTGTTTGCATCTCTTCAGATGGTTGGCTTTTATGGTAACTTCTAGGGATTAGAAAAGAGTTGTGGAGTATTTGACTTATGCAGTACTGCTGAATGCATCTTGATTAGTTTGACTGTTTATTGTGATCATTCCAAAGTTGTTGAAGCGACGTCTTCTTAATGAACAGTTAACCTCTATTATTTATCAGATGTGAAGATAGGACATTTTGGAATTAACCATGAGAGTTCCAAGTAAATAAAACAGCTGTTACCCGTTTACTATTTTTAAAATGTAACGAAGTATACTGCTAAATAACATAAGTAGATAGAAACCACTCACATTGATACGTAGATAATCGGTAGCCAGATCACAGTCGTTACAACACAGGACAAACATTACGCCCGTTTCGGAGTTGACCTCATTATTGTTGTACTCGAAAAAATTCAGCTCACAAAGCCAAGTTGTTCTTCTCAAACTACTGCCTCAGAGAACATCATTATGTGTGCTCCATTGGTAAATTCTGACCACTGCATTATACGGGGTTTGCTCAGTGTATGGTAAATTACACAAAAAGACTTACTCATATAGTTTGGAAAAAATCCAGCACAGATGCTATTCACAGGACAATATACTGCATATGAAAAGTTTTTGCATGAAACAGAACGGGGTACATAAGTTGTAGTTCTAGGAAATACTATCACCAATATCAGAAGCTATCTCAGATCATGCCTTGAAATTTGATGCCCTGATGAAACAGTTTTCATGGGGTTTGACAAACAATTTTATCCTCATCTCAAGCAACTGGAAGGAGAAAAGAAAAATTCACACAAAGTGAGTGAAAACCCTGAATTTATTATTATTATGATTATGATTATTATTTGTCACTTTGGTTCCTAGTGGAACATAGGGATTCAGTAGCACGCCTCCATTCCACTCTGCTCTCTGCAGTCTTTTCAACCTCGCTCCAACACTGTCCACAACCTTTCATTTCTTCCTCATACAACCTCCTCCACGTCACCATCACCTCGGACACCCAACTCCTCGTTTCCCCTTTGGATTCCACTCAAGGGCCTCGTCTCGCCAGATGCCTGATCTCCTCAATCGGCCTTCTCAGTCTATCCCCAATCTCATCCAATCCATCTCCACTTTCGTCTTCTTCATATTTGTTGGTTGGTTGGTTGGTTGGTTGGTTGGTTGGGTGATAGGTTGTTGGTTGGTTGGTTGGTTGGGTTCCACACCAGAGTTCCTTGTTGCTTATTCTTATTATTCTGGTCATCCATCTGATCACCAGTGTCAGTATCGAGTGAGTGTAGGTGGCAGCTGTTCAGTTGTTGATGCATGTCTGTAGTTTGTTTGAAGTGCTTTTCGTGACACGCCAAGTTCCTTAACCGTCACATAGAAGCACTGAGTGACTTGACTGAATTGGTGTTGAAAATCCGGATGTTGTTCATGCTTGATGCTGAGTGCAGTGGATGTCCACAGTGATTTCAGATTGATGAAGGAAGGCGTGTCTTTCTGTCTTTCCAATCCTGGGTTTGACATCCACACGTGTGCCTGTGCCACCTGTAGTTGAAACGATGCTGCATGGGCAGACAGGTGAAAGAGACAACTTCGTTTAGATTTCTCTCGTTCATGGTGATTGGTGCTTGTCGTTGTTGTTGTTGATGCTGTTGTTGGTTCAGTGTCTTCATCACCTCTACCTCTGTCTTCTCTACGTTCACCTGAAGAAAGTCACGTCTTCACTGCCCTGTCTCGCCTCTTCTGCCAACTTGTTGCCTGTCGTTGCCTATAGATCTTCGAGTTTTTGTGACAAGACATCAGACAGAAATCATCATCATCATCGGCGAAATCCAAATCTTCTAGCATCTTCTCATCAGTCCAGCCAACGTATGCCCATTTTCTCACAGCTCCTCACACTTATCTGTTGCATGATGCAGTCTAGTGCAATCCAGTCCAGTCCAGTCACTTCAAAGGCATCACTCAGCTTTCCATTGTGAATCACTTGGCATCACTTAGCATCATGCAGCATATAGCATAGCATATAGCTGCTGTTGCTGTTGAATGAGGTTGATAAAGGTTTGTGGCACTGAGACCGTAGTGTTGGAGCAGCAGTTGACAAATTGCTTCTCGGTCGACGCTGTCCAAGGCCTTTCCAAAATCGATGAAGTTGAGGTTGAGTTGACTACCATTCTGTGCTCTATTCTATGATGATGCATAGTGTAGTGTTGCTATTTGATCCGCACATGATTTGTTCTTCCTGAAGGCAGCCAGCCAGACAACCAGCCTGTTCCGATAGTAATTTTGAATGGAGAGCATATTTTAGTGTCTGCAGGATGATGCGGCTTAATATTTTGCTTGGGGTGGATAGGGGTGGAGCATGATTCCGCCCCTGCAATTATTCTTGCAAAGACCTTAGGTCTCCCTTCTTTGGGAGTGTGACAAGGTAGCCCTTCTTCCAATCGGCCTCCATCTTTCCTTCCTTCTAAAACTTTTGCAATCGTGGTGTGAGCGTGACCGCTGTTGTCTTTGCATCTGTTTTTAATGCTTCTGGAGGAATTCCATCTGGTCCTGTTGCTTTCCCAGATTTCAGTAACTTTATAGGGTTCACGACTTCACTTCTGCTCTTGTCGGAGGGCTTGTGTTCACTGATGGTTCTGTGGCTGGTCTGCTGTTGGTATTTCTGGACAAGTTGCAGGTGGTGGTGATGGTCGATTCAAGTTTTCTGAAGTGGTCAAATCATTGTTTCCTTTGTTTCTCCTCTTTGGTAACTAGCTTTCCTTCACTATCTTTCATTTGTTTCATCTGTGCTGTGTTTACCTCTTCCCAGGTAGTAAGTAACCTGGTTATTTGATATAGTGTTGTCAGGTCTCTGTCCCTTTTTCAGTGTGTCGTAGAAGTGTCTTTTGTCTTTTCATGCACCCTTCTTCACTTCTTTGTCCAATATAGTATTTTCTATGTTGTATTCAGTTCCTCTTTCCGTTGTTCACCCCTGCGCTGCACTGCAATGCACTGGTTCATCTTCTGCTTCACCATCTTCTTCTCCCTCCCCTATCAGCTTCCATGTGTCTATCGAGATCCATTCCTTGTCTTGCCTTTTCTTCTTCTTTCCTAATACAGTTATGCAGGTTTCCTTACACGTCTCTTTCAAATAGTTCCAGTGTTCTTCCACGCAAGTTTCTTCAGGGATGCTGTTTGATTTGGAATATAAGCTACGTCGGCTAAATTTATACTGGAATAGAAAAGAGCTAATGGTGCAAGTCCATAAAATCTCAGTTATTAGGTTTCATGTAAGTAAACCTCGACTTCTAGATTGTGGCCGTCGAGACTCCTGAAACTGTCAGCAGGAAACTATAGGTGGTATGGGCCAAAATGAATAATTGTGGTGCAGATATGTGCACACCTTTTCTTCACCTTTACCTTTATATCACATTTCTTAATTACCTTTAAACCATCTCCTCTTCATCCTATAGCATTCTGTAACTTTTAAGAGTACATTATTTTTACTTCTCCATCTTTCGTATGCTTCCACTCCCTTGATGTCAGGTGTGGATACTTGAATCATTAGATAGTAATGCCAGACCCTTTCGTTGATATTGACTTAGACTGTTAGTGTATGTGGTACCAACTCCATGATTTAGAGACTGAAGTATCATAACTTATTATTCATCAGTCTTCAATCTCATTTCTATCTTCTCGCATAAAATTCTGAACACATCTGTTCAGATGAATCAATGGATCACACTCTTTTCATTGTTAGATTTTTACCAGACTTCTGCTATAAAAGGTCTTCAGTTTTCGTTGCCATGTAACTTGGTACACTATTGTTATCGCTTTCTGTACTGATCTAGTGTTGAAGCACAGTGACTGACCGTGATTAACACATGGACTACTTCTATGCACTCCTTTAAATGCACACTGATAGTACTGGATGGTTAATAGTAGTGAAATTTACCATCCATACCTCATTCATCGAGTGGACGCATACATTAATCCTACTACTGATATTCCAACAGTAGTGTATTTTGCACAGTGTTCATGATAATGAGAAAAAAATGACCGGTTTTCGCATTCACAATTGATGAGTGTACATCTATAATTCACAAATTGTATGAAAATGCTACCTTTCAAAGCATTTTATTACCTTTTTATATTCTTAAAGGTAGCTAAGTTAATTCAGTATTTCGTTTTGACAAAACATCGTTCATCAACAATGAAACACCATTTACTTCAGGGATTTGAAAAGAAATGATCAACAAAAGCTGCTTAAATCGATCTTCCACAAGATAAGCATCGGTTTAGATTAGTGATGTTTCTTCTCTCCAGATTTCAATAAACGATGAACACTCTCACTAAGATGTTTACTTCATTTATCTCAGGAATGCCGTATTACCTTTGTTTAGATATCTTTTATAGCCAAATGAAAATGTTAGTTTTTTTCTTTCTTATTTCAGTTGCACAATCCCTTTTATGAATTTGAATTAGGAAAGAACAATGATTGAAGTGGAATAACATGCATTCGTTATGCTATTTCATTAGTTTCTTATTAGCGGCTTTCAACCTGAAACACACAGATATCATACAGAAGTAGAATTTGGACATAATTTTTGATAATTAAATGAACCTAGTTAAAAAGAATACAAGCATCCGAATAAATTTAACAAGATATGCTATGAAGCTTCAACAAAAAGCACAAGAAAAGCAATACGATATTGAGAATAAAGGATTAGTGATGAAAATTAACAAATAGATTGAGTGATCATCAACAACAGATAAACTATATGAATAGAAAGAGATTTATTGGACCCATTAATTCTAGTATTCTGGCACTTGTATGTGTGTAGATCGTCATCGTCTTGAGGCTTGCTTAGAATGGTTTCTTGTTACTGACCTATGTTGAAAAATCATTAACATTAAAAAAGTACACCGTTTTACCTTCGAATAATTTGATCTCTTTGATTTCACTGAGTTGGTTCAGTTGGTTAATTTATTGATAAGATGGTTCACTTATTTTACTAGTTACTTGAATAAATTTTGTGTTGCAGCTCCTGAAAGTGAAACAATTGGTCGAATAGGTACACCTGATGTATGCATTTTCAACTTTCCATGGAATCAGGAAAGTATCAGTTGCTTAGATTTCATTCTCAACTCATCAATCTTTTCGATCTGCCCTCCATGAAAAGCCTGGATAACTTGTTCTTCGTTTCATTTTCTAGTTGTTTGATTTCGTCAGATTCTTCCACATTGGTGATACAGTATATTCACTTGATGACGTTTCGAGTATAAATTATCATTACTCATATAATCATATTAATATGATCACCCCACTTTCGAAATTTGATTTTTATAGTTATGTCACATGTTGTTTGTTTTTATTGATAGTAAGGTTTTCCATATCTCTGGTATGGGTATTGCATCGTTCCCATTACGCGTGTTGCTTAGAGTATAGATTCGATGAACAAAGCTACAGTAATTCACTCTCTCTCTCTCTCTCTCTCTCTCTCCACCTAATTATGTTGGATTTAAACACAGTGGTTTTATCCCACTCTCTGGCGTGGTTGTGTGTTAATGCATCCATTGCAACAGCCAAGTTTTTTCCTAGATTACTGATTTTAATGGGGTCTGTCATCCTATGTTTAGCTAAATTCCTATTTTCCACTAATCTAACTGACCCCAATCGGCTACTTTGACCTATGTACTTGACCTCACAGTCATTACACGGAATTTGATAGATTAGATTATTTATTTTTATTGGATTTGAAAGAGTTAGTTCCTTTTATGAATTTCGATAGCGTAATTGGATGTATCGGATATATCGGAACCCGCCTCAACTGATATTGGATTAGATGACTTGACACCTATTGGAATGTGTCGGTTTTCTGTAGACATTAGTATCCAAACCACTGTGTATCCTTCGTTTTACTCTGCAGTCCGACATAGGTAATTCTCCTTGTTCATTTTCCACGTCGTCAGCATTGCGTCCACAGTTGAGTTAATATGTACGAGGAAACCGTCGACATGTCCCGATTTTAATACAGTAAATGTGTCATCTACATATCGTCACCATATGTTAGGTGCAGGATTATACAATCGTAAAGCCTTGTCTTCCCACTATCCATAAATATATCAGTTACGATTAGGGATATCGGTGATCCTATTGCTACTCACTCTGTTTTTCTACATATTCTTTCCTGAAACTTGAAGACTCTGGAGGTCAGGCATAACTGTACGCCTGGATGATTATTTTTAGGCTTTAAATTAGACCATTTAGACTCACCTACAGATGGGTTCATTTGGGGTATCAGATCTGTTATAAATTTCTTAATTTTATTCATGACTGTGTCTAAAGGGTTTTTGATCTCTTCATATGCTCCTGTTTGGATATGTCCATCAATTTTGTTGAAATAGTCCACTTCGTCCATAACTACTGCTGAATTGTCTTTATCAGATTTAGCAATTACTTTGTTATTGTCATTTTGTAGACTATTAAAAGCTGAATTTCCTACTTTCGTTAAGCTTCGTTGTATCTTCTCTTCGGCCAAATCACGCTGGATTCTAGTTTTCCGTATGCTGTTTCCTCGTGGAGTAGATGCGTTGCCTTTTTGGTATGTTCTGTTCTGTCTATCACAACGGTTATCCATCCTTCACTTGCTGGTAGAATTACAATATCTTTGTCTTCTTTGAGCTATTCCAACGCCTTTTTGCGCTTGCAACCTAAATCCTTATTGTGAGGTCTCCGTAGACATCAGAAGTCCCCCAAATATTATAACAGTTAAAGGAGTCATACTCATTTTGTATGGATGACCATGGAATTTTGTGCCACCAAATAAAAGGAAGTGTGAAACATTAGATTACTTTTGCAAAGAAAGACTGATCACTGCTCTTTTTGCAGCATACAATTCCAGTTATTCCTTTCGTTTGATAGCTACAGCTTTAACGAACTTCAGAAGGTTCGAAGTATGCTATTGTAAGGTAACTAATTCTTGCTCTGTGTTGATAATATGCACTGGTGACTGCACTACTGAAAGCACTTATATTTCTACGACGTAGGCTTTTAATTGCGCGTTTTTCACTCTTCGTGCCTGATGACATCATCTCTTAATTGAACCATTTTCCTTCTGCACAGAATTTTCATGGTCATTTTTATCAAATGAGTTTAACTAATTATTATTATTATTATTATTATTATTATTATTATTATTATTATTATTATTATTAGTCCCTTGGGTTCCTAGTGGAACATAGGGCTTCAGTAGCACGTCTCCATTTCATCCTGTTCTCTGAGATCTTTTGAACCTGGTTCCACGACAGCCCAGAAGCTCTCATTTCCTCCTCGCACGACCCTCTCCATGTCACCCTCGGACGTCCAACTCGTCGCTTCCCATGGGGATTCCACTCGAGGGCCTGACGCGTGATGTCCTCAGTCGGCCTTCTCAGTGCATGGCCAATCCATCTCCACTTCTTCCTGCATATTTGTTGCGTGATAAGTTCTTGGTTGGTTCGTTGCCAGCCAGAGTTCCTTGTTGCTTATTCTTTCTGGCCATCTGATCTAACCGCTAAAGAAACTTCAAAGCACAAACAAAATATAAAAAATGAAAACAAACTTAACTAATTATATGATTTCATAATTCGTCTGTTATTTATCATCACTTGCTGATCATCTAACGTAATATTTTTCTTTAAACATCAAACGCCTCGTTACTACCCGCTTCAATTCTCATGAATCCTCTGATTAACAAGATTAATATGACGAAAACTTCTTGATATGTCTAGTTAACTTTATCCGGATTTTTGTGTTTCTTATCATACCATGTTCCAATTTTTTGTCATATGATATTTCAACGTGTCGGGTTGTATGCAGCTGATAAGAGACTAATGAAATGAAGTGGAACCATATCTTTCTTTTTTAATCACTTTTCTTACTGTTTAAGTGATGCATCCTTAAACAAGCTTAATAGCCCACTGCAGTTACAAGATTTAAATAGAGAAGTCAATTCCTTGAGCATCAGGCCAACCACTTTCTTGATCCTTTTTGTTCAATGATGATTTTTCCAAATGATTTCCAACGTGAAAACTAATGTATAGGGACATATCGAATTGGTTTGACCTGGGCGCAATAAGTGTTCAGTCTCATACTATCCTGACTGACAAACGCCGGCAAAGAGAAGAGAAGAAGCAGAAGATACACTGCACATAACTTGAAAAGCTGTAATTAATTGTCTTCGTCAGTGTCCAATACATACAAACAGGAATTAGTTTCAGTAGTTATGTAATATTAGAATTTTGGATATTGGTAGTAACGTTTGGATAAGGTTAACAGAAAAATGCTCATGTCGATCAGTAGTGGTTTCCAGCAAGATCAAACTAATCTAAACACCAGACAACCATTTTGTTGGTTTGCGGTCGAGTTCGTCAACGATGTTTGCAGACTGACTAAGCCAAAAAGGTAGAAAATGTTCAAACTTCCCGAATTCTGGCTGGCTGCTTGATGGGGTTGGTCATGCCTAGAATCAACCAAGTGTTTTAAAAATACGCAGTGTTCAGACTGAGTAGTTCTCTGAGCTACAGGTTAAGTTGGCAAATGTTTTAATATGAAGCTTTACAAGGGCGCTCTGATGCACTGATCACGATGTCTAACACAAGACTGACACATCTCCCGACTAGAACCGTAGCTCAGAGGACAACTTACTCTAAACATCCACACACTGAGCAACAAACATTTGCCACAATTTGGAAATACACAGTCTGTGGCGATATATTCAACTATGGTTTCTTATGCAAAATAAAATACTCATGTGATATAATGTAATCCAAACTGACATGAAGGCTGAAACAATTCAACTCTCTGAGTTGATGAACTTGACACCAAATGAGTAAAATGTTTCACAGGTGTTTAGTTTACCTTGACCACGCTGAGTACCTGGCGTGTGAGTACCTGAGGAAGCTGTCGATTGATTTTCTTAGTATTGATTAACTTATGTTGATATATGGGTGGTTGGCACCCGTGAGTGAGTAGCCGTTTGAAGTGGTCACTGCTGGGTTCGAGAATCAATGGGGATGACATTACTTTCTTGGATATAGGTACGACTAACCCCGGAGTCCCAAAGAGCCAGAAATGAGTCCTCAGATCTCCACTACCAACCACCATCGAACAACTTACAACATATAATATAGTTGTGCATGACCCAAAAATCTGTAAACCAGAATAAAACATTAGTTTAGTCTAGAGATTTTTGAAGATTTCCTAATTTTACGGTAGTATTCATCATAGACCGATATCACCAATAAGCAACTGCCTGAATTTTTTTACTTGCCGATGGATTTGAACGATGGTTGCGTTATATTGTGGATCGACAGTATAGGCGTGTGAACAATTGGATTCCGACTCAGTGGGTGAATGGCAAATTACCGGCCACGCGATCCGGTGATCCCAGGTCGAAACCCTAGGAAGAAGATGGATGCGCAATACTAAGGAGTCTGATTCTGGAATTGAATTGCTCCTGTGTTTTCAATGTTTCTCCAACTGACGCCATTCCGTAATGAATATTAAATTAGAATGAAAGATGTTAGCCAACATGAGATTTAAAGACTGAGCAGGGTAGAAGATATAATTTGATCAACTAAAGGGGAGTATAAACGTATGCAGTTTATACCCATTATTCGAAGTATAAAGTAAAGGTCGAATCGTGTTGACAGTCGCATAAAGGACAGCAGTTGTACAAGCCTTAACCAGATCCAAACTTCTAATTTGGTGGTAGTACACTCTTTGAGCTGACTAGCTTACTTGTAATGTTTTCATTATATTTCTAGCCACTATCATGAGTACTAACTTCAGTATAAGCTGAGATATCAGGATTTTGGTGTGAGTGATTCAGTAACCTGTCCTATTCTGGTTACGTAGGGCTACAATGATTTAATGTCCCTGCAACAAGCTCCTTTGGTTTGATTCACCGTGACTTTTTGCTTTGTTAATTGGCTTACGGCTATCAGCTATGATCAAAAAAACTGTTAAAATCAACCCATGAGAATTGTTAAGGTGTTTTCCCTATCTAGGTATGAATATTCAGAAAGCTTTAACCGATTATTTTGTCATTTAGTAGACTGAAAGTAAACCAGTAGAGGTAAAGACCTCTCATAAAAAAAGTCTGTTCTCACTGCCATACGTAATGAAATATTATGAAAATTATCGTAAAGCTTTATGCTCTAGAGATAATGTATGACTCATCTCCAACTGTGATTATTGCTGCTAATAAGCATTTCATTCTCATGACGCTAAAAACCGTCCCGATCACAGGCATTCAGTGTCCAATAGAAAAAGTTAACATTGTTGTCATCGATCAAACGCCTCATGAACACAAGCAACAATAAAACATCATATCAAGTGATACACTACTGAGGAAAATTACATTTCTTCCAAGCCCAAAGATAAAAATTCAAAGCCGTGGACAGCACATGACGAATGAACAATGATAACCTTTAGAACGACCTTCAGAATGCTTTTAGCTTCATCTTGAATTTGACAGTTGGAAATCGACGTATGATACTAGAAATGATGCTGATTGTGATAAACTTTTAAAATAGTCAAATGTCGACTGGTCGCCTACAGCGTGATATAAGCGGTGACTGACCTTTACATTTGCTGTTGACCAGTCAAAATTCAAAATGGCATTCTGGATTACAGTTAAGTTGGAAACGGTCTTATCTTGAATGCAGTGTTATCGTATGATTAAATGGCATAGAACTGTTATAACAACCTTCCCTGTCATATCGTTTGCTGACAACTTGATTTATAACAAAAATGAATGCAAGTATATTTTGGTGTGGGCTAATTATAAGAAAACCCATCAGAAGCATTGTTTGAACGAACAGAAAGGCAGATAATTGGTCAGCGCTTTCTATGTGAGATGTGGACTAAATATGCAACCTTAACCTAGGTCAAAGACAGTCATTTACAGTTTGTTAATTCATTATTAATCAATGTCTGAGGAGACTATTTTCTGCATAGAACACTTGACACTTATCGCTCTGGTAAAATAACCAATATAAACGGCTACTTCCAGTGAATTTTCACCTTTTCTAGAATAATAAATCCTGCCTGTACAGTCTTGTCTTCTGTGTCTTTCAGTAGTGTGGTAGTAGTGTGTAGTATTCTAATCAGTGATTAGTAGCCATTGTGGTGTGCTGAAGTGTTGTAAGTGTACGAAGACAGTTGCTAATTCGCAAGTCGTCAGTTAGGATTAACCCTCAGTGGTAGATTTGCTTAATTGTACTTCATATACGCGGTTCTTACCAATGAAACATCTTCGATGGCAACTGCAGAAAGAAGGGACAGAATTGGATGGTTTTCCTCACTACTTGTTTTCACAGGTTTTCACCTTCATTCCATCTTAGTCTTTTAATTAGAAACATCATACAGTGAAGGAGTATCATTTAGTGTATAAAGTTTTGGACATAATCTATGTCCGTATTCACATAATGTAACTCCACAACTTTGAGATAGAGTTTACATAGTTTTCAAGTTGGTACTCATCATGGACTGACATCAGTTGGAGAAACATTGGAAACCTGGAAGACTGGATAGCTGATCCGTCCAAGTATGGGATTCCTCAGCAGTGCGCATCCGCGACTTCACCAGGTATCTACCCGCGATCTTTAAGTTCCGTAGCCAGTAAGTTACCATTGGGCCACTGGGTCCGAATCCAATGGTCCATATTTCCTGTTCCTGTCAGCTCAAGACAGAGCGACCATCACTCAGTGTCGTCGTTGATTATTTTTTATCCGTGTCACCAGGTTTGCCCCACGGTCACGACTTCTCATTGGAACTTCAGGAGATGCCTCTCGAGGGCAGTCACAAATGAGCACTAGATCAATTCACTTTGGGGGTTTGTGGAGATTTATTGATTTCAAAGTGGTATTTATCATGGATCGACATCATTTGGAGGAACGTTTGAAGCCTGGGAGCACAGGACAGCTGTTTCGTCCTAGTAAGGGACTCCTCATCAGTGAGCACCCATGACTCCTCACCTTCTTTGTGACTAGTGCAGTAGGATCTTCCATATATCTATGACAGGTGTAGAACAACTTTTATTACATGTATCTGGTGTCGATTCAATGAAGAAGGAATCGGTTATCAATCTCTCTCTCCCCATCCCACTAAGTTAACCTCTCATACTATCGCTCTATCCCACCCTATTGTGTGATTGTTTGTAACTGAGTGTGGAGTTATAGCCGAGATTTTCTCCAAATCTCTTATCTTATTAGGATCTATTAACCTTGATTTAGCCAAGCTTTTGTACTCTGTTATTCTAATTCACTCCGGTCAACTACTCTGACCTATCTATTCAACCTCACAATCATTGTCAGGGATTTGGTAAAGTAAATTATTTCGCTTAATTGGATCAGTGGGCTCTTTTAACCTGCAAAACTTGTTTCTAAGCAAGTTTGTTAGTTTAAGTGCCACCTTAATCTCAGCCTTATTGAGAGTTCTTCGTAGCGCTTCTCAGGTGCCTTCTTTGTATGATAATACAGAGAAGGCTTTTAATTCTCTCTCAAGCCTATCAGCATTGTTATTCTTATTAGTAGGATTACTAATAATAATACGCCTGTGTTGTGACTACTACTACTACTACTACTACTACTACTACTACTACTACTACTACTACTACTACTACTACTGGATATTCCAGAGACGTGTTGTGCAACACTACCCGGTATGGTTAACCAAAGTAAGTGAATCATAACAACTTCATCCATACTGCAAACGCTTAATGGAGTCACGGCATCCAACTCCCCGTGATTAGCCTAAACTATATATTTGAAAGCGTTTTTATGAACCCTTTATCTCTTCCTTTGCTATATCAATACATTTCCTTACTTAATTTTAGTCCACTTCACTTTGATAATTACATTTATTGTCAGTACGTGACTAATATTTTATCACTTGAGGTCAATTCTTCCTTCAATAACCCTTTTGGTGTTCTGTTCACTCGAATCAATCACGCTACCACCGTCACCGGTTTTTCATGTGTACATTGGACTGAACAACTACCAGACCTTCCACAAATTGTAAACGTGACTCTACAGCTTCATAATAAAGTTGTTGAAAAGAGATATTCTTTTGAGGATAGAAACCTTCTTCTTATTGACGAAAAATATAATTCATTTGGGTTAAGGCGGAAAATGAATCTGAAGAGATTAAAATAGGAATGAGCATTCATGAAAATTAGGGAATAAGTGAAAATGAATAGTAACCCAGTGAAGTTATTATAAAATTTCGAGATACAGATTTACACAAGTAGTACATGTGCAGAAAACAGTCCACATCCATTTCATCCTAACAGTTTAAAAATACAAAATAATGATGGGCCGTGGGGGAACAGAGGTATGAGTCTGTTTTTGGGATATATAGCACATTTTTCTTCAAATGGATGGGGATAAAAACGCATACGAATAAAAGTAGTAATGGTAATGTGTCTAATAACAGCAAAACAAGCAACCATATCAGATATTTAACGGAGGGTTCTCAACAGGACTGGAATTAAGATGACATTCAAAACCTCAAACTCATTCATGGATGAACATAGTCGGCCTGGGGATACAAGTAAACCAATTTAGCAAAACAATTCGATCTATCAAATACCATGTAACGACTATGAGGACAATTACTTAGGTCAGATTTGTCAATCAGGGTCAGTTAGATTACCGGAGCATACGAATTCAGCCAAGTGTAGAATGACAGACCTCACTAGGACCAATAATCTAGAAAGAGGCTACTGCAGCACATGTACTGACACCCGATCATACACTAGAGTGTGAATAGACAGCTGTAATAAAGTTCAATATAGTTAGGTACGAAGAGAGGTTGATTACCGAGTCTTTCTTTGTTCATCAAATCAGCACCCAACACTTGTAGTATATTTGAAGTCTGCACACATAACGAAGATGAGGAGAATTTTGCTATCGTAAGGTGACTGACCCACAAAGTCAGATGTTGAAAGTTATATGATAACACTGGTGTGATTACGAGTGTTGATTAATGCTCGAAGTAGTATGCAGTAAAATGTACTTTATCTCTGCATCCCATATCAAATAAACAACCTAATACTGAATTCAGACTGGAAGTTCGTGGCGTTCAATTGATTTCACTGTAGTATTCATCACGAAGTAAAATCATTTGGAGAAACACTAAAAGCCTGAGAGCACCGAATAGCTATTTCGTTCTAGCAGGTCTCTTCTCAGTAGTGAGCACCAATAACCTTGTGCGGAATCTAACCAAAAAACCCTCAGGTTTTGTGGCTTACCATTGAGTTAGTGAGTCGGACTCCAGTGTTCCAGAAGTTTCTACTCCTGTCATTTTTCAACATACCTCCAGTATTTGTTTTAACATATGAGCTCACTGGGCACTAAGGTCATGGTATCTCATTGGAACTCCTCCAAGCAAATCAGTGGCAATTAGTAGTCCAGTCTGAGGGCTTTTGGGAAGATATTGATCAATTGCAAAACAGAATGCATCACGAACTCCATCAGTAATACAGAGTTACCTGAGGTTTTTATTTCCCCTTCTTCTTCGGTACAATAGTTGACTTATAAACCTCTATACTGTTGTATAGTATATCAGCTTTGCGACCGAAAGTTTTACATTTTTCCTTCTCATATAATAAACAATTCGTAGACAAAGCATGTGACAGAGATAATCAAAATGAATCTTACACATAAGTATTCTTCTCTCTGTTTTTTTTCTCTAAGTTCTGTCAAATCCTTCAATGAGCATTGAACAGACATTGTCTATAACTAGTGAAACAGATGAAAAGGATAGTATTTGTATACCTACGATTGTTTTGTGTACGAGAGAAAAACAGGTTGGAGAAGATACTGGAGAGAAACGGAGACTAAAGGAAAGCAAACTACAACTATGTTCTACATGTTTTCCTCAAAACAAAACTTTGAATATAAGAAAACTTTATGTAAGCTAAATGTCTATCACCATATCTACTTTAAGATTATTATTCATATAGAAAACATAAACTTTACATGTTAGTGAAACCCTATTATATGAAACAGAATGAGGCAGTAACTTTTTTATAATTTGTGGTTAGGAAAAACATTTTTTGCATGTGAACAAATTGATCAGGACAGTAACCAATGTGGCTGTTAAGGCGCAGGCACTCAGCACTGATGAAAATCTATTGATCTAGTT